>SSNR01000006.1:3526407-3563566 GCA_006937965.1 Callopanchax toddi
CCTTTAAAAAAAAAAAAAAAAAAAAAAAAAAAAACTACCTCAAAACTAAAAGCACAGATAAGGGTTCCCACATACATGCTTTACAAATACATTATAATTAAGTTATTGAGTAGTTTATAAACACCTTATAATGCATTATCAGACATTAATAAACCAGTTGACACAGATTTACTATTTGGTCAGCTAAGTTTGCAAAATGTTTCATGCATTTATAACTTTAAGATGAAGTAGTGTTTCCCACCTGATTGTTATTAAGAAACATTTGACACTTCCAGTAAATGTTGACTCACTATTTGCCAAAAAAAACGTCAAATTATTTCTTTTATAAACTGCTTATTAATGGTTTACAAGGCATTTACAAATGTTTCACTCTATTCAAAAAACATTTATAAAGATAACCTTATGAAAGAAAAAACAAGGGAAAAGAAGACATCTACAAGATTTCTATGTTCTGAATTCGATTCACTGTATCTTTTGCTGTGCATTGTCTTATAATAGACATATTAAAAAAATAAATAAAAAATAAAGATAACCTTATGTAAAATGTTACCCAATTAATATTACACCACAGCGTTCTCCCATTGGTGCAGTGGGGAGACTACTGCTCCTCCCTTTTATGGTTTAATCCTTATCACATCTCAACAACTGCATTAAAACAAGAAAAATCCACAGCTTTTAATCGCTCCTTTGTACCAGTCACAACCACTTTGCACTTAGTTTTCCGCCTCAGAGGGTCACACGGCCCTAAACGATCAACAGTCAGAGCCTCACCAACGCCAAACCCTCTAACAAACATCTGAACTATGGGGTCAGGTGTTGAAGGCATTTCTGTCATGCTGACCAACATTCTCTGAGCTCATATGCTGCAGAGCGCATGACTTACCTCTTTAAGTGTTACTGTTTTAAATACAATCAAGAATAAATCACTTAACAAACATTTAACAGTAAAACCAGTTAGAAACTGTGTAGTTTCTGTAACTTCTCTTTATTTAATGCTCATCATACATAAGTAATCAGTAATTGTTTTTTATTGATCTCCAGCCTGAAGGAATGGGGTAACACGAGGGACAGATCAATGCTCTCACACTAATTGAGCTGGGAGTCACTGGAAGGCTGAGCCTTCCTCAGAGAGGTGAGGTCACCTATTCAAAGAGGAACTAAAAAACTGCTCTGAGATCAGCAGGAACAGGATCCCTCACTTCAAGTCAGACGGACTCTAAGGAGTCGCGCTGAAATAAATCCACATCACTGAGGTCTGATTGGCTCGTTCCACACGGAGATTAACACACGTTGAGATCAATTAATTGATCATCCATTCAGTTTTATGCACAGCGCACCATTTTAGTTGGAACATGGACTATACAGCCCAGAAAACCACTAAATACATAATACTGAACAGCACAGGACTGAAATCTTACAGGTAACTTGTATTGGTTCTTTTGGAGAGCAGCCTAGTTCTAAATAATACATAATTTAATGTTTTAATAGATTTCAAAAATAGCAAATTTACTAAAATAGTTGAGGACCAAAGGAAACGCTGTGAAACAAAACGTAGGACTTGTTTCTGAAATTAAATTAGTCTTCATTAATCCACTCAGCTAGTCTTTGGTTTATTTTCATTTGAGGTTGAATATATTTGATTAACCACATTAAACCGTCATTCTGAGTCCAGTTCTGTGGGGTTGTTTCTAAAGTCTGTGGTATATTTTTAGTGAATTAGATGAGGAAGCTGATTCTTCTGCTTGTCAAGTGACTTGAGAGATATTAGCTGAAACTAAAACTACAGCTGAACAAACGAGTTATGAGATGAGCATGTTAAACAGAGTAAATGCAGAAATTAAGCTGCATTTAGAAGGCCTGAAAATAAACTATATTAAAGGATTTAAAAAAAAGTTATGAGCATTTTATAAACTATTATTATTATGTGATTTAGACACCTGTCATTCTTTAACAATAGAAAAGCTAATGTGTTAAATTAGATGAAACATTTCTGAGACCTCTACCTCCTTAATAGGATCTCCTAAAATAAAAACCTGCTGTGTTGAGTCCTAAACAGGTCTCCTCCCCTCTGGTGGAGGATCAAAGTACTGCAGGTGGCAAGTGCCAGTTTTATTTATTTTATTATAGCTGTATTTTTATGTAATTACTTAATAAAACATAACAGGCAAGTGAATGATTGGTATTATAACAGTGACCAATAAAAAAATGCTGTTTTTGAAAAACATCCTTTTCTGATTTATAGTTCATGTGTCAGGCTTTAAAGGGTTAAAACCAGGTCTTCCTCAAAGGGCTTGGTACTTAAAGGGAATTTGTTGTTAATATTAGTAATATAAATCACTACCAGAATAATAAAATAGAATGGAATATAAATCTTAAATAATTATATCTATTAATTGTTATAGAAAGTAATGTGAGATGAATAGCAGTTTCAAGGACTAAAAACAGTAGAAATGTTTCTGGTGTGATGATTTTAGGATTAGAGTTGTTTTAATAGAAATCCATATTAACTGTTAGCTTACCAAGCTGCTACTGATCTCTATTTCTCCAGACTGAGCCTGTTCAACAGGTGAGGCATTAATTGTTCGTAATCTTAAACCCAATCTGAACTGTCTCTTTAAGCTCAGTTACTAAAAGAAAGAGACTTAAAACAAGTTTCCAGGTTCATCATCCAGTCAGAGTAATTTAATAGACTTAATACGGATGGAGTGAAAACAAATAGTTATTCTTTGTACCTTTAGCCTCCTATTACCCAGTGGTTGTGTTAAATTGATCATTCTTGTTTTCCAGTCGTTTTAGATATTTGAGAATTAAGTTTAAAAATATATTCTCTGTTCAAATAAATGTCAGTATGTGGTCTCTCCTCACAAAGAAAGTCTTTCAGTGAATCAAAATGAGATGAATGAAACCTTTTAGTTTCAATTTGCTTCACCACACACTCATAATGTCCATAGAAACACACTTTCACAGCTTCCATAATATTTTACAATCTGTTCAGAAATGAGAAACTTCTATAGTAACATGTTCAGCTTTTTGGAAATCGAAACGCTTCCTTTTGCTTTCATCTTTTTCCACTTTGACTTACTTACCTGGTCTCTGTGCGTGGTCTGAATCAGAGGGGAATTTGTCCAGAAAGCAGCAGCAAGTCTCCCAACAGGAACCGGTATCACATTCTGGACTTTGCAATTATCTTAAACTGGCTGCTGGCTTTGGGATTTATGATTTTTCACATTACTTTTATGATAAATCACTTTATGGCTGAGACTCAGATCATATTTCTGAATTACCGTCTCTCTGCCAGCCGTGTTCATTGCTTTTTGTTGGACACTAAAACCGACTGTGCTTTGCATTTGGGGCACCTTGACATTCAAACAGCTAGAACAATCACATATAAAAAGTCATTTTTTGTACTTTTATCTACACAATAATAGCATATTTATTAGTGGAATCACATCATGTTTCAATATCTCTAGTTTGGAAACTTTTATAAAAAAAAAAAAACAGAAAAGAGAAAACTGCCATGTGCTTATTAGACAAAGACATAAATCCAAGAGAAAAGTCAGGACGCTGTCTGTGAGGTTGGCAGAGACCTTCTAATAAATGATGATCCTTCTGGAAATGTCAGAGGATCCTTCTCTTGATGGACGTACTCACACACACACACACCTCATCTTCTATCTGACTCAACCTTTACCGTCATGAGCTGAACCTGTTTGAACCCCAAAACGAGCCTCATCCGTTTGGGCCAAACCGTAACTCCCTCCAACCTAATAAACTAAAAATACACACTCAGGCATGCTATTTGGTTCAAATGGAGATTGCAGCATCACCTTTTCTTTTCTCAGTGTGCAAACTTTAAAAACAAATATCTAATTACTTTTTCCTTCAGGTTCCACTTGACAAGTGAGTGAAAATGTCTGCAAAACTCCTCCAAATTTTCATGGTTATGTTTAATTCCTGGATGTAAATCAGGACACGTCATTCCAGAAGGATGTAAAGTCTCCACCTTCTTCCATTGTTTAAAGTGAAGTCATAATGACCCATTTATGAGTGATGCCACATCTTATTTTTAGACCCAGATACATGATGCTGAAATCTCACCTACTTACCCAATGTGTTTTTTTACATTAAATAATGAATTACAGCTGTTAAAAATAAACGTTTGAACAAACAGAATCAAGGTAAGGTTGGCAACAAAGGTCAACACATACAGTATAGGTGAATAAATGATGTAAGTTGTATTTCATCAGGAAAGTGTTTTATTGGTTTACATGAGGGGGCGGGGCTTAAAACGTATAGAGCTGTTGGTAAGTACGTTTGTTTATAAAATCAAAAATAAAGAAAGAAAAGTAAATAAAAATTGATCTCAGAAAAAAATAGATATACAAGCAGATTTTTAAAAAATCACAAAAACAGCATTCAAATTAAAATGTTATCCAAAAAAGGACAAAACCAAACAAAAATAAGTAAAAACAAACCAAATACTTAAAAGGACCTTCAGTTTAAATAAGTTTGAATCAGAACGTTTTCAGCTGCTATTTAAAGGAGTCCAGAAGGTTAATGTAAAAACAGAACAGAAGTTCTTTATACCGGTTGAGGAGAATCCCCTTCAGTTCTAGTTCTGGTTTATGGAACTGTGTGTTGACTCTTTTTTTGAGGACTCAGGTTGAAGTTTACTTTAACAGCACAGTGACAGAAAGAGGAGTTTGATCACGCCGAGCCCCGAAAGCTAAAGTCAGGATATGCTTCAGTTAAGAGCCTCGCTGCAGAGTTCTGGACCAACTCACGGCCATCAAAGGCCTTTTGTTAAAATGTGAAAAGTGGTCATTTAGACTACAGGAAATAAAAGCATGAAGAACCACCCCAAGTTCATATTTGGAAGTATTTCTTTAAATAGGATTCAGATCACTCAGAAAACATTTCTCTAGCAGAATGTCCAATTTGTTGACTGGTCAAAGGAACGGTGATTTTCCAGGGTTTAACTGAATGAAGTGCCATAGTTTCTATTCATGTCGACGCTTCAAACTCTCATCTTTCTCAAAATACATAAGAGACTCAAACAGGTTTCATTATTTTTAGTAGCTCAGATAATTTCACCTTTTTGAGGCTTTTAGCCTCCACAGCTCTCTTGACACAGCTTTAGCTTCAGGCTGTCTGGTCTGTTATCTCAGCGCCCCAGGTCTTAATGTTTGGTCAAAAATGAGTATGGTAGCTTGTTATGAAGCTTTGTAGATGACACTAAATTGATTGTAGAATTTACAGTTTGAGGTGGTTAACTGGTAGCTTTACAGCTGATGAGGTTATCACTGCCAGCTCCATCAGAAGGCAGAGCAAAGACAGAGGCTGGACCAACCTGCAGAAGAGGAAAGGAAGGAGAGAAAGAGTGAAATAGAAGGAAAAAAAGACTCCTCTAACCTCAGATCCCAACAATAATATGAAAGAAAATAAAATCAAAGCAACAGCAGGTCAAACATTTACCCCATTTTAGTCCCTTTACCTTATTAAGGGACTTAACTGAATGTAAATAACAAATAAATAAATACTACTCAATAAATAAAGGAATGTTTAACTTATTACCCTAATTTTCTTATACATTTTTAGTATTTTTACATTTTATTAAAACCTTGCATGAAAACAATGCAAAAGAAAAGTTACATTAAAGAGTTAAATGGGTGGTTCACATTTTTAGGAGGAAAAAAAAGTGACCATGAATCATCTTTATATCTGATTTGGTCTTTATAAAGGCACCGTACCGGATCCTTAAATCATTTTTTTCTCAGCAGTATAATGAATCTTATTTGTCACTCGTCTTCTGGCTTGGAATCATGTTTAGCTATTTTGGGCGCTGTGAAGTGAATCACTGATGGAGTGTGAAGCAGGAGACTAACAAGACAGCCAGCAGCTTGTCTCTCTGTGTGTGTGTGTGTGTGTGTGTGTGTGTGTGTGTGTGTGTGTGTGTGTGTGTGTGTGTGTGTGTGTGTGTGTGTGTGTGTGTGTGTGTGTGCATTATTCTCAAACACTGACTGTGTGCCTGCATGTGTTGAAGCTGGGGTTTTGCAGACCAGGGTTGCTAAACGTGATTCTCATACTTTTTAATTCAAATTCAGACCTTTAACTTGTTGCATTTAGGTCAGCGTACAAATTATTTATGATTTATTTCAGAAAATGATTGCATGTTTTTATTATTCTGCTTGAGTTAGCGCTGCAGACTATTTTTCTCCTTTCTTGGCCCAATTCATTCTGTTTTCGTTGCTTGTTGTTGGAGGCTGGCCTATCAGTCATCGACTACTCACTGGGATTTCTCCTGTATGACTGTCTTGTCGCAGCGCAATAAACAGTAATTGATATAAAGGAGAGGGTTAGGGGGAAGCGGGTGCTCTATTACTCAATATTACAGACTGCGGCTTGTTTTGCCTGTTAGATAACTCGTACTAATATTCCTCAAGAGAGAGAAAGAGTTGAGAAGATTGCAAAAATATGAGATGCAAGTAACAGGGAGACAACAGGAAGTGTACGTGGGAGTAATAACAAAGGAAATTCTGTCAATAGAGAGTAAAACAAAAACAATCTCACTGACATATAGAGACGTAATGTGGAAAACAAGCTAAGGCATTCCAAAAATGCTCTTTAAATAAAAAATGCTGTTGTATTTTCTTGTTTTATGTTCTGACTCATCTAGTTTTGGAGTCATTATGGTGAAATGTGATATTTCTAAAATGTATTTTAAGTGGATAATTCCAGCAAAGAGTAAAAATAGGTGGTGATAGGAAAACTGGGAGTAAAAATAACAAATAAAAGAGATGCTTCTGTTAGGAAACGTGGGTTTAGGAGAACAAAGGGAGCAGCAGAGAGAAAAGATAGAGGTGGAGAGTGGAAGGAGATGAAAGAGGAAGCAGGAGATGAAGAGAAGTGAAGGATCCACAAACACCTGAGGCCCTGCTCGTTTCTGCCCTGATCTGCCTTCATGATGGTGGATTTCTGCTGCAGTCTGAAGTATCGCTGACAAATGTGTTGATGTGTGTGTGTGTGTGTGTGTGTGTGTGTGTGTGTGTGTGTGTGTGTGTGTGTGTGTGTGTGTGTGTGTGTGTGTGTGTGTGTGTGTGTGTGTGTGTGAGTCAACTGAAACATAGAACAGTCAGTGCTAGACTTACACTTTTATTTAAACATATCTACATTAATATCTAATTCAGCAGACGTAAATGCAATTATGGTCCTAATAAAACTGAATAATAATAATAATAAAAATATCCTGAAGGGATGATTCAGATTTGTTGATGTGTATTTCTGTAGTTGTGAGTTGTCAGTGTCTTACCTGCAATAGATTGAAGACAGAGCGATCTTAAAGAATCAGGGAGGAAGTTTCACGGAGGAGTCAAGTTAACTGCTATAGGGCCGACATGAGAGCAGATTTCTGCTCCAAAGACTCAAAAATATTAAAGTAGTTTCAGTAATTTTTTTTTTTTTTAATATTTTTTAAATTTTCATAACAGACCAGCCATGTTGGAATAGTCCTCAATCTGTTGTGTCACTTCTCTTCTCCTGCTTTGCATTTCATCCCCTCCACTCTACACCTCTACTTCTATTCACTGCTCCCTTTATTCTCCATGCTTTCGCTGAACTGGTCTGTAATGGTAAAGAGGGAGCTGAGCCAGAAAGCAAGGCTTTCAATTTACCAGTTGATCTATGTTCCAATCCTCACCTATGATCATGAGCTTAGGGTAAAGAACCATAGCGTGGATACAAGCAGATGACATTTGGTTTTCTTGCAGGGTGACCCAGCTAAGCCTTATAGGGTGAGAAGCGCAGACATCTGGTAGAGCCAGGACAAGCTGGAACACCTTGTGGTCACATTGGAGGAGCTGGTGAAGGTGGCCGAGGAGAGGACAGTCTGGGATTCCCTACTGGGAATGCTGACCCCGCAACCCAGATCTAGATTAGGAAGAAAGGTGAGACAATATGACATTTGATGCACATATTTTCAGGATTGACAAAAAAGCCTCTTGAAGACGAAAAACATTTAACATTTTACACTGACATTTTTGTCAAATTCCTTCTAGAAAGTTGAGGATTTGGTATAAAACTTACCCTGACAAATATTTAAAGTTGTGTGATCAAAAGGTATCAGAAGCTTGCATTTTGTCTGAGAATGTGGGTGTGGCTAAACCTCAGAAAATGACTTTTCACAATAAAACATCAAACTGTTATAAAAGCACATGCTTGATCACAGTCCTGTTCTAAAAACGGTATAAATTTTCAGTTTTTATCGTAGCCACTGAGAGCAGGAAGTCCACGGTTTATTAGTGGTCCTCCTTTCATGAGTTTTCTGACTCACTGTGAAATCCCACATAGTTCTTCTAATCTGAAAATTTCCCATTAATAATATTAGTCTGGTCTGGTCAAATGGTCATATGGACGGGAACGTGAAACCACAGAAACCTCCCAGATTTTTAAAAATTAGATCTGTTAACTACTGCAGGTAGGATACTGCAACTCTTAACAGTTGCCCAGAAAACCACTTCAAATAATCTATTTATCTCTCTTAACTTTGTCTTATTTTAAAAAGTATCTTTCTCTATGTATTCTGTCACTGACTGGATCTGCTTATAGTGCAATAACTTCTGGTTCATCCCTTTTTATTCTTGGGATCGCTCCATTAACTTTAATATTGTTAGATACTAAACTTTAAAGGTTTTAAATAAAAAATAAGGGATCATTTAACCTAAAATATCACCGTAATGACTCAGAGGAGCAACGTTATTATTAGATGAAAGAAGAATGAAGCCCCTCTCCCCCTTTTTAAATAAAAATACTGACAAACAGAAGTAAATAATGAAGAAATCCAATCATTTAATTGTCCTGATTAATTTCAGCAGCTTTAATGTCCGTGAACAGAAGTCCCATGTGGAAGCAGGCGGATGATGTCATTATAGGAACCTGCTCCATCAGCACAAACGGAGTTCAGACCTTCACCTCTCCACCTCCATGAATAAACGTTCTCTGAAACACAAACCTTTCCCTCCTCTCAGGCTCCCTCGTGTGATGTGAGAATCCATTTTTTATCGTTATTAACATATCAGATGCTGCAGAGGCCTCGTCTTAATATCTTCTGATTCAGATCTCGACTGGCGCTCAGCCTCTCAGACTCTATATTGCCTGTTGGCTTCTTCCTCTCTCATATCCTGCTGTGATCACCGTAATTCTGACTGTCAGTGACGGCCTTGCTGAATCTGAATGGGAGAAAACGGCGGTGATCCTTTTTAAATCGCTTTAGCACAAACTGCACCATCCCATGAGTTATTACAGGTTCCTCTAAAAGAGATCGTATTAAAGCCTATGGGTGCTTACTGTTAAACTTAATGTACCTAAATAATTGTTAACCTGTTATATTCACTTGGCTGGGTTTCATTTAATATTCTGTGTGGGGATTAGTCCACTTGACATCACTTCTCTTCTGCTTAGTGGATTTAATACATTTTTCTTTCTTCTACTTCAGTCAGAAACATTTTTTAAAACTTTTTGTTTTAGGTTTTGAGACTTTTACAGAATATTTACCATGTGGCACATCTGCTGCCTGCTTTGGGTAAATGTATTTACATGGCGGTCAGACCCACAGACCTCCTCGCCAAAGAGAAGAGAGGAGACATTCAGTGGGTCTCTGGTAAATCTACTGCTGTATATAGTTAGAGACAGAAGAGGCTTCAAAACCTCAGAGATGTATTTCTGTATTTTGGTTAAACTGACCCAGAGACATCTCAGTGTCAGAACAGAGCGTTTGTGTCTCTCTGCACATTAAAACTACAATCTTTAAAGTTTATGTGCTAATTTGTCTCTATTTTTATATGTTTGTGTCCTGATAAAACCATAAATTTAGAGCTTTTAGTTGTTTTAAATGTATATGGATGGATTTTCTTTCCATATATTTTAAAAAATTTTACATTTTTGTGGAACAAAGCAAATTTTTAAAAATCACATTGGGTTTTTAGATTCCACCTAAAGTATTACTCCATGTATATTACTGTAACAACTATATAACAACAAAAAAACTTTTAAACAGTAAGATAGAAAAACAACTGGTCATTGGCAGCAATTAAAAAAAAAAGCAAAATGAAAAAATTTAACAAAATAAAAGCGTTTTAAAACATTTCAGTTAAACATCTGAACATTTAGATCAAAATATCTCAAATCAGCTTCTCGTGACTTAATAAATAGCTTGATTTCAAGGCATTAAAACTTGTTTTTGGTGGATGTTTTTTGTTAGAACCTGAGAACTAAAAGCCCAAATGAAAAAAATGAGCTAAGATTTTTGAGAAAACTACAAACAACAAACGTTTTATTGATGTTACACGTCTCTCAAGATATAGAAGTGAAAAAGCGCTTCACGATCAAATACATAAAAATACACACATTCACAATGACATTTAAAAGATACAAAATTTATCTGCAAAAAAACCGTCCACAGATCTGAGGTCTAAAGGACTTTCAGTTGGAGCCACCTTAAGAAAGTCTGTATAATTGATGCATGAGTTCTATTATATAATCTGGTGCTTGCCTATTAAAAATTCTCTGCATGTGAAAACCAGAATCTAAAAATGCACGTTTATTCGTGATGGTCAACCCAACAGCAGAAACAGGACAGCAGAACCCAGAGAACGCTCTCCAGTGAAGAGCCTGTTATTATCTGCTGCTCCTGAGAAAGACGAGTCATTTAGTTCACTTATGAACATCTTGAGGCGTCAGCACATTCACACATGAGGAGACATGAACATTTTCTTAATGAGGAGCTGCAAAGCTGCACAACTTAACCTATGATTCAAATTAGTATGCAAATATGAAGAGCAGAATGCTTAATAAACAAACAGACATGACCCCTCAGAGTCCTCCATGGAAAGCTCTGCACTAACAGCTGAGCTGTTTTCAAATATACAGACTTCTTCAAACAATGTGCTCCTGTTTTAGTGTTTAAAATCCTTCTATTATTGAATGGTTGCAGATTAAGACAACAAAGAATGTGGACTGTGTTATTTTTCATCTTAAACAAAAAAAAGTGCACCATAATCAGTCATGAAAATCCTAATCAGGTCTTCTAATGTCAGCATCACCCTCTGAAGAATGGGAGCATTTTAATCTCAAACCAGATAGAGACTCTGTATATCTGTCAATATGCTCGTCCCCATCTAAACTCCTGCGTCTTATTGGATTTCAACCATAAATAATTGATGACTTTGCACCTCCCCCATCCGCCTCAGCCTCTCTCTAGTCGTCACCTCCTCTCAGTCAGCTGTGGAGAAGGACGCTCAAGGTTGAACAATGTGATTTCATGTGCATTTTTTATGCATGTGTGTGTATGTGCATAAACCGTGACACTGGGTGCAGAGTTTGAAGAACAGGAAGCGTCTCGGTTTGCCAAGAAAGCGGCGTAAAGAGAGACAGCAAAAGGAAGAAGACACGCAAAGAGGCTGCTGTCATGAAAAATGTCCAGGAAAGCACAATAAAATGCACCGACAGAATAACAGCGTGGCTTTAGATTAGAGCAGATAAAATATTTATGATCTGCATGCAGGAACAATGGCCTCCTTTGTTGGCTTTTACAGGAACAGGTTTGTCAGGAAAGCAGGTGGATTTTTCTCTCAGAAGTCAGAGACATTTGACACGAGCGAGATTCCCACGACGGATGTGCAACTGTGACGCTTTACTTCTCATACCATCAAATATGCAGATAGAAAAAACATTAACGCTGAATTATGCAAATGTGCATGGCTTGCTTCTGACAGATTTCATGAATTTCAAAACAGAACTCATAATTTATCCCTCCTGGTGCTGTCTGTGTCAAGTTAGCTACTATTCATGTCACTGAAAAATAAATAGAAGGCAAATGCTAAAAATAAAGCTCCGATTGTTGAAATAAAGAGCAAAAACAGAAGCTTTTTGCAGTTGGCATGAAAAGTTAGAGTAGAAATGACACATTCTTCATTCTGCATTGACAAGAAATGTGACCTTTAAAACTAGAGTTGGTTTAAAAAGGTTTCCAGTCTGAAGAATTTGATCATTTCAGACATCAATACTGTTTAAGGTCTGCACTACATCAATTATTTCCTTTCTTTATAACATTATACACTTGTACTTTGAAATTAGAATTTCCAAATTCCAAGTTGATAAAATCAATTTGTCCGATTTTAAATGTCCAGAGATCATAAACAAATTCAGCCACAGATTAATTCTTTTTCCATAGCAGAGTGGATTTATAGTCCAGAACTCACTCGCATGAGGACCACCTCCCTTTGACTCCTGCCAATCAGCAAAAAGCTGTTATTCTGACTTCAACCTCTGGAGAAAATGGCCCAGAGTAGTGCCTTACATTATATTTTGTAGGCAGAAATGTGCATGTCAATACGTCATCTTCCTGCAATATGATTGGACAAAAAAGGTGAGGAGGTTTAGACTTAACTCTCCTGTGGTTGGTGCTCTGACTCAGAGTTCAGCCCCTTGGAGCTCCACCCTTCAGCTCCAGTCTATGAATATGAAGCCTGATATGAAAATATAAATTATTGGCTTGTATAATGAATAACAATAGTTAACAAATCATGCTGGTTTTCCAATTTGCATCACGATTAAGTTGGGTGTGACTTTATTCCCTGATCTGACTAAATGAAGACTAAATGAATGCAGCCTTTAAAAAGAGCTGGTCTGAAGATCTTGATGGTTTTTGGTGACCTACTCGGTTGATGGAGATGTATTTGTTATGGTCATAGTGTCTAGTTTCTTAAATGAATGTATTTTCTCTCTTTTTAAGCTCAGTTTGTTTTACCATAATTAATCGTTTCTTTCAGTTCTCCTTGGTTGCTCAGCTCCTCACCTGTTGCACCTGATCCCATTCAGTAATCAAACCTCTACATAGCTCTAAGTTTCACAGGTCTTTATCAGATCCTACTGTTACCACACCTGATGCTAACGTCTTTCTGTCCCATGAGTCCTGTTATCAGTTTGATTGTACCTTCTCTGGTTCATGTTGGGTACTCAACATTAAAACCTTCACCTGCCTGCACCCTTGGGTCCTACACCGCAAATCATTACAGTACTGTTGTTTAGGCGTTGGTCTTTAACTTTCCATCTGCCTGAGCTACAAAACATATTGGTACACCACATCTGTACTCTGAAGTTGGAGTTTCCAAGTTGGTAAAATCCACTAGAAGTCCCACAAAAGTCAGAATTTTACCTCATAAAGTTAGAGTTTGATCAGTGTTTAATCCAACATGGCTGCCATACCCATGGCAGATGGTGGTAGCTAAATTTAACTCTTTCTGGTCAGTTTGTTTCTCAATAAATGAGTCACACACATAGTACTGTATTACCTCTAAGAGTAATCAGGTTTGAATGCATAAAACACAGAGGCGTCCATTGTTATTAGCTTGCATGGCTAATAATAGCTTAGCCAAATTACTGAGCACAGTTGTCTCAAACCCAACTGGTTTTCTGACTCATAGAACAAGATTAAGTTGGGTGTGACAATTCTCGAATCTGAGTTCCAACTTTGTGGTAAACAAACAGAAACAAACTTCACTAGGTTGCTAGTCAAAAAGCTAGATCAAAAATACTCATCTGAGGACTTTCATGATTGTGCTGTGTAACCATAGCAGCAGCATATTGTTGGGGTTACAAATACATTAGTCAGAGTAAACAGCCAGAAATGTGTCAGCAGGTTACATAACTAGTGTTCCAGCTGATGTTTGGGAAAGATATAGAGACAGAAATGACCAGTTTGTGGTCATAAAGGTTGTCTCTATAGGTCAGATCTATTGACTAAACTTATTCTGAGTTCTCTGTTATTAAATTCAGGATATGTAGATGATACCAAATAAAATGATGTGACTTTAAAAACTGAGGAAAACCTTAAAACTAAATAAATAGTTAAATTTTGAGCTTTCAGTAAAATAATTTATGACTCATATGTATCAAAGCTATCATAATAATTTAATAATAATTTGATTTGTTTACGTCCAGTTTATTAAGCACTTTTCATAGATGGATGCTAGTTTGATTCCAAGACAGCATGGCAGGTCTTCTAATGCATTATGGGTAGCCTGTGATTCTGGTATGAGTTCTTCTGAGGCCCATTTCCTGGTGTTCTGGCCTTTCGTTTACATAAACAAGAGCTCTTGTTCAGGTCAAGCAGTAAATCGTAGCCTCTCCACCGTGGCTCTGACTTCATCATGTTTTTGCTTTCTGTCCTGATTAGATCTAATCACACTTTTGAATGAAGACTCTCTTTATTCCTCCTGAATATTTGGCCGAGTGTGAATCTTATCTCTGTGAGAGCTGAATGACAGAGAGATTGAGAGCATCTTGTTGTTTTGCCTTGATTCTTCAAGTCCGTTTTGTTAGGATTGTTTTTGATGCTTTATTAAAAGTGACGTGTGGTTATTGTCCCCACTACATGAAGAATATTAATATGAAAGCAGGTGCCTCATTAGTTTTATTAAAAATCTCTTTCATTTTCCTCCATCCTTCCACAAGTTATTAAAAATATTCAACAGTTGATCAGAAACTCTAAATAAAAGGCTATTAGATTTACTGAAATCACCCACCAGATAAGATATTTTAATTTTAATCTAATATTTTTTATTTTTTCCCCCCATTCAGGGTCAAATTATGGCCTCACATGAAGACATGAAGCAATGTAATGAAATAAAAATCAGATAATCTGTTATAGGACAAAATTATCTTCTCCACAGGAGGACAGGTTGCATTGGAAGCAGCACGGTGTTGATTTTGGTTCATCTGATGAAGTTGACACAGCAGGTTGGTGCAACTTAACGCCAAGAATCAGATTCAGATGATTCGTTTCACCTTGAATGTTTTAACTGATTGAATCATCCTCCTGCGCTCAATAAAAGAAAGCGGGGAGGGAAGGGGATCTGGCTCCGGTTCTGCTCAGCCGTGTAACCATCTGTTTTCAGACTTCTCCTCTGAGGGACAAATCTCAAGCTGAATCTCAGTAATCGCCAAGATCCCTTTGAACCTCCGAGGGTTTTTCTGTGAATTATTATCATACTCAGTTGGCTGAGATTTCCTACTCACTAAAAATCAATCTTCACACTTTTACTACCTCATGTGCACAACTGACTGCTTTGATCAGTATTTCATCTTATGACTCAGAAAAAATTCAAGTTTTGACTTGAAATATATAGCTCATTTAATTACTCATGAATAAAATGGATCTGAAAAGGGAAACAAAGACACAGCTTCACATTTTTAAGGTAAAATATCTGCATATTAAAACTCTGGAAAGTATTAAATTCACCAGCGTTTCTCACAAAATTGGTCAAGAGCTTAAAACGGGACAAAAATGCAAATCAAATCAAATAATAGATGTCTTATTTTTTAATTTATTGTCTATTAACTGTGTTTTACATGCAGTTTTTAACTCTAATCTTTAATTTTGCAACAAGAGTTCAGAGTAAAATTTGAGGAAAATAAAAAAAGAAAAGCTGTGATTTCTACATTCTGACACTTCTTTGATGGATTTGGCTGTTTTTACCCCCCACAGTTCTGTCCTGTGGAGGATGGTGTTTAACCATGTGAAATTTAACTGTCTTTGCTGCCACCTACTGGTTTAACTTTGCAATTGCACATTTTATTACAGTAACACTTGGGGAAATTACTGGTTAGTATTTGTTAAGTAAGTAAAATCACTGTTCCTGAATCTTATGCAGCTATTATCTTTCATGAGGTTTTATTGGCTAAAATATCTTGCATTAAAATCTTTTAGATGGACTATATTCATAATTTAGTAATGTTATTATTATGTCCAATAAAAAAGCTTTGTAACTAAATATGTTGAGGAAAAGTGGCTGATTTTATCATGGTTTTCAGGGGGGCCAGAAATTATAATGTCAAATATTTCATGATTGTGAAGCCAGATGCCTTAAATGATCATTTACTGTAAAGTATTTTTGTGGTAAATGTATTCCAGGGAATTCAAGCTTCATAAGCCATTTGGTGAAATGTGGTGCAAATCTGGACAAAGTTTCCTCTACAAAAACTCTACAACAACAAAACCTGAAGGAATAGAAAGACAGGAATATGCACTGAGTTTTTACACATTGTTCTTTTCAATGATTGTTAATATATTCAACCCATATTGATCTGCAGCATCCTCTGCGTGAAGATGATGATTTAATTTGTTGAAAAGCACATCCTCTGAGACTGTCTCCGAGTCAAAGACCTCACAGATACAACAAAAAGACGAGGCCACGTTTGTTTCCTGCTTTGATGCATTCACTGTTGTGTTGAGATGCATAGATCGATACTAAAACCTGATGACAATGCAGTCTAGAACTCTCTGGTCTTGACCTTTTTCTCTCAGCCATCTCCATTTCATCCTAATTAATTTTCTGCATTTTTTCTTTAAACAGCATGAAAAGTGTTTGGAGACCTGACAGGAAAACCTGATTCAAAGAAACTGAAGGAAATCAGCAAAACAAATATGAATATGAGGGATGAACAGAGACCTAACATTTGAACTTCTTTCCTTGACTTAAACTCCATTTCTCTATCACTGCAGTCCTCACTGTAGAAAATGATGACAACAATCACGATTGATTATCCATAACAGAAAAGGAAACAGTCAGCAGAAGAGTATAAATCATCAAACGTGAACTCTATAGGAGCGTTGCCAAAGCAAACGTCTATATGGATCTTAGAAGTGCTGAAGGAAGCAGAAATGATTAAATAATTGCAGATTCTTCTGAATTATCAAGAATTGAATATAAACACATCGAAATGTTGACGTTTGTTCACGTTTCATAAAGGTATTAAAACCCTCAGAGCTTTAATGTTTTCACATTTTTAAACCACCTGAAGCTTCAGTTCAAACTAAATGAAGAAAATTTGAACTGTTTTAGAAGTTTATGAAGAATTAAAATCATCACTTATTATGGCTTTTGTTTGACAAGTTGTTTCAGCATTCAGAATTCAAAATGTTTCTTATATAAATAGACTATCCTAAATAAATAAAGCACAGTGAGAAAAAGGCCTCGTCAGCTCTTCTCTTTTGGGCTTATTAATTCCTGTTTCCCGGGTTTTTCTCCCTGCAGAGCATCAGTGTGGCTTTGTGTCAAAGTGACTGATATTCGTCATCGTACGAGGAGGCAGAGAGCTGAATTATTGAAGGCTTGTTTTTCATCAAGGTCAAATTAAAGCCTCACACACACTCAAACACTCACATCCACACAAACACACACACAGGCCATTCGCGCCAGCAAATTACTTCTGTGGAAAACATGGCTGGGACACAAGAGCCAAAATGAAACATATTACTCCTTCAGGGTGTGTGTGTGTGTGTGTGTGTGTGTGTGTGTCTGTGTGTGTGTTGTCACATTTTCACTTTATCTGCATCCATTTGAGAGCTGAGGTCAAGTTTTAAAGGGGAAAAAAAGCCTTAAAAGTTTGGACAAGTACGGCAAACTGTTGAATTTTAAGCAATTTTCAGGCACCAAAGTGATGACAGGTTGAAATGAGGACCAAAAAATGACTAATCTAAATGAAAATCCAATTACTGTCCTAATCTTATTCAAGAAATTATGCTGAAACTTTTTACTTAACACCTGAGTTTCTTAAGTTTAAAGGAACAAACTGCTTACACCAATAAAGGTCATTTTCCAAACAGGTAATATCTATTGGCAAGATGAAAATGTTTAAGTGTCAACATTAGTCAGTATTTGCCTGTTTTTGTTTTGTTGTTGTTGTTTTTTTTGCAAGTTAAAGACTTTTTCTCTGTTTTTGTTTGTTGCTAAGACAGTTGAGTAAAGCCTGAGTAGATCTGGGTTAGGCAGATAGAACTGGTCACCAGCAAAACAACTCATACATCCATTTTCCTTTGCTCATCTAAGGTTGGTTTGTAGAGGTAACAAGTCCAGAAGAGAAACATAGACATCTCTATCCATAGCAACACTCTCCAGCTCCTTCTAGGGATTCCCAGTCTAGTTCTGGGTCTGGGTCTCCTCCCAGTGGACAACCTCCAGAGGAAGGTTAAGGAGGCATCCTGATCAGCTACTTGGAATCACCTCAGCTGACAGTGAGCTCCTCTCATATCACCGTATCTAAGGCTGAGCACAGACACCCATACAGAGGAAGCTCACTTTACCATCTCGTATTCATGAACTTGTTTTTTGACCACAAACCAAATCTTGTAAAAACAGGTGAGGATTAAAAAGTAGACAGACCAGCAAAATAAGAGCTTCACCTTCACAGACTGAAGCAACACCCTCTTTACTGATGATGAAGAGTCCCTTGCATACGTTTAGGACAAAGGGGTGACAAAGGGGTGGTCTGATCCATCAGCTCCACAACAAGTGTGCCTCCTTTAGTTAAAAAGGCGAAATCTGAATTCTGTTCACCTGAAACCACCATGAATCTAAACGTTACCGTGAAACTTTGGAATGTTGTGAAATTTGCTTCTGGATACGTCTCCTGATGAACTGTTTCTTGGTGAAAGATTCTGTAAACCTGACAGAGAAATGTTCCATATTCAAACAAACAAAAGCTAATCCAAACAAGCTGCCTCTTGCTTTGCAGAATACATGAAAAATAGGATGCTTTGTGTTCAAATGGCTGGAGTTATTTCCACCTTTCTTGAAGTCACAAAAAGGTGTACCTCAAGGCTCAGTCCTAGGACCCATCCTGGTCACAATCTACATAAATGATCTGTGCGCACACGCCTCTTACCATTTCTATGCAGATGATTCTGTCATTTATTGATGCTCACACTCACTCATACAGACTTTTGATTTTCTGCTGTTTGACTCTGATGAAGTGCAGACTTGTCTACAGAAACTTGCTTGGAACTGGTTTTAAATGCTGAGAAATCCCCTTCATCAGAACATACTGTATGATGGTAAAATTCTGGAGCTAACTAGTTAAAAGAATCTGGGATTAATTATTGATGGGGAGCTTTTTTCAAAAATCTTGTTAAAAACTTGATCTGAAAATTTAAAGAGAAGCTCGGCTTCCATTAAAGAAACAAGTCATGTTTCTACCTCAGAGTCGAAAGCTTGTGATATCAGCTTGTTTCCCTGTTATGGATCAGGGTGATGTGTGCTTCAGCCAGCTGCCTGCAGTCCTCGACTCCTGAGGTTTATTACTATTTATGTGCTTTTCTTCAGAGAACTGAAAGCCATTTTACCCTACAATCAAATGACTTTTAGCATTTCTTTGTTCCTCGTATTCAACCTAAAATGGGAACGAAAGCTTTCAGTTTTTCTGTCTGCTCAGCTTGCTCTCCAATCTGAACTGAAACTTGCAGAACACTCTATCTTAAGAGGCCTAACAAATAGTTTGAACAGGTTAACATTCTATTCATTGCTGTTTTAAACTCTTGGTTTGTCTGAGTTGGCCTGTCACACAGGCAGCGCCATGTTTTCTCCACTTCCTTATTGTTCATTATCGTTCCTTTTGCTGGCTTTACCCTTCCAAACAGTTAAATCATGGCCATATAATATATGGGTTTTACTTTCTAAAATAAATGACAAAAATAATGAACTTTTTCCACAATATTCTACTTTTTGGGGATGTACCTATATAAGAAAAAAATGGGACCAAATATGAAGCCTTGAGGTACACACAACCACTACAAAAGAATCCAATCACCTCTACTTTTTATAAAATTATGTGAACCTAAAACATGAATAATAATAAAGGGAAATCAGTCATCTAAAATCTGTTGTCATGACAACAGACATCCAATGAATTAAATACCAGTCGAAAGAAACTAAAGGAAAAGCTGACATTGCAGCAAAAACACAGAAACTTTAAGAAACCTGAGGAGCTCTGGGAGGAAAATACAGGAATGAACAGGTATCAGGAGCAGCAGGAGTAACAGGTAGACAAGAGGAGTATCTGACAGTTAATAAACGAAACAAAGGAGTATATATGCAGGGGCAGGTGATCTTTGGAATGAGGAGCAGCTGGGATGATTAACTGGATGAGGAACTGCTATGGAAGAAGACCAGAGGAGAGCTGTGGAGTGTCTATGGTGACACAAGGGAAATAAACTGAGGCAGAACTAAAATAAACAGAAGTCAAAGGACAAAAACCATATGTGTTTTCATGTGTTTGTGTTGTGATAATATAATGTAAGTCAGAGGTGTTGATCAAATTCACCTCTGATTACTCCGTTTATTTAATAAAACAGCTAGTATTTGTTCGAAAAGCTGCTGCATCTTTTCTGAAGTGGATTTGTTTTACGTTTACTTTGATGTATTCTTTGACAGTTCCAACTCAAAGTGTCTTTTTGTTCTAACTCTGTTCACGCTGACTAATTTTAGCCCTTATTCTTTTATGGGTCAGATTGAGATTCCATTTTTAGATCTGCTGCAACTTCAACTTTTTTTTTTTTAGGAGTAATAATAGACTCTTGTTTTGCTGACTAAACCATTCATGGCAACAAGGAAACAGCTGAAATATTCAAATGTAAGGCAATTGGACAAATAGTGGAAAATAAAAATAGCATTAAATAAAACTTAACCTTCATAACACTATGATAGGAAACAGTCTGTAGTTTCACATCTTCTGCTCCGTCACTGTTCATCAGCTCATCTCTAACACCCTCAGAGCTGAGAAGAAGAAGGCTGGTTTTGCTAACGAGTCAACAGGAAGTGAAAGATCACAGTATCGCTCAGACTGGAAGACATGAAAACAGCAAATGTATGTCATTCATGTGTGCTGATAAACATATAAAGTTTAATTTTTCATAATTAAGGTATTTTATTTTAAATTTGCTGTTTTGGATATGCCATATGATGCAGAAACTAATGAGCAAATAACCACAACACCTATTTAACCATGGACCACAGTGTGGTTTCAAAAATATTATATTTTAATAAAATATCTCATTACAGAACGTAAGGAATGGAAACAAGGGTGTTCTGGTTTAATCCTCTTCCAGTAACTCAGGGATCAACATCTATTTTTAACATCTGGAAATTTTTTTTATTTTTTATTTCGTGAGGACAACGTTTTATAGAAGTGACCTTTTAAATTGGACATTATTATCTCAGGGTTTTCTCAGAACAAACGTTTGCAAATGAAATGATTTATTGATTGATTGAATGATTGACTGAGCTTCTTGCTTATGCACTGTTACTTTTTGAATAATCATCACATTTTGCACAATTCAAGTCCAATTTATTTAAAAATCTGTCTAAAATGTTGCCTTTTCCTGAAAAATGTTCTTGCTTCTGCTTGAATTTTAGGTTTTTTATTTATTTATTTAAGGAACAAAATGACTTTTCTTGACAGACAAGACTCATTAGGAGGTTTAGGATGCATTTTAAGTGTAATTAATTCAGCTTTACCTCTTAAGAAAGCTCTAAGATTATCACAACATATCAAATGGTGATAAGTACATCGTTTATTTCAGTGAGACTAAATGCTAGTGTTTCACCTCTACATCTCCAGCCCCACTGGCATGGTTTCATGTTTCATTCAGGGCCACAGCCCTTGTATATCATTATTTTGAATCTTTCTGTATCAACCCTCCTCTTCTCATTTTGGGGGTTTTCATTTCCTCTTTGCTTTGGTGCTCTCAGAATTGCACAGGAAGTATGAGGTCTGCCCTGCCGCTGCAGCTCATCTCAGTTATCTTCTCACATGCAGCCAGACTGTGAGCAGTCCTCTAGGTCCTTCCTCCTTAAATAGAAGTTATCGCTCATTGTTTCCTCTGCTTTACTGCTGCACCTCACCTGATCCAGCTGAAGCCGAGCACCAACATGAGCCTACGGAAACTGAGTGAGTATCGTGCGCTTTTTGTGAATCTGCAGCAGTGTTACTTTTTATAGATGTTGCTCCATCACTGCGTTTTTGTGATGTTATGGTGCAAACCTAAAGAAAGGACAATGTTTTGAGGGCAGGCCGTCTTTGTAGTTGCTTCTTCGTTCACAGATTACTCAAATGTATGAACGTTTTTGCAATAAGTCAAATTTGTGGTTGAAAATTTAAGATTGAAAAAAGTCCCTTAGTGAGTAACGACACAGAAACACCCACACACTCAAACACATGCATGCAAAGACTCTCTGGTTGGCTGCTTCAACCTCCTGTCATGTCATGGTTTTGTGAAAATAAAATTTGCTTTAGAGAAAATCAGCTTTATTAAAAGGCGTAAAGCAGCAAACTGTTATAATTAAACCCCCGATAAGTTTGTTTTGGTAATCAGGATTACAAATGGCTCCATTTTTACAAACCCATAAGTCATGCAGGGGTGTTTGTTTTAAAAAATGTGCCCAAAATACCTCATGCCCTTTATTTTATTACCAAATCGTGCAGAATTCAGAACGTGGGAAATCATGTTACATTAAAATAAAACATTGCACAAATCTTTATTAAGAAACGTGTAAAAATGGTCAAAACATTCAAACATAACTTAATGAATTTAAAGGTCTTGCAAGATGTTTATTTACGCGATGATTCTATCCCAAACATCACATTGTGTTAGCAGCTGGAGGCAGACTGGTGATGTAACCCACTGAGCTTTAACCTATCATAAACGGTTCTTAATTGATCGTTTTTAATCTTGACCTGCCGATGTGGCTGCAGATGTGAGTTATCTTGAAGCTGTAATCTGGTACAGTCAGTGCATAAAATACAAAATTATTTCCAAAGACTAATTATTTGAAAACCTGACATCAGTAGTTCCCAAAGTAGGGGGTCGGGGCCCCAGTCTGGGTCATGACGCACTAAGTTAAAGGTTTTGAGATAGTAAAAATCAATGTTTTTTTTAGTATGCTCTGATTTATTTAGCTTTTAGCAGATTTCTAGAGTCTAACCAGTGATTTTCAGGGTGACTTTACTGTTGTTGTTTAGTGGATAAGAAGCTGTAACGTTTGAGAATGATGGCAGCATCAACTGAAGGATGATGAATCTCTCAGAACACATTTCAGGATTTTCTGTTTTTCTCCCCCTCCTTTTTCTGAAGTATAGGTTTTTAGGCCTGACGCGTCTTTTTTTCTTTGTCCTCCACTTGTCCACTTTCCTCTCTGTTAAACACACACTGCACAGAATGCTGTTATGGTCAGAAAGTCAGAAGCATGAGTGAAAAAGCAGCCAAAGTCCAAATAAAACTTTGAAAGACCTTCAAAAATTTGGAAATTACTGAACGAATTAAGCATTAATGATAAGACCTTTAAATATGAATTGGCAGGAGAAATAAACTCCAACCAGTCCTGAGAGTATACAACAAAAACAAATAACCAAACATCTGTGTGTAATAAACTGATAATATCAGAAAAGACAGCTTTATTCACTAAAACTGGAGAAGTATGGATGGAAAAATTACTTTGATGAATTATTCAGCAGTCATAAGTTCCAGCAAATGGTTGTACTATTAAGTAAGTAAGCACTGAACTCTGTGGTGTGAATTATTTAGGGAATGAATTCATTAAATTGTTAGATTTTTAATTCAGAGTCTGACACTCAGAGGTCGGAGAGTCGGGGGGTTGGATGGGTGACCCTCAGCTCTCTGAGATGAATCTCACCTGTCTGCTTTTAAACGTTTCAACAAACACAAAACTCGTACCTTCCATCGAGTAAAAGAAACAGCAAAGAATGAGTGAAACTACATTTTCTGTCATGATTCAATGGCCACCATCAAACTGCAGAACTGTCACAACAAATTGACTCTTCCCCTCTCTCAAACCGACCCTCTTCTTAAGGTTTCAAATGGTTCAGCAGCCTCTCCCACATGTCATTTCGCCGCTCCACTGACAAGTCTGAGTCGAAGGCCTCCAGATCGAAGTCTGGCTCAGGATGTGCAGCCGGAGACGACGGTGACTGCTCAGCAAACTTAGCTCAGATCGTTGAGGCCACGCTGGACGACATGGGGGCCATGCGTCCTCGCACTGCCAGCTACATCCGCTCCAGTGAGGGCTACACGCACGTGGGAACGCTGCCTCGGCTGCTGATGAAGAGGAAGGACAAGAGTAATAAAGGTAAAGAGGGAGAAATTAGATCTGCAGAAATTTAGAGACATTTTTACTTTATTTCCACTTGTCTCTGCTTCACTTCTGGTCCCAGGATGTCCCAGCAGCAGCAAAAAGAGCAAAGAGAAGACCAGCAGACCTGCAGGTGACCAGAAAGTCACAGATGAGACTAAAGCAGCAGTTACACCTGACATGGAGCTCAACCAAGCCCCATCAGCTGATCCAAAAACACAGTCTGAACCTACAGATGATCCAACGACCATCCAGAACAACCCCCCTGGAGCCAGCACTGCTGGTGAAGAGGTGCTGCCATCTGGTGGCTCAAGAGGAGCAGTTCAGTCAAAGGGAGGCGTAGTTTTGAAAGCTGAGTCCATTAATGAGACATCATTAACTCCTCTCAGCCAGGAGGAAGGTGAAGCTTGTGAAGGTGACGGGGTAGAGTCTAAAACTCTCTCTGAACCAGAACAGGAAGCAGAAAACAACAAGAAGAAAGATGGAGGAGGAAACTCTGGTATTTACTGGTGAGTTTTCAGTCTAAATCCATCAGTGTTTTTATCTATGTCATTATAAATCACAATCTAGAAATGTTTGTTTTCTTTACCTTTACTTGTTGACATAAAAGTGTATGAAGGACTTTATAGTTCATCATTATTTTTCTCTGATTGAATCATTTTTATTAAAAAAGCAGAAATTAATTTCGTTTATCCTTATAGATCCACAAATCCTGTTTGAAACAAATACAGATCAGAGAAATGACTGTTTATAAAACAGACTACTGAGAATATAAGTCAAACCCTGTGATCTGTAACTTTCTCCCTACACTGTGATCCTCTAATGAAACAACTTCATTTCACCAATACTCTGCAAAACATGTTAACACATAGCCAGATTTTCATTTTAAATTGTGACTCAGGCTGAAAAACACATAAAGAAAACTGTTGGTAAGAAAGGCTAATTTGTGCACACCCCAGGACAGTGCGAGTTACAGTGTGCAAAAAAAAATGATCAAATGCCGACTTCCCTGTGGACGTATCTTAGACGATGGGTGTAAAGTGAGAAGATAACTGCATTCATTCCTCCACTTTTTAAGGCAGCAAGTAACATTGATTTCTTCTATTGATCAAACACTGCTGGAAGATGCCGGTCGCTTGCTGGTTGGATGATTTCTCATTTAGCATTGATTTATTCTTACGCGCTAAAGACCAGGGGAAATTAGCTTTCTGTGCCCTTATTGTGTGTTTCTTATTTCAGCAGCTGACTTATTAATAACGTTAAAAGTTGGGGAGTTTAAGAATCCCCCCCAGGAAAGCAGTTGACATGCCAAAGACTCAATGATCCCAGAGCCTGATACATCTGCAGAATGATGCATCATAGACTTTGTGTGTATGGGTGTGTAAACACAGGCTGTAGTTTTGTTGGCATGTAAGAGCTTTCATGCGTGAGTTTGGAGTATCAGTCCATTAGTTCGGCTCAGAGATCGTGGGGAAAAAAAGGCTCTGTATTGTAGGTTCTATGGTTACATCAAAGAGCTCTCCCTCCTCTGTCAGTTCAACCCTAAATCACCACTCTGTCCATCTCCCAGCTCGCCTGTTCACAGAGTTACTCTGGAAAACCTTTCAAATGCTCGTCAGACATTGTGAAACGTGGTTCTGGAATTACAGCTGAGGAGCTTTTTGACAAATAAATGAGGAGATTTGTTCAATTTTCTTAAAGTTCCCCCAAACCAAATTATTCTTTTAAAATCATTATCATTTTTCTTTAAAATGATCATATCATAAATATGGCTCAAAAATAACAAATTTCTTAAGGTTTTGTCGTTTGTGATATCATCTCAGCTTAACAAAAAAGGGAAAACTGCTGCTTGGAAAAAAATTGAATTATTAAGCATTTTTTAATCATTGAGAAAATGCAAATCTCGTGCAATAAAAAGTTAATTCCAAGATGTTATTAAAGGAAAGGATTACTTCATCTTTTTATTTTGGTGCAGTCCAATAACTAATGTTCCAGTGTGCAACATCTGTTGGGATAAGAACAAAAGAATTGGAAGGTATTTATTTATGAGTTGTGTGAAATTAACAAATAGTTTGTTTCCATCTTTTTCATTGATTATTTAAACTTGATTTTATTAAATTTTTTACAGAGCCCCGCAGAGACACATAAAAAAAAAAATCTGTGAGAGAAACTATCTGATGTACACAAGATAAAAACTTTTTTTGGCTCCAAAATATTGTTTTATTTCAGTTCATTTAGAGAATGGCAGTAGAGGATTATTTACATTTGGTTGCAATTTGAAAAATGAAGCTATTTTTATTTAAACATTTTTGCCAGATACCTCAAATACAGCAGAATGGAAAAGTTTGAACAACCTTTGTCAAGTTTTATTTGAAGAATTATGTTTTCTAATTGTATAAACTTAAAAATGACAAATATATGCAATATCAGATGTTTATCTCCATTTTAATTTTTACATTACCAAATAACACTAGGAAAGGTAAACTACATTATCAATAAGCTCAATAAAAATCAACTTTGACAAGTAAAGACCTCTTAAAACTGCCATGAATCGGTGGGCCCAAAAAACAAGGATGAGGCAGCATAAACTCAAGAAACTAACTACCAAAACCAAAGAGAACAGGATGACAAACAGAGGGTTTGACAAGGAGTGAAAAGACAACGGAGCTTAAATTCACGAGGAAGGTGATCAGGGTAACAAGACACACCTGTGGAGGATTAATGCCAGGAGACAGGAGGAAGAACACAGAAAAACACAGGGAAGAAAGAGGGCAGAATGTGACTTTTTGTAAGCCCGTTGTGGTTTTTAACTTATTGTAATTTATTTCTTTGACATGTGTTTTTGATGCACCACCAATGTTTTAATGATGTTTGTGTCTTTGTAACAGGATCCACTCTTGGCATACAGACAGATTTTTAACATAGTTTGATCTAATAGAATTAGATGGTATTTAATTGGATTAAATTCACCCCAATAGCTGCCACATGAAATCATTGTTTCACCTTCATGCTCCACAGTGAGACTAAGATTTTCATTTTAAATTTAGCCAACATTTTCTCTCTCTTTCATAGTATTCAAAGAGGAATGCATAAAACCCTTTTTATTACATGAAATCAACATAATACTACTAATGTCATGTTTTCAGTGTGCATACATGGAATGTGCCCAATAGCTTTGATCACATCTATACTCATAATCTGACTCGCATGAATGATTGAAACTCTTTTCCACAATCTAATGAATAAATACTGATGCTATCAGTGCAAATGATGGGGGAGGATTCTATATTTGTAAAAATGTTAATAATTAAAGAACAGTAGCAGCTTGGAGAAGCAGCGAAGAGCTCCTCTGCTGTGGAAACTGTTAACATTCCCTCTCGCCCACCACCATAATACAACCCTTTGATCTGATCTCTCTCTGGTGGCGTGTTACACCAATTTACTCAAAGTCCTGCGAGACGTATCATGCAATCGGGAGTTGAACCAATTGATCTTAAAACTTGCCTGAGAGTGTAATTGCCTCTTTTGCTGGCTCTTGCTCTGTGTTACAAGGCTGCACAGCAGTAACCGCAGCATGGCTTCCAAAACCTGAGCGCGGCAGGGTTTTGACACACGATCAGGATCCGTCACAAGTCATGGTGCCTGAGAGGATTTAGGGGCTGCATTCAGCGTCTTCAGAAGAGAAGTGTAGTATGTTTTTCTTTTTCATGAGGCTGAGCTGCATCCACCACTTGAAAGCCTGCCGCAGCACTTAGCCCTGGGAATACAGGTGTTTTTATTTTCTTTTGGTGATTTTTCAGGGGTTGTGTAACATGCACCTGTTAGAGGATCAGATCAAACACAGCAGCTCAGGTTTGAGAATCAAAGCACATGTATACACATGTACACAAGATGGACAGAGGTTTACAGGGCTGTGAAAAAGTATTTTCCCCCTTAGATTTCTTCTACTTTTGCTGACTCGTTACAATTAAATGATTTGGATCAGCAAACAAATTTAAGATGATCATACATGGTGGTGGAAGTGTGATGGTCTGGGGCTACTTTGCTGCTTCAGGACCTGGACCACTTGCTGTAATTGATAGAAACATGAATTCTGTCTACCAGAAAATCCTGAAGGAGAATGTCTGACCTTTTTAATAAAATAAAATTCAATAGTGATGGAATTTATGGCTCTTTTATTTTTATTATTATTATTTTATTTTATTTTTTTGCAATATTTTGAAAGAGAAAGGTCACAAGGAACTATGTTTGGGGACACTGTGTTGCGACACCTACGTGTGCATCAATAATTAGCTTCCCCGATAGAACTGATGGGTTCATGTTGCTATGCTATCGGTTCTCCTTCAAAGTGAAGAGCCGTTCAAAAGATTCGACTCGTTCATGAACGTCACGTCGCTAGAATTTAAACAATTCTGTAAAGAAGAGTGGGATAAAAGCCTAATTAGAGAATAGAATACTTTTTATTATCCCACAAATGATAAATTTGGGTGTTACAGAGCTCTCATAACATCAACAAGGAATAATATAGTTATCGATTGTAATTGTTGCACACAGGCCTGTTATAGCCACTTATTAAATTTAGGGGTCAGTTACTTTTTACTCAGGTCCAGGTAGATTTGGATAGCTTTTTGTTAACTGCATTTTGTATTTACTCTGATACTACCTTTCTTTTACCTTTTTTCACACACACTCTTTTTACTCCCATTTTTAGCAACACAAACCCAGCAGAGGACCAGGCAGAATATGTTCAGGTCAGTGTGCTTTATTTCTCTAATGTTGAAAAGTTCAGGTATTTTAATGTAAAAAAGATTAGGAACAAATAATATTTTACCTGTTTTTGATAGCTGTATGAACTCAATTTAAAGAAACAGCTTAGCTCAGAAGCTAACAGCTAACAGAGCCAGTCACTAAGTGGTTTTCTGACGTTGTAAAAGATTTTAATTTACATGAACTTCGTTTTGTCTCCAAAACACAGCTGTCAGTTTTGTATTTTACAGTTACTCTGACAGAAATATAAAATTCTGACCAGAAATTTTACACAGAGGTAGTTTTGTGGCCAATTAGCTAACTGTAACATAAGTGCTGCTGTTAGCTTTACTGCTAATTTTTGCTTCAAAAACCATAAAATTCAACAAAAATTGCAGTATTTTACAGTTAATAAAACATTTGACTAAATACGGCTTTATGGCTTATTTTGCTGTAAATAACATTTGAAGTAATTTTTTGGTATTTTGTTGTTTTTCTGGCAGAAATATTCTAGAATTTTGACTGGAAGTTTTGGCAATCTTTGTGGCATAAACCTAATTTTTTGATGAATAACCATAAAATTGTATGTAAATTGTAGTATTTTAAAATCATTCCAAAAATGTCACTAAATATTTAATAGTTAGCTGTCTTTACATGAAATTTATGCTGCAAATGATAAAATTTTAAGTAGATTTTTGTATTTTATTGTTAATCTGGTATAGAAATATTCAAAAGGTGTGACTGGAAGTTTTGTGGCAAATAACCATCAAATTTGACTAAAATGACCACGTAATGTGACATTTATGGCTGTGTTAACGATTTTAAAATAGCTTAAACAGCTATAACATTTTTGAAGTGGCAGAAATCCACACTGAAACTTGTATTTTTTATTGAAATTATTCAAATGTATTTAACCAAATTGAGGTTGTCAAAGATAAGATATTAATTGTTCATAATTTTCTACAGAAACCAACTTCTAAAGACATAAATGAAGTCTTTTAACGGTGTGTTTTTCATGTGTTGTTTGTGTCTAAAGCCAAGACGTGTTCTTTGGATCTGTTTTGTGTTGTTTTGTGGGAACGTGTGAGAAACACCTTATCTCTCCAGTTTTATTGAATTAGATTTTTAATGTGAGTGCTGAGACGTTATCGTGCTTGATCATCAGCTCTAAGTCTTTCCAAAGCTTTGCTCATTTCAGCAGGTTCAGTCTGCATTTAGCCTAATTCAAGCTGCCATTTAGCTAATTAAATCCTCAGTTTGACAAGCTTGAGTCAGCGCTGCACAGCTGTCAGCAGTTTGTGATGCCTCCAGCAGGTGGAGACATCTGCTCAAGCTGTGAAAAGATCAGAGCATGTGAGGATGGTTTGTGACCTTGGAGAAAGATTGTAAGGATTCATGCATCCTGTACTGAAACAAACACTTCAGCTGAGATCAAAAGTGGGAGGAGGACAGTGAAGCTAAAATAAGAAGACAGGGAGAAGAAAGACTCAGTGAGGGAAAGTGAAGAGCTGAGCGCTTGAGGAACTGTCTTTGTATTGATTAGACATCAGCGGTGAAGTGATAAAAGCCTTCTCCTGTGACCCTGACCTGTATTCCCTTTGTAAAACAAATGTGTCAAACTTGCCCCGGAACAACAAATCGACTGTGCATAAGTACCACCGCAACACCTCTCTTTTTATGATTTCTAATATGTTTGAAGCTGCTTTATTCAGTTATAGTTAAATGAAGATTTTGTTGAGATTTCTGGTCATAAATGTGTGCATATTTTATGACATTAGACAAAAAGTCACCTTCTTTTTCCGCTGTTGAAAGGGGAAGAGTTACAGTCTGCTCAGTCAAGTCAACATGAAGCAGCATAAGAACTATGTGAGTCAACAAATGTCAAAACTAGGGGGAAAAAATTATACGAGGTATATTTTTATTTTTTAATCTGGAAAAATGACCCAATCATTTACATGGAGTGGGCGGGACTTAAAACATCTACTGGAACCATCCACTAGGGGGCACAGTAGTTTAATCTGGTTTTAACTTATTAGCATAAATGATCACGATGCAAACTGAGCCTCTGTTCTTTATACATTTTTACTGAACACAAACACAAGGCAGTGACTTTCAGACTCTGAATTCCAGCACAATGACCTGACTTCACAACATTTACAGTTCTTTTTATGCACTTTTTAACTTTTTGAGCTTTGTGTTTACATTCTACTTTGTTAGCTTTAACCTTCACTTGTTGAAGTTTAGGAAAAACGTCTGTTGTTGTCACTAGCGTTCCTTAATTTTTTTAGAGCTTTGTCTGTTATATCTAGAGATAAAAGAACATCAGACACTAGTAAATGGGTTCCCCACACAGTATTGTTGATTATTAAGCCATTATTTCATGCTAGCATGCTCACATTCACTCTAACTTAGACTCTTTCTGTGTATAATGGTCTGTCAGTGTCAATGTTGTGTCTGTAAATTGAACATTATCATGAGCATCACTTCATTACAAAAAGCCTGAAGTATAATACTCTATAATTTGTGTTTTTGCCAATAAAATTAATCATATTGATTACAATAGATATTCAAAATATTGAGCTAAATTAAACAGTGTTTTTCATCAATTCCAACCCAGTTTAGGTACAATTTTCTTTCATTTAATAAACCCGTCACATTTTCGTCACCCAAATTGTCACCATAACAGCCACTCCCTCCCTCACCCTCATTCCCACCCACTCCCGAAAAGCTGCCAGCTCCATCCCGTTCTCTGAAACATTTATGACAGCTGATGTTTAAATCAGGAGTCGGCCTCGCTCTGCCCGGTTATGATGGGGGGAGTCCGGACCAGTTTCTCACATGAGCACAGTCACACACGTGTTGGCAGAGACAAACACACAAACTCATGAAGAGAGAAAGTGCAGTAGAGAGCATGTAGACACATCTGATCTATAAATTCTTAAAGGCAGTCGGCTAGGAAAGCTAAAACACTTCAGTTTTAACAGAAAATATAAAATCACTGTTCAGTTTTTAAGACCTGAACCAACAAACCTTCTATATTTTTTTATTTTATGAGTTTAACTCACCAGTTTTAGGGTTTTTGAACACTGTTTATGGCGTTTTTGTGTGTGGTTACTTGTTTGATGGTTTATGTGTGTCTATTTTTGCCTGCAGCCCAGTTTTGCTTTGTCTCCAGCACTGCTCAGTGGTTTGGTTGAACTTTGATGGGAGGGGCCAGAAGGGGGAGGTGGAACGGTTAATATGAGGTTTATTAACATATGTCTAGGGCTCACAACGCTGCTTTAGAGCGAAATAGTGCGTGCGTGTGTGTGTGTGTGTGTGTGTGTGTGTGTGTGTGTGTGTGTGTGTGTGTGTGTGTGTGTGTATGTGTGTGTGTCTGTGTTACAGTAGACTGAATTAATGTGGCTTCTGTAAATGAGAAGGCTTCAAATTTGTGAGAAAGGGCAGCTCACATTTAAAAAGAGAACTGTCATATGTCACCTCCCTTGTGTCATATGTCTCCCTCTAGTGTCCTGTCTTGTGCTTTGTCTAAACCCTCTGCCCTTTGTCTCCCACAGGTGTATCCTATTGTAATCCTGCCACCTGTGTCTCGTTCCTGTGATCACCTCCCTGTGTATATAAGCGTGCCTGTCTCGTCTGTGTTTGTCGGTTCCTAGTCGTAGTCGTGTGAGTCCTGAGTGTGTCTTCGTGTTCCTTGTGTTGTGAATAAACACTTCTACTTTGGATTCATCTGCGCCTGGGTCCTCTCTTCACGCACCAGCTCATGACAAGAACAGCTGATTCTTAACGTGAAGCGCTGACAGACTAAACAAAGCAAAGATACACGTCTAGACTTTTATTTTTTCAGCAAAAGATATAAAAATATCAGCAAAAAAGATACTGTAAGTCACCCCTCGTTTGTACCTAGAAATTGTGTTTTTTGAGTGGGTCATATGTAGCCACATGTATGGCAAAAAAAAAAAATCACTATTTTACAAAGAAAACCCAATTTTTAAAACACCTTAAAACAGATATATAACAGAATCAATAACAATTTTTCTGAGCTGATTTTATTCAGTTGTGCAATTTTTCTATGACTATTTTAGCATAAACAACCTCTGTTTTCAGCTTTTCCTACCGAACATGACCTACAGATGATGTACATTTTCAGCTTTTATTTACTCACCCCTACATTTGACACAGCTTCTAATGCATCTCTTTTATGGTATTAGAATATGATCTCATTTTTATTATTTCAGATCCACTCCCATTCCACTAATTACAGCTGAAAATATGTTTTAAGACAAAAAGCAATATGTGAGACTGAAATATCTTCCCTGCAAACTGAGTGTATTTATAAGCAGACAGTAATGAGGTGAGGCATTCCCACCATGAAAGTAATACACAGTACTTTGAGATGATTTTCACATTTCAACATTTATCAGTACGACTATAAAGACCCAGAAAACATCAGAAGATCAGGTTAAGACAGACAGCATGCAGACTGCTCAGTGAAAGGACAGTCTGACCTGGGATTGGCTGTGTTGACACATCAACAGGACAGCAGCTCTTATCTTTAACAACAAGAACTGGAATTAAACTCATAAGCTTCACGGTGAAAATCCTTATTTTACTTGAACAGCTAGACGACTCATTTTCACAAAACTAAAATGATTAATAACATCTGCAAAATAAAAACTGAGTACTTTCTTCCATCATATAATAATGGGTTTGATTTATATAATGCTTTTTATGCAACTAAAGCGCTTCACAGAAGACCCATTATTTACACACTCGCAGGCAAGGTGGGTGAAGTGTAATACCGAAGGACGCAACGATAAACCCGGCAGGAGCTGGGATTGAACCGACAACCCTCTGGTTGCTGGTAACCACTACTGAGAGTAAAGCAGTTCAACCCTTAATGCTGCAAATATTCTATTAATTAAGTGTGAATGTGGCTAAAAAGAACACTTTACAGCCCAACAGTCAGGATTGGGTCATTTTGAAGTCTAGTTGCTAACAGCTCAGATATTCCCTGCAGGTCTTTGGTGTTCTCTGTGTTTCTGTTATTTTGAGCACCTTTTCAAGGTCAGCGTGCCGCTAAGCCGAACAAGAGAATTATGTCCCATTCATCTGTTTTACGCACGTTTTTATTCATAGTAAAATGTGTCGCGTTTCTATGGCAACACATTTATAAAAAGTTCGGTCATTTAAATTTGATTATAACTAGACAGCTGGTTTTAAATTGCATTAGCTCTTTAGAAGATTTTCCACATATCTGCGCTGAGGCCTATTCTTCTCTCATACACAGGCTTTGACACACATATCTGTGGTTCAGAGCGGATTAACCAGCAGGTCCACTCTGTGAAAACACACTGATGACAATCCAAAACACACACACACACACACAAGCACACACAAATCATTAGCTGCGTCCTCTAAATCCCCAGTGGAGCCTGGTCTTTGTTTTTGGGCACGTGTACACACTTGCCCACATTGACACAGTTACAGATGTGTTTGCACTTTTAATCTCGATCTGCCCTCAGCATATCTCCTCTCACATGTGCACACACACACCTCCTTTTCTTCACACTATCTCTTGTGTGTATGTCTGTGTGTGTGTCTCTTGCACTTGGACACAGACACACTTTCATTAGTGGGACGCTTGCAGGCACATGCAGGGATTCTCCATTGTCCTCCGTATCAGCCTGCGGGATGAGGCTTGCTAATTAATATTTAACTGAAGACTGCCTCCAAGCAGGGAAGGAGATGTGGAGATTGAGGACTGGCATGAGGGGAAGGTGGAGGGATGGCCGTGGAGGAGAAGGGAAGGGCAGAGGAGAGGAGAAAGAAGAGGGATCAGAGAGAGGAGGTTGGAAGGAGGAGGTTAGGCTATTGATCAGAGGGATAAGAGGATGAGAGAGGAGAGGAGGGATACGGTGATGAGACTGAGTTGAACAGCACTGGATTTGATGGAGCCCAGAAAGAGGGAGAGGAGAGACAGCCATGGGGAAGACAGAATTATTGAATGACTGACAGAAACAAAGAAGAAACTCACAGAAATAGACTTTTCTGGAGAAAGATGCACATATTTTCTGGGAGAAACAGGAAAAAACTAATAGTTTAAAGAAGAAACACAAGTAAAAACAAAGGAAAGAAGAAACTGTTGTTCTTTTACTCTATAATTAAACAAGAAACGTAACTGAACAATCATAGTTTCAGTTTCGTATGGTTCAAACTGCGTAATAAGGATCTCTGAGCAAGTAGAAAATTGTTTTCTTTATATCTGGGTGGAAATTGATTTCAATATTTGATAAAAGTTTTCCCTGATAATTTTTTGTAAAACTATGTAGAATTTAGGATATCTGGAACTTCGCTAATTTAGGTCTGTTGGGTAATCATAATAAATGTTTTATTATCTTGTGCTTAAATCATAGTTCCTCTCAGTAGTGGGAGAAATGCAATATGCATTCAAAATCTTCTGTTATATTACAGCGCAGATCGCTCTACAGTAGATAATGCTCTGTATCAGATATTTTCAGAAAAGGCATGGACTCAGTGGTAACTTTATTGCTTTGCTTTAATGCAGCATCTCTGCACAGCAGCCACTTGATATCTGTCACAGTGATCCACCTGAGGATGCAGAATGACATTCGTAAACAAGTGTAAGGTTTGAGAACGTGTTTCGCTTTGAAATGATGACAAGGTGTGCTCCTCTGAGCAGGATTCCTTCACTTCTGTAAATCCCAGTTTTAAAAGAAGCGAAAAAGAAAGCTAAAGTTAGAAGCATGATGAAACAAGGTCTACAAATATTTAACTCTACAGAGAGTAGATCTGGTAGTTTTGAAATTTGAAAGCCATCTTAGAGGCAAATCACATTAGTTTTGACTGATCACCTCTATCCAGTGATAAAAGTGCTTTGTGTCTTTTAGGAGGTTGTTCCCGTCGGGCTCATGGAATGGCTTGATGGATAAGAAAACGATGTAAATTGTTAGGCTTTTAACTGATCACCAGATCTCAAACCAGTAGAACCCTAATGGGATATTTTAAGCCAGTGTCTCACTGGGCTGTGACTGTTGGTGACAAATTACAAATGAAAATGTTTGCAAAGGCTCAAATTTCCTCTCAAAACAGTCACAAAGTGGTCGCACATGGAACCTGTTTAGAGCAGGGTTAAATACATTTCTTAATCCAAACGTGTGAGAATTGTGAGACAACTTTAGCAGGATCTGGTGACCAAATTGCAAATAAAATTTGTCAAATAGTTTAGACATTGTTTAGTTAAAACAAACTAAATAAACGGTCTCATGCAAAATTGTCAAGATTTAAACAACGGGCAAAATGTATTGCTCTGTTCAAAGAACTACTTCCTGTTTCTAGAGACTTTGATTGTTTTGAGTGATGTCACCAGTGGATATGGTCCTTCCTGCAGATAAATAACAAATAGACTGCTACTTCAAAATGACTGAAATATCCCTTTAATTTACTGGTTGACAGCTCAAGATGATTTTCATGACCACTGGACTGCAGGATAATTTAATATTTTTAATTTGAATGATTTTATATGGCCACCACAAAATTACAAAGAATGTGAAGGTAAATTTTGATGTTTGAGAATAAATCACGACCAGAAAATTTGCTTGACTGGTGCTTTATAAATAAATTGAATTAGATTTAATTTTGTGAAAATGTTGCAACCTGTTTACACCATTACCTCTATATGTAACATTCATTGAAAAAATGTCATTTCAGTGTGATTCCAGCTCATAATTTGCATTTTTCCCTGCAATTTTGCGCCTCCAGTCTCCACCTTCCCAATGAGATACTGACTTTACACTTAAAACCACAGATTGTTAAACAAAAATAGTAGAAAGAAAAGTGTACCATCCATTTTTATTGAGTTTCAGATCTTTGTAGAGTCAATACCAATATCCATGATAGACTACATCATATGCTATCTGTCTGTATATTTTCAGTTGTAAAGTGGTGATTGGCTTACCTATCCCATATTGTCCAGTGCCCTTGGCTGTTGTCAGCTTTAATATAAAAACTCTGAGCAGTGCCAAAACCATCTTAGTGTTTCTCTTTAAACTCTGCATCCATCAGGTTGTCATACACCTCAAATGATTGAAAGGCAGAAGGCCAAATGCTGCCCAAAATAAAACCGTCTTTGCAGAGATGGAGAATTTTTCACAAACTCAGCTTGTCTGCAAGAATCTTTTCCTTCATTTTATTTGACACGTGAAAAGTGACTGATTACATTTTAACATTTGAAGTCGATGTCTACACAAATAGTTGCTACCCCTGGATTTGTCATGGTATTATAGAGGACTGAAGTGATGAGCCCCAAGAGATTACTAGTGTCCCCGCTGTGCAATCTGTCTAATCCAGCTGTGGAAGGTTTGAGATTACATTAGGAGGAGAAACTGTGGTTAATGACTCCATCCTGTGTTTTG
>SSNR01000006.1:3571180-3601797 GCA_006937965.1 Callopanchax toddi
TCAGTCTAGGGCTTCTGGAGCCGCCCCTGGAGGGGGGGGTACTGTCACGGTTTCCCCTCCTTCTGACCGCTCCTCCCGCTAAGACTCCATTTCCCATCATCCCTCTGGCTTCACTTCCTCTATAAATGACCCTTCACCCCACACACCTGTGCTCAGTCATCGATTCATTCATTCATGCTACGAGCTTCATCCAAGCCTACCAGGCTTCCGAGCTTCATCCTCAACCTACCAGTAAGTCAGTTTTACTACTTACTTATCGGAGTAGTCCCGCGGTCTCGCTTCCATCGAGAACCGCACGGCTGCTCCGAGATTAACTGCGTGTACGCGAACGCTCAGCGCTAATTACTGCCGCGTTTGAGCCGCACACACGCTACACTCAAACTCACAGAGGTTTCAGCCGATCCGCTCTGACAGGGTGCATCCTTCCTACATTCCTGAACCACCTTGGTTGCTCTTTTTGACGTAGAGGAGCAGCAGCTCTTCTCCAACTTCCCCCTGGAGCCCCATTTATGATCTTGTTCACTGGTCAAACATATAGATTGACTGGTAAATCAACCTGGACTTATCAATTTACCCTTTTCTATTCGAGGACCATGACCTTAGATTTGAAGGAGCTGCTTCACATTGTTGACGAAGCTAACAGAACCACATCATCTTCAAAAAGCAGAGATGAGATCCTCCTGCCACCAAACCCAACACCCTCCACCCCACTGCTACACCAAGAAACTTTGTCCATTTAAACGATGATCAGATGAAGAGGTTGCATTATTATTCTGTAATATTGATGAACATTTATCATTTTTATGTATTGTAAATTTTTAATAAATCTATTTCAGTCAATTTAAGACAGTGAAGATTGGTCCCTGATTTGTAAACCTTTGGGTTTACATCGACCTGCTGAGAAACAGGGTGATTACTATTTGCTGTCTTTGCATCATTAATGACTGCAGATTGTTTTTCTCACACTGGGTTATTTTCCAGTGTCCATTAGTGGTGAGGAAAAGAAAAAAGGTTTGCTCTGCAGAAAAACATAATCACTTTTGTTTCTTCTTAAACACACAGAAGAATCTTCATTTATGAGTGATGAACTTCTACTGATGGACTTAAAAACAGGCAGTTGAACTTCTCAGTTGCCTTTTTTAAAATCAGTTAAGATGATCGTGTTCTGGATGACTGAGAATCTATATGGAGCTAATAAAGACTACAGCTGCAGCTCTCATGGTATATAATAAAAGAAAAAATATATCGAGCATTGGATCACATTATTGCACTGCCGACACAGTGTTGACTCAATGATAGTGGTCCGTGACCTCAGCCTATCAGCTGTATCAGTGGAGAGATTACACTTGATCCCTTGGTCTAGACTGCAGTGTGCTGAACTGAACACACACACATGCACACAATGACATGCAGCTTAACAATTGTGTCTGCAGTGTTTCCAGCATGTAAGTAGGACAGTGTAACTGTCCGCTCGACCCCTGCAGTGTAAAACACTCCATCAGCCTTCACAAACAGTCAAAAACACATTAACAGATGCATGGACACACAATGACTCCGTCCTTCGCTTTGATTATTTCTCAAATTAATCTTTTTTTCTCTCTCGCTGCTCCCTCCCATCTCAGTGCCTCTCCCCCCTCAGCTTTGTAGCTTCGCTCCCTGCTGACCTGAACAGCTTGGAGCTGCCTTCCTTCCAGCCAGCAGCCGGTCCTTCTGTCCTTTAGCATTCCTGCAGCCCTGCTTTATCTGGAATGTTGCTGTGACCTCCAACCTTGCAACATGGCACTACTCTGCCATCCACGCCCCTGCAGTTTGATCCAGGTTTCTGCTTGGGAAAAGTGGTGATGCACATTGTAGTATGTTGCTTTACGACACAACTCACATTAATTAAACTCAGATTTTAGTTTATTTGTTTTTTTTTCTGAATTTTCAACTAGATGGCAAAATGGGATCATGAACCTTTGTTAGAACTTAATACTTTTTTTTCTGTTGAGAGAATTCTACATAAAAGGCAGCTGTCTTGCACAAATGATACTAAAGGGGCGCGCTGAGTGTGGAGTCTCATCTAGGGAGACTTGCTGCTGGTGGCTGGGAAACTGGACGTTCTATCTCTGGTACTGGATGTTACCCAAGTAGAACTTAGAACCGCCCAGATGACCATTAGGATGAAGAGAAGGACATAATGGCAAATGGTTGAATGTACATAATGGATGCAAAGGAAGGATGAGAGGGATGAAGGGGAAGAGATGAGATGGTTACTGCCTGAGCCTGGGGAGAGTGGGGTCAACGAGACGTGATATTTAAAGTCACAAAAAGTTTTGACTTCCTGCATGTTTGATGGGAGATGACATCATCCTAATTTGGAGGAGTTGTCCCAGTAGGTTCAGTCATGTCCCCGGGGGGTCCTGGTAGTTTTTTATTAGCTTTGCCCATCACCCCACTTACTGTCTAGTCAGTGCTAAGTTGGCTGAAGAAGCCTTTTGTGTGTGTGTGTGTGTGTGTGTGTGTGTGTGTGTGTGTGTGTGTGTGTGTGTGTGTGTGTGTGTCAGTCCGTGCCAGAAAGGGGCATCCAAACCAATTGGTATGTTTTAGTATTGAAATATTCACCATGTAATCCCCTCTTCTCCACTCCTCCATATCTCTCACTCTCCTTCTCCTCCCCAAAAGCTTTTCTCTGCAAATCCTCTTTTGGCGCGCCTGCCTGTCACACCCTGCAGGCTTGTAGTGTGAAGGACAGCCGTGCATGTGTGTGTGTGTGTGTGTGTCTGCGCGTGCACTTGCTTAAATTGCCTTGTTCCAGAGTCCATATTCTCATTAAAGCACTGTGAATGGTTTTGGCACTAATGAGGAGCAGGACTGCTGGGTGTATGTGTGTGTGTGTGTGTGTGCATGTGTCAGCTGTGCATGTGTGTGTGTGTTTGATGTGTGTATGACTGTTTCTCCAGATTGTTACTTACTGGTTTGTAATGAGCATTTTAAAAGATTATTGTTTTGGCATTAGCCTCAGTTTAAGCCACTCTAATTGATCAGCCTTTCTTTAAAAAACAGCTTTTTAAAAAACATTTTTTAAATCTTTTTCTTAGAGCTGTGATTTTCAGAGTGTGAACCAGTAGGTCTCCTTTCAAAATAAGTCCCCCCTCACCCCTCTCGCCCTCACCCCCGTCTTTGTTTACTTGCTTAATTTTGCTCGACTCTTGAATGCCTTTGGGATCACGGGTATATTCTTTGATCCTATTTATGCAAAAACTTCTGTTTGATATAAGATCAGACGATCAGACTTAATGCATGAAGAAAAGGTCTCTCCAAAGGAATTTATTACTTTTTGACTCTTGGAAATAAAAGAATAAAGCAAAATTCCCTCAAGGTTCTGAATCTTTTTAAACAAGTCACATATTTTGACTCCATCCCCTTTTGATAAGTAATACTCACAATCCATTTCCATTCAGCCTTCCCTGAAATTGTTTAGAGCTGACCTGAGAAGACCCAGCTTTACTTAGAGCAGGCGTGTCCAAGCTTCTCATGATGAAGGCCAAAATAGGCAAGTTCAAAGTAAAAGCAAGCCACAAAAATCTGATATATTTATGAAAATAATGACAAACTTGATTATATTGTGATTTTTCTTTTTATTTGTGCTGCTAAAAATACAATATAAATACAACGTTTTAATGAAAATAACAAAGTATTGGTTATTTTGTAGAACAGAATCTGTAAATCTTTGTCACTATCAGTGTTGGGTAAGTTACTTTAAAATTGTAATAGATTAATATTACTAGTTTCAGCAAAAAAATGTAATATAGTTATATTACATATTACAGTCCCCAAAAAGTAACTAAGTTACACTACTTTTAGTTACTTTTGGCAAAATATCTTATGTGACGGCGTTCTAAAATACTATAACTGATCAATTTACCTTTTCCACAAGAATGACACCACTAAATACTGTATTTTTCTCACTGTTTTATTAAACTACAGTCAATCCTAAAACATATTTTATTAATGTCAGTCCATACATCAGCTGTTGATACTCCTGGGCTTCAAATATTCTCTTCAGCTCCGTTTCCATAGCAACACACGTCTCATCCAACTCCTTGGCAAATGTCTTTTGGGGGGTGGGGTGTTGTAACTAGTAAGTTACTCAAATTGTAACTTGTAATATATTACTTTACATTAAAAGAATAATGTTAATATATTACTAGTTACTCAAAAAAGGAATATATTACAGTAACTAATTACTTTGTAACTAGTTACTCCCAACACTGGTCACTATGTGATAAAAGGGGTTTTGTATGTTTGTCTTAATAAAAGAAAAGCATCAAATTCCCTGGATTTAATGGGTTGATTGTTTTCTAGGTTCTTCGTCATTAAAATGAATTTTACATGATCAACAACAAGAACAGGATCTGAGTCAGTCTTTGTTCAGTATTTCTGCTGGATTTAGTCAAGTTTTATAAATGAAGCTCAGTCTGCTTTTTATTAAAAGTATGTGAGGGTTCACATTAGTAAAGCTCAGAACTTTACATAAAATATTATAAAGTCTCATCACCAACAGCCTGCAGAAGGAAAAAGTTCCATCATTCTTGAAGAAGGCTGCACAAAATAACTCCGAGGGCCTTTGCTGCTCAAAGATTTAACAAATTACCCCTTTAAAGAATATGAGCAAAGAATGGGAGGTTTTAAAAGACATTAAATGTTCTGTGCTGCTTTGTCTAACTAACCATCCACTCTGATCTCTTTTGGCTTTGAACTTACATCAACTTTAACTAAACTGAGAGAACAGGATTTATTATTAGCATGACCATTAGGAGAACAGGATTTATTATTAGCATGACCATTAGAGGCTGGTTGTAAGGAAAACACAAGTGCTGATTCAAAGATACTTGCAGAAATCCAAAGCATTGCTCATATGGTTTAAATGATTTGGTGAAACGTTTCATCTTCAAGGAGAAACCATGAATATGTGACTGAAGGAGAAGTTGGTTTGAGCATACCAGCTGCTTCTATGGGTGAGTTGTACATCCCTTTGAGCTGCACGTAGTTGTAAAGGAGCCAGGGAATGTAAAGCAGTGAATGAGATCAGAAAAAGGTGCCATCAGTGTTCCCCCAGAAAGGCTTGAAGTCATGGTGGGTAACAATGTGAGACTCAAACCTGTAAAGATCTGAAAGTCTTCACCCGACTGAGTGATGTCTGTAAAACATCAAAGGACTCCTTTTATTTCCCATCCTCCTGGCTTTATACAGGAAAATGCTAAAAACAAAAAGAAAGGCCCAGCTTTCCTTCAAGCAGTTTTGAACTAAATTCTTGTGCTGAGAAAAGATGGAGTTATAACTGCTGGTCAAATATGAAAAAAAAACAACAACTGTTTTCTCATTCAGAGGTTGCACAATTTTTAGTTTCTTAGAGTTTGTGTTCTGAATGACTCTCAGCTACAACATCAAATCGTAGTTCAACATCTGGAAAACGGACTGAGTTAAGGTCCTTTTCTGATAGCTTTGGTGGCTATCTTAAATCTAGGTGACACCAAAAGTTAATCAGCTGTAGAGGAACATCCGATGATTATTATTCGAGAGTTTCATTAAAATACATTCGGTGGTTTATGAGTTGTTTTGAACCTTTTGCCTACCAGTGATAGGCAGTCATAATTTCCTTAAGAAAAACTTTAGTTTTAAAGCTATTTCTGAGAGGCAGCTACAGGAAGTACCTCATTTCCATTTTCAACATGCACAAAAAGTTTATCACCATTCATTTGTGCCTCTTTGTTCATCTAATACATTGACTCAGACTCTCCTTAAGATAAAGCATTAAGAGTTAAGTGGTCCTTTGGCTACAGGTCAATTTAAAGCAGGTAACTCTAGAGATCAAATGAGAATTATGGCTCATTGAGCATCCTATCAAATCATTTTGACTTGTTTCCAAGGTGGATTGTTAAGGAATAAAAAGTTTTTTTTCCCTTAAATAAGATCAGTTTTTAGACCTGAAGTTAATCAGGAGGAGAGGAGTTTAAATAAATCTGTGTTGTATCTAAGCATAGACCAGGCTGTCTAGCAGAAATGGTCCCTTAGGCGCTCCGTGGCTCGGTGCATCACATGCTCACCATTCACACAAGTGAAAATGCAAAATGGTTTCTTTTTATTATGACTTTTAGCTGCAGGCCAGGATCATAGAGCTTTCCAGCTCAGTGCTTCATGTAATCATCTGCTCTCTCTGGACATGATAGAGGAGAGCATTAATATAGAGGAACATGAGAACGTAAACCTGAGGTTGGATGCTCCTGTGCATTTAATCACAGGTTAGACTCTTCAAACAGAAGCCGCTGGAGGAGGGATTATAATAAAGAATACATGACTGTGCATTTGTTGGAGATGACTTTTGACTTAGGATCATATGCTTCTGGCAAAATGTATAGTTTAGGGATTACTACAATAGCTTGAGAATGGTATTTTCTCTCTTTTTATCTACTTTCCTTCCTTTTTTAGTCCCAGTTTATTTTTAATTATTACAGCCATTCAAAAGTTTAAATGTTGCCTCAGTTTCACTAGCAAACATTCAGATCTACTCTGCATGTAAGACTGAGTCCTCTGAAGTCTCTCCTCTAAAGAAATCACACACAGTCATGGATCCTACACACAAACACACCATCGTCGCACATGCTGGGAGACGCAGCTGAGAGGGAGCGTGGCATAGTGTGGGGATTTGGAGCAGGAGGCTGGCAATTGTTTGCTCTCTTCATCTTTGACCCCTGCCGACCTCAGAGAACCCAGAGGTTATTGGGCATCAGGCTGCCGAGACAATGAAGGCTCAGTTCTCTCAAATGAAACAAATTCCAGCATGGGAGAGTTTTGGCTCTAGTAATGCTTTCAGAGCTTCTAAAAAATAGGCTTTCTGGTTTGTAAAGATGCAAAGTAGTGACAGATTGCACCTGCTTATTTAAATTGTACGTAATGTGTAAGAGCACAGTGTTCAGTACAAAAAACAAAAAGACAAGTTTTCCATCTCTCTCTATGCCAGCGCTGCTCTGATTCCAACAAACCCCACTGGGTAAAACGTGTTGGAGCTACAGAAGGCCGCGGATCTCTGCGGACTTTTTAATGCACCATTTTCCTTTATGAAAAGACCCGAGGGCAGTTAAAGCGTCTCTGGGTGATTTGCAGAGAGCAGCTGAGAATGGCAGCGGACACACTCGCGCACACTCCCTTAATCCGTCTCCTTCCCACACCCACAAACTCTGTCATGTATGTGCACATGCCTGAACATGAGTGGACACACAGCTCATTGTCGAACCCAAATCAGCTCAATTAATGGCTGGATATGGTCGCAGGTAGACGCTGAGACTGTTCGACAGGTGCTGATAGCATCTTCATGGTGCAGACCGGAGTGCTAATGTGAACCAGATACTGATTAGAGATTAAACTGATTATGTTGACAGAAATGTGATAGCTCTGTCGAATTCAAATTAGATTAGATCAGATGAATACTTCTGCCAATAAAAATGGAATTTGTGCAGCTTTGACACAGTTCATACACTGGAAAGTATGTAACTCATGCATGGTGACAGACTACTAGTGACAGTGATTAGTTTAAGCAGAGAGAAAACAGACAGGAGGACTCTGTCGATTGAGTGGTAGATATAGCGGTTATTGTGCTTCCAATAAGAAAGTAATAGAAGCTTCCAGATAGGAGGGAGTAATGGAAAAGGCACAGGCAGAGAGAGCTTCCTCCAGAAAGTCTATTATTATCTGTATCAGGACATCTAGAAGTGCATTATTAAGCTTTGTTAAGTAGCTTTCAGAGTGTCATATCTGGATATATATCATAGTGTGCATTTAGGAAAAAAACATAAGTTAGAGCATTAAAGATGCAGAGGTGGTTTGCATCTTTCATGAAGTCTTAGGCAATTAAAGTGGGTGACATCATGTTCTAAAAACAGAGGGTGAGGCTGAAGGTGGTGAAGAGAGTGAAATGTGTAATGAGGAAAGTGTGAAAAAGATGAAGTAACAGGAAAACGGGCTAATTTCTCATGAGCATCTTTAGAGGATGTGTCTAGAGCCTCTCCTGGGAGTGTTTACACTCTCCCACCTCGACGCTCACACTAACAGACTTCCACAGAGTCTGCTTCCTGTTGTTCCTTGAAAGCAGCTGTGGAGGCATGGCTGCTGTTGCACACACACACACGAGAGCGTTAATGAAATAATGAAAGGCAGAGTGAGAGTGTGTGTTGCAAAGTGAGGGTCCCAGAGAGGAAAAAGAAAAAAAGGAAACTCCATCTGCATCACCATGACAACAGCTTGGTAACAACAGGGAGACAACACCCATATCCCAACCCCCCATCAGCTGTGTGTGTGCATGAGTGCATGTATATCTGAATTGAAGAGAAATTCCTCTCTGTGCGACAGTAGGAGCATCCATTGAGGAGCATCCCAGCAGGTAATGCCTGTATCTCAGAATAATGGACGCGACCCTAATAGAGTGGTTTTGTATGCCTCAGCGGGGAGTGGTCACACACACACTCCCATAGAGCGTCATTGCTGCCTCTGTATGAATGGATTTGATACCTCAGCAGCACTTTCCTACTGTGTGTCTCTGCCAGCCAATCGTACAGCTCGCTTCTCTACCTTCAGGAAAGGATGACATCATTGCTGGCCAATAGCATCTCAGCTTTAGGGTGCGCTTGTTTCTGCTGGCTGCATGGCCAGTGTGATGAGGCAGCTTGTGTGTATGTGCTTTTAATAGGGAGATAAAACTGATTGATATGCATCCATCGTCTACCTATGGGATCAGACACTTCCCTGTCACATATGAGCACCGCACTGTTTCCTCTCTTCTTTGTCCATTTACGTATTAAAATGTTCTTTTCTGCTGTTGTTATGAAATCTTTTCAGATTTCTTTCTTTCCTTTTCTTTATCCTCATGTGCATCCTTTCCCCTTTATTCTCATTTAACTAAATCTATAGTATAATTTTATTCTGTCTTTTTTTGCACATATGTTTAAGTATCATGTTACAAAAAATAGGTCAGTAAACCATCATATAGATTTGTTTAAACAGATTTATGAATGCTGACACTTGGGAAGTAGGTTGTCATCATCATCATGCTATTTTGTAGCTTAGCCATGATTTATTTGTGTTACATTGTGTCTATTTACAAAATGAATTTTTAATTCTGAGTCAGACAAGAAAGTATTGAATTTTAGAAAGTCCCACCTACAATTTTAGTGCCATACTTTTTTAGCACATCTCTCCTTTGGTTTTTATTGCTCGTGAGGCTAAGCTAGCCATCTTGTTGTCATTTAACCGTTTTGACAACCTTGAAGTTGGCAGAAGCTTCTTCATGCATCTGCAGTTTCTTTGCAGTCTGGATGCAGAGGGGTTAACGATCTCCTGCTCTGACTGCAGCTGGGAGACGGACTGCTGTGCAATGACTGGGCTTCCTTTGATTTTTTTTTTGGGGAGCCCACAGCAGCACCCGCTGGTTGTTGAAAAGATTAAGAACGATATGTGCTTTCAACTCAGTCTCCACACGTTTCTAATAAAACCAGAAACATGTTTCATTGCTAATTAGAGAGGGGTCTGAAAACTCACCTAATATTGCAACAAAGTTGGCTGACACAAACAGGAAATGAATCGTTACCGTTAATACCTGTCTGGATGGAGACGTTTTCAGTCATGATGGTGATGACTAAAGAAACAAACAAAAACAGCTACAATAAATCTGAGGAGCTGAATAATCATTCTGATTAATTAATTAGATGCTGTGTCACCATATGTGTGTGTCTCCTTGGTAACGAGGCTGCAGTTTCTGGCCACAACCACTGTTCATATATGAAAAAAGCAAAACCTCTAGCGCTATTTGAAGTAAACCAAAAAGGAGGGCCTCTGTGATGGCAGATGAGTGAATATTGCTGAGCATCTCTTTAAAAAGTGGATGTTAGTGTTTGGGAAGTGTCAGAAATGTCCTAACATGTGTATCAAACCTTGCAGTGACTAAACCCGAGGTCTATTTGATCTCTCATCACAACTTCCTTCCTTTGAGACGTTTTGACTCATCATTTCCCAGTTTTACATTTTTTTTCCCATCTTTTCTTCTGAATTACACTTGTTATCTAACAGGCGATGTAACCCCAGAGCCGAGCATTTTATTATTAATGACACTTTTATCGGCTGTCCGTCTTCGCCGTCCCCCTCGTCTCTGTGCTGCGCGTCCCTCAGCTGCTGCTGCTTCCCCCCTCCTTAACTGCGGAGAAATGCATTCTGGATTTGTGGTTTTCCCTTCACACCTGTCACTGTCGAGATAGATGGCCCTGGTGTGGATAGTAAAGGTTCTGGTTTGCAGTTAAACAGCAAATGAGAAATAGATGTGTCTGTGTGTGTGTGTGTATACAAAGTGTATATATATATTGCATTTTAAATGATTTCCTGCATCGGGCAATACGTGTGTGTTTATTTGTGTGTGTGTGTGTTGACAGAGCAATGTTAGTGTTGTCCTGAGACCGTCCATCCATCAGGGTGATGACCTTTTACCTCTAAAAGCCAGAAAATTGGCTATTAATGGTTAAATCCAGAGACGCGTGGCTGACAGGGTGACACCACCCTCAGGAGGAATGCCAGGTCTTATTTAGAGGATTGCCTTGAGCTCTTTGAGTGATTTAGAAGTCTGCTTAAAACAACAGGTTTCCTCATTATTTATGTGGAAAGCCTGCAGAGCAAAACTGACGGTCTAGTTTATTAGGCTATCTAGCCTGTGCATTATCCGGGCCTGTCTGTGGGGCGGGGCCAGCCAAGATGGGCCAGATCATGAAAATCCTCCTGACATGTTTGAATGCTGTCAGATTATTGGAAAGCACAAAGCGTTATAGAAAGTGGAGATATTTCAGAACATTTGGTTAGAACATTTCCGTCTTATCTACACACCAACATCGAAGCTGAGTGGCTCGGTGAAGGAAAGTGCACGGAGAGGAGAATGATATCATGCGCTTTCAAGAGATGTCAGTTTGCAGCAAGAGGAGAAGCGGGAAGAATTCAAATATGTGTGAAAAACAAAAGAGACAGGTTCAGAAAAGGATCAGAGCCCAGCGTCTCAGGAAGCAGGCTGAAGTGTTTGCCTAAAGCATGGTAGATGGAGAAACCTGATGAGAAGTGGTGGAAAATAAAGCAGCAAAGTCAAGGAAAGCTACAGGATGAGTCAGATGTATGTGTACGTTTGAGCTCTCTATAAATTGCACTGCAGCGAGGTAGAAGTGAATTACGAAGATGGACAGGGCAGCCGACCGGGGATAACAAACACCCTGACTTATGTTATTTACAGACTTTGAGTTTCAAGTCTTTTAAAGTCAATTTAAAGTTGCTCCTGTAAACACACATTTTGCAAAAAACATGCATAAAGCTGAGGATTTACTTCATGCTTTTACCCAAACAGATAAGTTTTAACCTACTGGCAAGTCAACTGCATAGAGACCCAGAATCATGATTTATAAATAAAACACATCATCACAGATCATACATGCTAATTTTATGCACAAACTAAGAAATTTAAACAGGCTTGATGTGAGTATTTGTTTTGGTGAATGCGTTATACATCAAATGAACACACCGCCGTCCGTACAATGGGACACCATGTTAACGGCCTCAGACCAGCTATGTTTTCCTCTTCGATACACCTCGCTACACATGACAGAGCAAAGCACACATGGGGCACATTAACCTCTCTTTCTTTCACACACAAACACACACCCAAGCTTTTTCCCTTTTTCCTCAGGGAAACACCAGCTGGGGCATGTAGATGATGGTGTAACTATGGCAACAGCATCAATAGGTGTGGCGTCACTTTAAGGCTCAAGGTTTTACATTCTTATCAGATTTTCTGTGTGATGCTTTGGGTTCTGCCTGCAGTACTATACTCATTATGGTTTAAATGGACCAAAGTTAAGTATCAGTGTGTGCATCACACTCTGTGCTTTTTTTAGGAACTACACATCTTTAGTAAATAAAACGCCTGCCTGTGTGTACGCTTGTGTTGGCAGGTATTTGTGTGAATCAGTGTGTGTCCCTAGCGATGTGCTGTCTTGTTTGTGTACATGCTTTCTTTTTGGGTCTGCTTGTTGGTTAGAAGAAAAAAACAAGTTGCTTTTGGGAAGTGGATTTTTACTCCCTTCACTGTTGTATTTGTGAGCCCATAGAAGAAAAGTACAGTTGAACTTAACAGCTAAACATCATTAGAATCATCTTTGCTCCTTTGTGTGTTCGTTTGCCATCAAGCCGTATAGATGTGTTGCTGTTTTTCTGTTTAAGTTGGTGAACATAAAATCGCGCATCAGCCTTCTCATCAAAGTACTGATAGACGTTCTGAATAAATTGGTGAGCTAACAGCTAGTCAGAACAGAATGAAGTGGGACAAATCTTTACACTCTGTCTATTTAACATCACATGTTTATTCTGGCAGAAATAGTATAATATTCCTGATGGAAGATACCTGAGCTGCTGCTCTTTGAGCTTAACTGCATCCATAACCCTCAGTGACGTCTTCTTAATCTGATCTGAACCATCTCTTTAACCTGAGAAGTTTTGAGAAAGGAGGCATGCAGAGCAGCACCGTGGGGGGTGTGGCGGTCTGCCATACATCCTGTCCACCAGCTGTCACTCAATCCAGGGTGTGTCAGCTCTGAAACCACACTGACTGACAGCTCACAGCGGTGCTCTGTGTGTGTGTAAACTCATGGAGTAATAACACAGATATACTGTATATCAGCACCCAGATGCCTCTAGGGGTTAACACTGTGTGTGTGTGTGTGTGTGTGTGTGTGTGTGTGTGTGTGTGTGTGTGTGTGTGTGTGTGTGTGTGTGTGTGTGTGTGTGTGTGTGTGTGTGTGTGTGTGTGTGTGTGTGTGTGTGTGTTTGAGTGTGTGTGTGTAGGAGACACTTATTCTTAATGACAGTAGAAGGTCATCGTTATCCTTCCCATACTCTCACTTTCTCTGTCTGTGCACCAGTCATCTCTCTCTCTCTCTCTCTCTCTCTCTCTCTCTCTCTCTCTCTCTCTCTCTCTCTCTCTCTCTCTCTCTCTCTGAGCAGATCCGTTAGTTTCCTGACGCTCTACGATCTTATGACAGATGAAAACTGTTATTTTTATCTACGTTATTTCTCACTATCAGGAACATCTTACTCATGATAGGCGCTTCTACACACAACCAAACAAGATAGGGATGTTTTTTTTTTTCTCTGTATTTTTTTGTCAGATTAAGCGACTATGTTGGTTTTTAATCTCAGTTCATCTGATTCTAGTATCTGCTCGTTATTAGCTTATTCAGTTACACTGAGTGACTCTTGTTCACATGAGATCATTAAACACAGAGTATTTTTTTTACTTTGCATCTGTTTTCAGACAAACCTCTCTAATCACTAAATGATGCCATGTTATCCACAGACCTTTTGCAGAAAAGTAAAGAAAATCCATTAATTGAGGCTCTTAGTTTATTTGGTGTTTTTCTGTAAACTCCTGTAGCATCCTTGCTAAGTGTACTTTGGTGACTATATTTTACTATGTTTACTCTACACCTTGTAACCAGAGAACATGGGGGAGTGAAATCTACTTAGCTCTGACTCGATGGGATTCTAACCCTGCCAAGAGTAAAATAAAGAGATCTAATGTTACTGGCGATCCCCCTTTAATGCTTGTATCACTTTACATGCGACTTAAAAACTACTCCACCTTGAGAAGCGGTATGAATTTAAACCAGGCTGGAGGGCAAAGCAGAGGGATTACATCAGCCTGGAGAAGGGTGATATTGCCCCGGTACATACACATCAACCTCTGTAATGCCTACATGCCAACGTGTGTGAGGCTGCGATAGGAGATATGAGGATTTGAGGATGTTTCTGCAGTAATCCAGGTCTCCATCACCATGACAGAGAGGAGGCATGAGGGTGAAGGGGTGTAAAGGGAGGAAGAGAAAGCAGGTATAGGAAGGCTCCTTAGGAATTGGACCCCCTGACCCCAAAGCCTCTTTGTGTTTGTGTGTGTGTGCAGGAGGTGGGATCAACACCCCAAACACACAAATACCCCAGCCTAAACCCCCACCCTCTACAGCTCCTGGCGTTACCGTGACAACAGGGTTAGAGGCTAGCCCACCAGCTGAAAAAGAACGAGCATTCTGATGGGAGCTTAGATCCAAGTGCAGCAGTCTGCTCGGAGTGTATTCATCTCCTTTGTTGCTGCTTGGAATGCGTCCCTCCTTTCACACTCCTGCTTGTAAACGCCTGAAACTTTGCTTCTTCGTGGCAGGTTTTCATATTTGTTGTCAGCAAACATTGTTTTCATTTCATTTCTGTCTTATGCTTTCACTCTAGGAGTTGCATGCGTTTAATTAGTTTCTTGACATTTTACTCCTTTAGAAAAAGAATCAGTTTTGACCCTCAAAACTGTAAATCTTTATTTTGTTTCTGGACTCAGATGATCAGATATTCAGTGTCGAGCTCACGGAACAAGACTCACAGAAACACAATGTGCCAAAAAGCGAGAATAATACATGGATAAATATGTGCATATATTTAGAAATTCTCCCCATTTATCATCCCTTTCATTTATTTTCCTTGCAGGTTGTTCCTTTTTTCCTCTCTTTATGATTGTGAGTGATAGTGGTGTCAGTTTTTACTCGGGGAGGGTGGTGTGAAGTCACGAGGCGAAACCTTCTAATTGGCCTGCAGTGAGGAACGAAGGCTCCAGTGCATGTTGGTGTAAATTAGGTGACAGCTCACACTGTGTTGTTATCTATAACTCACTTTCACACATGCATATTAACCTGATAAAGCTTTTAGATTATTCTCTGACTCGACTCTTGTCTTTTGTTACTCCGCGCTGCTTTCAGTCCAACTCGGCTTCCAAGAACTAGAGATTTATCCATGTAGAACTCACTCATATGCCTACAGACACACAGCCCAGTCACTCTCTCTCTCCTTAAGCCCCCAGGGAAGCAAAGTCCCACATCAGCTGCTAAATTGCCTAAACTCTGTCTCATCCACTAATGGGCTACCTGTCTTCCTGCATGTCTGCCTCTCTGTCTACGTTAATGAGTTTCCTGTGTCTGTCTGTCTGTCTGACTGCGTGTCCTCCTGAATGTCTGATGTTGTGTCTTTTATGTGGGTTTGTTGTTTTGTTTTTGTTGAGGACGAATCCTGCAGCATGTCTGCTCCTGTTATCCCTCCCTGTTTTCATGTCTGGCCTCTGGGTTTGTCTCTGACATGTTTGTAGGACTATTTGTTGATGAATCCAGTTGACGCATGCACATGCATCCTCTGAATTAAATATATTAATCACCTTGTTTGTTACAAGTTAATGAAAGAGAGTTTTCAGGTTTTTCCAGTGTCTTCTTAGGGACTTTGGCAGTTTTTATTTTGTTTTCCGTCCTTGTACCTCTACATGACAGTATATCATGCAAATCTGCTTAAGTAATAGAAGAAGTGTCATTGCTCAAAAACTATCTAAAGCATATAAAAAGTATCTGAAACTAACTGGTAGAATATGAGTGGCAGAAATGTTAGTTCAGACTATCTGAAAAGGCTATATTTAAAAAAAACTACACTTCTGCTAGTAAATGGAAACAAAGGAATCCAGATAGTGAAGGACAAACTCTCAGCTTCCACATTAGTCTTTGTCGCTGTCACCCTTTATTCCCATTGTGTGTTCCCCTTTTGTCATCAGGTAACAGTTTCTTCTCCTGCTCTCTATTCTGGATCAGCTCCTCTTCCACTCTCCTCCTCGCTCCCTTACAGGAAGCATCACCAGCCATCATAGTCACGCTTTCTGTATCTGTAGGTTTCCTGCTTACCGTAGCTCACATTAGATGTGAAAACACAACAAAGTGAGACACTTTTTATTCAAATTACTACGCCTGATGCAGAGAGAAATAGTGTCTCCTTTTCCTTTACTGACCTTGTCAAATCACTTTTTATTGTCTATTTTTGGGCCTCCTCCATGAGTCGTATCATAAATAGAGCCCTGTTGACATTTCAATTTGCCTCATAATGTATACACACACACACACGCAAACACCAAGTTCACTGTTGAGCATCAGTTCAACGACGACGCTCTCCTGGGTTTCCACGGAGACCAGAAAAAGCAATAACTGCACACTTGACCTCTCTGTTTTTTATTGGCCTCTTTTCACCTTCAAAGACACACACACACACACACACACACCTCAAATCTAATCTGGGAGAGTGAAGCTCCGTGGTGATATTCCTCTGTCTTCCCCAGAGGATCAGAGAAGAGAAAAGGGGAAGAGGAGATGAGGAAGTTAATAAATTCATCTTGTAGCTGGAGACGATGAGACTGAGTGTTTGGATCTTATATCACTTAAAGACACTCAAACATTACAACCCCCTGAAAATCACCTTTATCTTGATGAACCTTAGAACAAACTTACCAGAACTTTTTTTCCCAGAAACACTCAAAAGAGAAAGAGAAGTGGAGTAAAAGGAAATAATAAGCAGAAGTATTAGCGATGAGGCTGTTTACTGTTTACTCTGCTCTCCAGTCTCATTTCTCCTCATTTTGATGGGAAGATTTTGTTTTCTGTTTATTCCTGTGTGGATTTCTGTTGATGCATAGTCGCGTCAACGCCTGCGTGTTCCTGTTTGATCATCGCGTGGTTTATTCATATTAGGTCGCCTGTCTAGACTCAATCTTTCTATAAAGATTTGTTTTGGTGTCCTCAGAAAACATCAAGATCCCAATGCGGGATTTCCCTTTTTTTTTTTTGTCATTACACATGCAAATGATTCCTGAGCTGTGGGCTTGAATTAATAATAAACTGTAAAATGAAGAAACTCTGATAAATGTTAAAACTATGAAAAAAAACCATCTTGTTTATTGAGTTATTTTAGGTTCTCGGACAAATAACTACTAATAATAATCAACTGGCTATAGCTGGCCTACAAGATCTTTATATTTAGTCTGCAGAACGTAACATTTTTTATCATTTTTGCTCAATCTTAGGCAGGATTCAGTTCTAGTTTGGCTGATAAAGATTTAATAACAGCAGTGACTTAGCCAAACTAAATGAATGTTTTCATCGAGTCATCAGGCCCAACTTTTATGTCCAAATGCAGCAGAGGGAGGAGGTGCTTCTAAAAGCATGAAAGTATCAGTACTACTCCTCCCTGAGCCGGGTAGTAAAAGTTGAATTCCTGAAATGATGAGCTGCTTTTATAAAGTATTCAGTTACTCTGCACAACTCGTTAATAAGTTTAATTCATTAGACCAGAAGCTAACAATATTAAAAACTTAATTAAAAAATAAAATGCAAAACATTAAAAGAAAAGCTAATGTCTTTTAATTGTGAAGCAGAAGTTGAAATAAAAAAAACTCTTTTAACAGAAACGTGGCCAATCAAAGGATGACCTGCTCTGCCTGCTTCAAAACAGTCTGTCCCTCAAGCAGATTTAATTGATCCTGTTCAAAGATCACCTCTTCTATCACACACACACACACCATCGAATCTCTGTATAATTGAAGCTCTTCCTATAAACACTCCGACATGTGGACCGGAGAGGCTGCAGATCAAACCGCCGAACCTTCAATTAGTGGATGACCTCCTGAGCCTCGACCGCCTCCTTCACAGAAAAAATAAATCGTCTAATGAGCTGAACTTTTGCTGATAATATTTCACACAGCTGACGACTGCAGCAGTATTTCTCCCAGGCGTTGAAGTGGTTACTTCATGGTAATATGAACCTTTGACATGTTAAAGATGTGTGTTGGGTACATTTGTCTGAGCTTGTGTTTGTGATGCTAAAATTAGGTCACTGCAGTGTGTCAGAACACTAACTTAGAATTACTTTTTCCTCTTGGGTCAGAGTTCATTTGATTCTTTTTAGTGTGTGTGTGTGTGTGTGTGTGTGCGTGCGTGCATGGAGTGTGTCCTTGTTTGTGGGCGAAGGTGATCCTTCCCTGCAGTGCTGCCTTCTGCAGCACAGGTGTGTGTTTTTAATGTTGTTTTCTGCATCCCACACACTCATGTGATGCTATCAGACTAAAACAGTTGTTTTTTTTTCCCTCTGTCTTTTGTGATTGGAGAACGGGCTGAGCATTGTGACGTTAAATTCATATCATAGTATTTGGGTGCTTTGACTCTTATTTATTGACTTTCTAACCCCTCAGATAAAAACAACAAGTCTTATAGCTGTCCTCAGTGAATGTGTATTCTGGTGGCACAATTTAAAAACAGAGGGTTTTGTAATGCAGCGAGTCTGAACCACACAGCACTCGTCTCATCTCATAGTGTAAAACAACTCATCATTTTCAAGGTCTTTTTTACAAATCCAAGCTACTCTCAGATAGTAGATCCAGCAGTGATTTTCTTCAGAAACAAGTCATTTCTTTCCCTCCCACCTGGGTAGTTTGCTGAAGTTGTTTTAGAAATAAATCCTAATCTCATTGAGATTAATGTAAATCAATAAGGTTTGATTTATCTATCAATTTCAAAGTAAAACACTATCAGGGTGATGCACTGTGATCCTTTTATTCTTTTGGACATTTCTTGTTGACTAAATTTCTGTTTTCTTATCTTTTTATTTGTCTGATTCAGTTCTCCAAGGAGAAATACCTGCTGGAGTCTCCTCCTGAGAAACTTCGTAAAGAACTGGAGGAGGAGCTGAAACTGAGTCCTGTTGACATCAGGAGCCATGGCTGGTACCATGGACATATTCCCCAGGAGGTATGAACACTAGAGTCCGTGAGGATTCTGATCCTTTACTTTTAAAAAACGAGTTGTTTTCTTGCTCCAACACACCTGATTTTGTCAGTTTTGTTGAATTTACATTTTGTACGATTGAGCACGTATATTCTGTTGCTGATTTAACCATTTCTGTTTCAATTTATAATAAACGAAAAGAAAATCATTAATACAGTAGAGTAAAATCCCTCAGTCACAATTAAAGACTAGTAATAGATGCCCTGCTTTAATATAAAAGATCTTTTTTTTAATGTGGTCAAAATAAGAAAAAAAAAGTGTTAAATTTCTGTATTTGGAACAAGTTTTCACTTTGCAGAATGTTTGTACTGCAGCAACAAATAAAGCAGGAAGGATTTAGATTATAAAGGTCAAAGAAGATAAAAACAAAGATGCTGAAACCATGTGTGAAGTTCAGGTGAGCAAAAAAACCTGTGAAGCTGTTAACATCAGTGTGACTTTAACAACAGTTTTTCAAAGGTGTCGGAGGCCAAAACGTGTGAAGTCACTTCTTACAAAAAGGTTTTTATAGTAAATTCTTCATTTTAAATGAACATGGTAACTAAATCTGGTGAATAAATGCAATAAAATGGAAATGTTTTTGCTTTTCAGAGTTTTGAAGGGGTCAAATTCTTCTTGCATTTTTAGGATTAGCTGTGTTTTTTTCCCCAAATTTTCTCAAAAATCAAAAATATATTGAATAATTTCTTGATTTTCAAGATTAAACTTATAAAAAGTCCACTGATGTATCAACAAAAAGCATTAAGTTGAACTTTATGGTTCAGTTTTTAAGTCTCTGCCACAAAAAAGTAAACAATTTCTAACTTTTTTATGCAGATATCTACACAGACTTCAAGAATCCTAATGTAAAATCCATAAATCAATAAGATCAAGTTGTAGAATTAGCAGAGTGATTACTTTGACAAAGTCTCCGGCTTTGGAAGCGGTTTATATGGTTTACTCACAGAACGACACAGATTAATGAATCCCATCATCTGCCTCAGCTCAGTAGCAATCGCTTTCAGAAGGAGGGAACCTCTGCCAAGCAGACAGCTGCGCGTGTTGCCGATGTGTGTATTTGAATGTCACAGCTGGTGTCTAAAACACAAACACACACACTCAGGCTGGATGCACATGTGGAGGGCACCTCGTTCTCCATCAACCTGCGTCTCTCTCTTTCACACACACATAAACACAGATTCAAATCAGCCATCTGTGTGTCGTTCTGATCGGAATTTACATAAAATATTTATATATAAATATTTATATATTCATGGATTTGCCCCGGTGTAAACTTGGGGGAACCCCAGGTCGTCTGGTTACTGAAACAGTGACTTTATCTTGCGTGTGCCCTGTAGATAAATGCAGTTCATATTGTTTTTTATTATATTCTATACTTTTTTCCTGATTTTGTTCTTTTTGTTTGTTTTTGTTTTAAAGTCTTAGAAATCAGCCTTAGGTATAAATCTAGAGGATATTTTTGTAACATTTTGTTCTAAAATGTGACTTTATAATGATATTTGACACTGGCAGTGATAAGAGGACCCTGGGAGAGGGCTGTGTAAATGCTGCCTCCTGCTGGTCTCCTCTCCTCAGGACGCTGCATGTTTCAAGCCTCCTTTAACAAACCAGAAGCTTCGCATCAGCTGATTCCACCATCGGTCTCCTTACGAGCTGTTTTGAAACAAATTCTGCTCGATTTGACTTTAGTTTCTGTTCACCACACGACCGCTTGATCAATAAACGTGATCCATTCTCAGAACCCGACACGACGATCAGCGAAACGCACAGCCTGGAGCCGTTTCACTGAGCATGAGTGGAACATTACTTTTCTTGATTGCCTCCTCGGTCAATAAATTTAAAATTAGTCTCATTCTTACAGTGGTGCTGGACTCAATAAAATTGATCATAAGGAAGTAATTCTGTCTGTCATATTTTATCTGTCAGCGCCTGGCCGAGCTGTGCAGAACAAAAACAGTTTAACAACGAGGGGGATTGTTGTGTTTGATCAGCAGCACAAACAGTCCTCAGGCTTTGTTGGAAATAAGCACTTTCCTACATTAAATGGGGGTTTTTAACAATCATTTTTAATATTTGTCAAATTTTTTTCTTTTACAGATTTTTTTTTTTACAGTTTTGATGCAGTTTGCCAAAAGAAATGCACAGAAGATTGTTTTACTTTCTTCTTTTCTAACAGATAAACTTTCTGTTTGTATCATTCAGGTGTCAGAGACTCTGGTTTTGCGTAACGGAGATTTCCTCGTGCACGACTCCCTGACCAGCGTGGGCGACTATGTTCTGACCTGCCGATGGGACAACGAGGTTCTTCACTTCAAGATCAGCAAAGTTCTGGTCAAATCCAACGAGACCAAGGTTCATTTGTGTTTTATTACACATGGACAGCTCTTCATGAGCATAGAACAACATTCTTAAAGCAGCGAGCTGATTAAATGTTTAAACTGTACAGATACAATCATTTTGCTACTGTGAAAGTTTGTCATATTTGAAATATAAATGTAATCTAATCCAGTTCTCTCCATCCTCACCTTCAGGTTCAGTACATGTTGGAGTCGGATAGTTTCGATTCAGTCCAGGAGCTTGTGCGTTTTTACGTGGGTCAACGTAAACCAGTCACCCAGTCCAGCGGCGCCCACATCTACTGCCCAGTCAGCAGGACTCTCCCGCTGCGTTACCTGGAGGCGACCTTCGCCCTCTCCAACAAGCAAGGCTCCGCCTACTCGCCGTCCAGTCAGAGGGGAGCGTACATCAAAAGACGGAGCGTCACCATGACTGATGGGCTGACAACCGAAAAGATGATATCTCACAGGTGAGACAGTTTGGAGGGAAAATGATGGAATCATCTTGGATTTATTTTATCCAAGCAGAAATCTAAATATGCAAATGAGTTTGCACTTAAGAGAAAACTTTCCTTCATATCTGTGTGAAACATCAGAAATCCTCAAAAGAGACTAATTTTTTCTTGCTTTTTATTTTTATGCAAAGTTCCTGGAGTTTCCTTTCATGTTTAGACTTTCAAAATGCAGTTTTACAATTTGTGCACCTGACAAAAATTGGGACATTTGAAGCGTACACTTGGACCATTGTTTGTAACTGAATATAAAACAGAAAATTAATTTCACAAACAGAAACAAACCATTTTTAACTTCTAAACAGATTTAAAATATTAATATAGTCCGCTAAAGAAAGGCTTGATTACATGAACGTGGTTTTCAGTGTTGATTTAAGGATTTTCAGAATAAAATATGTAAATAAACCTTCAGATTTTTACAACTCCGTGACATGGCAAGCACAAAAGCAGAGCAGATATAAGCCTTATTAGGATCTTATTGTGAGAAATTGTCAAGAATAATCTAATGGCAACCTGACAAACTAAACTTTTGTGATAATGCTCAAGTCCATGTCTTAAATAATTCATAAATATGAGAGAAAATGCAACTGGAATTAAATCTGCTTTACTGTTTTAATAATACAAAACCATATTTTTAATCATTAAATGAAAAATGATGTTTCATAGCTGTAATTTGTGTCCAGGATTGATTCCATCCTTCGTTTTTTCCATCAGTCATATTTGAATTCTGACCATTATTTTACAGTTTCACATTTCTCATTGCCTCATTTTGTACATGACCAGTGACTCAGACAGTCCCAGTCCAGTTGAGACACCAGTGGCACCGCCAGAACCAGAACCGGAGCCTGTGTCCCAATGCAGGTTGTTGTTTGTGTGTGTGTGACACTAATGTTGCACTCTTTTTCCACGTTCCTAACTCCCCCCTCACTTCACAGACTGTCACTTCCCTTCGTGATGAACATCAGATCTGTACCGGATCAATCAAGTTTTAAACAGAACTTCGGTGTTTAAAACTTGATTTTTACTCTGGAGAGGAGCAGATAAATACGTGGTGTGTGTGTAGTGGTAAATACATGCCAAAATGATGCATGACAGCAATAAATCACCTGTTTTGAATTATTTATAAATGTTTGTTTGATAAAAAGATCATTATTGGATGTATTTGCTCGTTTCACACAGTATTTGACCACAATGCCACGCTGACTCATCTGCTTCTCCCCCCCAACCACCGTTTTAGTGTAGAAATCACACCAACAGAACCGTCACTCCAACTGTTATGTGTCCCTCTTCTTTCTCCCTGAAAGAATTAATATTCAGCTTTTTAATCTAAAACCTCCACAAAGGTTTTTAACATCCTAAAATCCCTGTTTCCAGCCCGTCGACGATCCACCACCACAAAGACGCAATGCGGAATTGTGCGATGAGCATGGACCAGATTCAGGAGTATCGCTGCCCCTTGTCGCCTGTCGGGGAAACCCCGCTGTCTCCTGCTTATAGTGCCAGTAAGTGCCAGAGACACACAGACTCAGACACATAAATAATACATCCTCACATTCACAAACACGCTCCGCAGAGAGTTGAAGCCTCGTCTCGCTTCTTGTTTTTATTCAGTCACCAGGCAGAGAGCCCTCTCAGGCGGGCGGGTTCTGGCCGTCGTCCCTCCCTCCCCGGTGATGCGTCGCTCCAGCGACCCTCAGCTCAGCCCCTCAGATGGTTCGGTTCCCGCAGATTATCCTACAAATACCTCTCACTCAGCACACTCCTCGCCTGCCCATCATTCCAGCTACCAATCCTCAGAGACGGCAGGGAGTTACTGTGACCTCAGACCCTCTGGGCCTCCAAAGCCCCCCACTAAGGGCTACGTGGAGCGACTGAGAGTGGAAGAAGGGAGGCAAGGGGAATCAAGAGAGGAAGGGGAGGAAACATTCAGCGCCCCGCAGGTGGAGACGACTTCTTTGTTCAAACCATCCAGGTATGAGACAAACACCCATCCAGACTTGTTTTTTCTAAATAATCCATCCTTTAGCTTTGGTTTGGCCAAGATGACTGACTGAATTTGAGAAAAATACACAAAATTTTAATTAATACATTTTAGAGAGGCAACCAAACGTATTAGACATGAGAGTCCTCTTTTGCCTATAACACAAGTAAATGTGCACTTAAAATCATGCTGAAGGGCTTCTGAAGCCCAGGATTCAGACCCGTGTACTTTCCTCTTCATCCTGTACCGGTCCAGTATTTACAGCTGCTTTGACGCTCGTGCAGGTACGAGTCCAGCCTCCTTCCTGCTGAAAATAAACCTCTGGAGATGTCTGTGCTGAAGAGAGTCAAAGAGCTGCTGGGGGAGGTCGACGCCAGGACCGCAGCTAAACACATCACCCTGCTGGACTGCAAGGTGCTCACGTGCATATAATCATCAAAATGCACAAGCGGGACGACACTAATGGAAACAAAGACTGATACTTTTTCTGTTTTCTTGCACAGGTTGCTAGGATATACGGCGTGACCTCAGAAATGCAAAGAATGATGGGCGTGTCGTCAGGGTTGGAGTTGCTGACGTTACCTCATGGACACCAGTTGAGACTGGACCTGCTGGAGAGGTACTCATGTTGTTTTTTCCTTTCAAGTATTGATTATTTCTCCAGTTTTATTATTCCTTTTCATCCCTTTCTCTCTTCTGCTCTGTTTGTACCTTTAATCCACACTTGTGCACATTTTTCAACATTTTTAATGTTAAAAAAAGAAACTGAAAGAAAGGTAGTCCTATTTTAAATATGAGGTCATAAATCATGCATTATGGCTGTTCAACCTTAGATTTCTAGACGTTATTTAGCAGAAACTTTAAATGGGTGATTTCTAATTCACATTATTTTGTTTTAGAACCTTAACTGTTCCTACTTTCTTGCATTTATTGTATTATTAACAAGTACTTTGTGTTTTTTGCTCTCAGGTTCTACACCATGTCCATCATGATGGCTGTGGACCTCCTGGGCTGCACAGGAAGCACAGAGGAGAGAGCGGCCCTCCTCCATAAGACCATCCAGTTGGCAGCAGAGCTGAAAAGCAACCTGGGGAACATGTTTGGGTTCGCTGCTGTGATGAGAGCCCTGGAGCTGCCACAGGTGGGAAACTTACAGATCAACTTCACCAGTTTTTAAAGGTTTATTATTAAAGTTATTTAAATGTGTTCATCCTTCAATGATCTAGATTTCCCGCCTGGAACAGACGTGGGTGACTTTACGTCAGAGACACACAGAGGGGGCTATTCTATACGAGAAGAAGCTCAAACCTTTCCTAAAGAACCTAAATGATGGTAAAGGTGAGGTCCTGGTGGCTGTTCAGTGTTTCATACTAAAGTATCATTCTTTCACAGCTGAACTCTCTTTTTCTTCCAGAGTCCAGCGTCATGTCCAACACCTCCTTCCCTCACATCCTCCCTGTGCTGTCCCTACTGGAGCGAGGAGCGGCCGTCGGGGAGGTGCTGGAGCCGTGGGAGAGCTCGGAGGCGGGAGTGGACGTGGTGATGTTCCACCTGGAGGCAGCGCGGACCATCGCTCATCACGGAGAAATCTACAGAACCAACGCAGAGAGCAAACTGCAGGGTAAGACGTTGACTTTACCTCAGGATGATTTGTGGAATTTGCTTTTTTTTTATATACAATTTTGTGTCTCCAATTAATCACCAACAGTCACAGCCCAGTGGATTACTGGCTTTAGGTATGATGTGTTCATGAACAAACAAAAAAAACAGGTTTTTAAGTTTCAGATCAGTCAGGAAATAATATAAAGAAGCCAAAGTAAAACAGATGATCGGAAACGGAGAAGTTTTGTTGTTGCACGTGTCTGTCAATACTTTGCTGTAAATAATGTGTTTTGCATCAGTGTCACCACTCTGATGAACTGATCGTATGTAAGGTTCAGAGTTGACTCTATTGATCCTGATGCCTCAGCATCGGTTCTCCGTTAGAGTCCATTACTGTTTTATTGAACGTCCTGTCAATAGCTTTTAGCTCTGGCCTCTGTTTCCTGTTAGAACCTGCTATTGATCCCTCTGACCTCCATCTCCTCCCATCATCAATACTTCTGTAATCCCACAATCAGATGTTTATTTTTACAGTTTTTACATTAAAATGACATTTTAACTTGACCTGTGAAGCAGGAGCTGTTTAAATGTAACCAGAGGAACTTTTCTTTCCTCCTTGCAGGATTTCAGGAGCGAGCAGAGGTACGTGAGATCTTCCAGACGGAGTTTCAGATGCGTCTCCTGTGGGGCAGCCGCGGTTCGGAGGGCAGCCAGTCGGAACGTTACGAGAAGTTTGACAAGGTTCTCACGGCTTTGTCTCACAAACTAGAACCTCCCGTGCGCCACAGCGAGCTATAGCGCCGGCCTCAACCCTCTGCTACACCAGAACATTCTCTTGATTGCACTCATCGCCACTTCTAGTGGTCCGGAGGGGTTCTGAGACTGAGTTAGAAGGCAGCTAAAAGCACGAGAGATTCACTTGGAGCACTCATGTGGAATCAAAACAACGTTGTTTCTTCTCTTCCTTCCTGTGGACTTAGCTGGAGCTAAAATATTCAAAAGCAAAGAAGAGGAGATGAGAAAAGTGGAGAAGAAGACAGACGAGGAGGGGTGAAAACATGAATACGGTGTGCCCTGAGGGCCAAACGAAGCTATGAAACTTGGCTTTTGCTTCATTAAAACACAAATGTCACACACTGTAGCTGAAATGATAGATCACAAGTAGATGTTTAGTGTGTGAGCGTGTCAGGAAGTGTGTTCATTCATTTCTAAACATCATGATTTTTTTTATTTACAATGTTTGCATTCTTATTTATTTGTTAATATCGAAAAATATCAAAACATTGTGAACATTTCACCATAAAACTCATGGGAATGTTTCTCCATCATGAGGGAACTCCACTAATAAAACCTCATTCAATATGTATCAAGCAGTCCCATCGAATCCCATTAAAAATGTATCAGGCATGCATTAATAAATGTATCAGAAACGAGGCGTTTGCAGATGAAATGCAGCATTTTGAATGTGAGAGAAAACGGAAGCAACCTCCCTGTTTTGGCTGTTTAACACATTTCATGTTGTGTCCTCAAAATCTGCATTATAACAAACACCAGTGGAATGTATACACTTTAAATTGACTTTAAAGCAATGTTTCACTTAGTGTGTGAACATTTATGAACATACTTCGGTTTATAAGCTTGCTGAAATGGTTGATGCATGCAAGTCAAATGTTGCTTTAATAATCATTCAAATAAGTGTCAAATATGAGAAATATACAAACAATTCAATGACAAAGTGTTGTGTTTGAAATGTTTAATGATTTTAGAGGGAAACGACTTTTTTAAAAGTTTGTTCAGTTTGAGGTTTTTTTTTTATGCCTTCTGGATGTCTGATTTTAAATTTTTTGGGCGATAGAGCTAAAAATGACTAATTTATTTTAAATTTTGGTAGAATTTTCAGTATTGTTGAATTGGTCTGAGAGGGCTGGAGCCGACTCTCAGAGCTATGCAATCATTTCAATCAAACGGCCGAGAAGCAGAGTCTCATCCTGAGGATCTTAGGAGGAAACTGAAATCCTGAAAATGTTCCTCCTATCCCAGTGTTTGAGATCTTTCAGCGGGCGTTGGGTTGAGTTTAAACTCCTGTTTTGTTTTTAAATTATTTTTCTGGATCTGGCTGCGCGGATCAGCTTTGGAGCCATGTGTCTGCTCCAACAGGAAGTCAGCAAAGAACAACAAAATGAAGACATAAACAAGACTTTTAGTGTGTGTTTTGAGACCAACAGAAGGCCTACTGGTTTAGGTTTCACTGACAATGATGATGATGATGTTTTTATTTGTATGAGGAGAAAAGCAAAACGTTGAGTAAACAATTCAGGATTGAGCTCATGGTTTCTCTTTTTTTGTACTGTACATAGCAGGTCACTTTTTGAATAAAAATATTGCTCGTGATGATGACTTTTATTCTTTATTATGATTGTTGAAGATAGCATTTACTGGAACAGTTCCTTATAGTTATTAAGTTATAGTTTGTTTATGGCTTCATAAACAATCTTGTCCAGAGACAAAGCATGTGCATATCAAAAGCTCAGGAAGACAAACACCCTCTCCATGCAGTTATGTATAACACATGGCACAAATTTACTGACAAAAACAAAATCTCAAATCTGCAGGTAAAAATGTCATCATGATTTAAATTCTGCATGTTTTTATCCCCCAAAAGAAGAAATTTAGACATAATTAAACTCTGACTGGTATCATCCACTTTAGGTACAGCATATTTAAGCTCCTGTATCCTGTAGAAGCAGAACGTTTACCGATAGTTAGGAAAAAAAAATTACTAAACTAAAAAAGTTCTAAAAAAATACACCCAACATTTGAATAAAACGGTAAACTTTATTAACTTACATTATTATCACACTAAAATTAATACAAACATATTTCAACCATTTTTGCTCCAAATAAAACAAATATTTAAAAAGTATTTTCTTGATGTGGAAGGTAAAGGGTTAAGCCTCCATATAAAATGACTTAAAGATACATTTAGGTGAATTTTAAGGATGAAGTGAAACAAAATCAATGTGACATTTCATATTGGTCCAATTTTATTAAGATGTTTCTTCTTTTAACAAAATAATTGTATTTTTTCATCAGTTAATAAAACAAATAATAGATTGAGCTAAAAGTGACCCAGTGTTCTATTAAATATTAACAGCTGTCTGTGACACATATCGTCTATTTGTCCCATATAATTTAGAGGTTTTTTAACATAAACATTTACTAATTATTGTTTCATTGAGATGCAACAGTTCCTGATTCCTTAATACTACAAGCAGAGTGTGCTCTTGTTTTAGTTCTAAATCAATTATAAGGTGTTGTTTAACACAAAATAAATCTATCAAAACATTTCATTTGTAGTAAAAACATTCTGTATATTGCACAAAATGCAAACAAAGTTCACGTTGTATATTATTTATTTATCACTACTGATTTCATTATGGGTGGAGGATGAAAATACATTTTTAAGCCACTGTCTTTCAGTGCACCATAATGGCCAGTAGGTGGCAGCAGGTCGCCTTTTAACAAAATCTGAGTTCTCTTGAGCCCCAAAATCTAAAGCCTTCATCCATTCAACGTTAATGTCTTTATTGTGGGGTTTTGTTCAGCTTTTTTCCAGGTTTTGGAGGCTGGGTGTGAATTTCTTCTTAAGTTTCAGTTAAAAACTCTGGTCTTTCCTGTGTAGTTTGATATGTTCTTAGATTGTTCACAGTTCAGAACCTTATGGATTTATTTTTAGAGTTTTAAATGGTTATTTATACATTAAACAAACAGGTATTAAGGGGAAAATATACCTTAATATAATGCACACTGAGCATGTGTGTTCTCGTTGCAGATAGCCCCACGGTGACAGCAGCAGGAGGGAGAAAGAACAGATGGAGTGTGTGTGTGTGTGTGTGTGTGTGTGTGTGTGTGTGTGTGTGTGTGTGTGTGTGTGTGTGTGTGTGTGTGTGTGTGTGTGTGTGTGCGTGCGTGCGTGCGTGCCTAAATGTGTGATTTTTGTTAATATGAGTGCATGCTATAACCCAGATGTTGCTGGAATTCTGCTGTAGTTTTTTATTCTCTTGATGCAGGTGGAAGTGGAGCTGAGATAAAAAAGTTATTTTGAAATAAAATAAGTAAAAAATTAAAAATAAATCAGATAATCAAACCAGCTAGAACACAATGTAATCTGCTACAACAATGAGATCTTTGTCTCCTACGTCTATACAGTTCCAGAGGCGTAACATGTAATCTCTAAGAGGATTCTCTCTGCTTGGTATCATGTTAATTTCAACTCTTTATTTTTTTTATGGAAACACATCCAAGCTCTCCCAGGCCTGTCAGCCAGCGATTCTGCCAGCAAACATCATCAATTCAGCCCCTAATCTCTCCCCACAATCCTTAGACGATCCGGCGTGTTGGTCATTGTCATCTGATCATGTGTGACCTCGGCTGCTCTAAAGCTGGAACCGTGGCAGAGTAGCACTGGAAGAGGAATTTGACTCTAGTACATTTTGGGTTTAGTGGATTCCTGGAGGATTACTGTTGGCAAGAACTCCAGACATTAGAATGTGCTGTAAAGAGTTAAAACAACAACAATAAGAAGAATAAAATCAGGAATAATGAAACCTTTAACACAACAGTGAAATAATAAACTTCATCTCTCACCTCTTTGCTGCTTTCACCTGTGAGGATCTCATCCTGTCTCATCAGTGTTTCCCCAGAAACTTCCACATCCTCAGCTGTCAGACGGCCTCCTCACCCAAACCTCACCCTTCCCTCACCCCCACCAGGCCCTGCTCGATCTGTCTGTCTGCCACTGCACTCGCTCCTCATTAACACATGAATAAAGACAAGGAAAGGCCTGCTAAGGTTCGGACACCAACAGAAGGCAGCAGATTTGCAATTCAAACCTCTGACCATATACTCCCCCAGCCCGCCATGACTCAAACTGTCACCAGTATGATTGAGGATGAACGGGAGAGAGGGGACAGATGTGGAATTCATGTCTCTGCACACCTTCCTGTGGAAACACAATAAGGTGTTTCTTACTGACTGTAATATTTAGAAAAATGAAATAAAATAAATCAATCAATTTAAATTACTTCGAAAATCCAATTTAATTAGAAATATAAAGAGAAACCAGAAAGAACCAAATAAAAAATTGTCCTATTTATGTTACATAGGTGGCTAATCTAAAGAGAAATAGGCTGAAGTCACTTTAATCACACCTGTCCTATACAGCAAATATAGATATAAAAATAGATAATCAGAAAAGTCAGAGAATTGAAGAGAGAGGAGGGAAAATCAACGCTGCTATCCCAAAGAATTCAGCACCCAGTCCTCTGTATGATGTAACATTAACTGAGATGTTAACTGTTTTTGAGATGATCATTGATTTACTAAACTTTAATTCGTGAAAAAGACTATTCCATAATATCACCACCCCCCCCCCCCCCAAAAAAAAAAA
>SSNR01000006.1:3601807-3620976 GCA_006937965.1 Callopanchax toddi
CCCCCCCCCCCCCCCCCAAAAAAAAAAATGAAACCCTAACCATGTTTCATGTTTAAACATAATAAAAGAGCATTTTAGGCATGTTTTGAATGTTCAGCTTTGTAATAAAAAAGAGAAGTGAACCAAAAATGATTTAACCTGTGCAGAATAAAAACCTAAAATAAAAATATTTTTATTTAAGATAAAATGTTTTCCTTAGCAAACTGTGCCTTCAGTCGTGTTCTTTTCGAATGAAAAATATTCCCACGTTGTAAAAAATAATCCACAGTAAAGTGTAGTGGTAATAAAAACCTTTATAAGGAGCCAGTTAATAGAGAGGTGTTATTACAATATGTGAAGACAGACAAAAGAAAGTTGTACATATAACAAAATATTACATGATCATAACCTTATTTTATGTCACATCTTTATATTTAATTGTTATAATATTGTAGAAATCAGTTTTCACTTTAACGTTAAAGGAGAAATTTTGTAAAATTTTGCGTCAAAGAAGCCACATTATGTTGCTCATTGATTTATGAAGTGAATACTTCACATTTCCAGGTGTCAGGAAATGCGAGTCTGTGTGTGTGCTTTAGTAATATTATTTACCGGTAGTTCATTTATTGTTTATTTAAAACTAAAAAGGTACTCTTTCCTGTTAACTTAAATATAAATGTTACTATAAGTTCGGTTTGTTTTATTTGTGTTTGAAAACAATGTATTTGTTCAGACATGAAAAGTGATGAAGTTAATCAGGTTTCCATTATGAAACTCCAGAGTAAGCTGTGATGATCAGATGGAGCTGCGATGCTCCAGGACTCTGAGCTCAGGCTGATCCAGGACCAAGACTAAATCAATGTCTCCTGGATTTTTACTGCAGGTTTACATAAAACCACGGTGATGCAACATAACAGCTCTACAGCTGCCTGTTAGAAACACCGACAGAGGATTCGGGTCTCTGTCTGTCTGTCACTAGACCTGAAGAGTCGCGGCTCATAGAAAACCATTTAGATCTCCAAAAGTCTCTAAAAACAGCAGAAAAGTCCCTTAGATAGTTCGCTGGTTGCGTTTTGAGGAAAGACTCACTACAGGAGTCTGAAAACTGACCAAATAGAACCATAAAATCACGTAGTTGACAACAAAAACAAGCCGGACCGATCCTACATGACTTTAGCTCTTTGCTAACAGGAGCAGCTGAACGTCAGACAAGCGATGGTAAGAGGCTGATCCGGATCGGATCTGGATTCAGGTCAAGAGCACCCGAAAAGTCCAAAATATGTCATATTTGACCAAATAAAAATAACTATATATAAAAAATAAAAGTTTCTTGGGTCTACTTAAACATAGATCTCGTAACATAAATGCATTATAATATAACATGCTGGATTCAGATGAAACGGCTGTGCAGTCCTGATCCGGATTTCAGCCCAGACTTTGAGAATTACTGGTTTGGTGCTAAATCGAAATTATGAGATAGTATCTCATTATTATGACTTAGAATCTCATTATTATGACTTAGCATCTCATAATTATGACTTAGCATCTCATAATTATGAGATAGTATCTCATTATTATGACTTAGTATCTCATAATTATGACTTAGTATCTCATTATTATGAGATAGTATCTCATTATTATGACTTAGTATCTCATAATTATGACTTAGTATCTCATTATTATGAGATAGTATCTCATTATTATGACTTAGAATCTCATTATTATGACTTAGCATCTCATAATTATGACTTAGCATCTCATAATTATGAGATAGTATCTCATTATTATGACTTAGTATCTCATAATTATGACTTAGTATCTCATTATTATGAATTAGTATCTCATAATTATGACTTAGTATCTCATAATTATGAGATAGTATATCATTATTATGACTTAGTATCTCATAATTATGACTTAGCATCTCATAATTATGAGATAGTATCTCATTATTATGACTTAGTATCTCATAATTATGACTTAGTATCTCATTATTATGAGATAGTATCTCATTATTATGACTTAGAATCTCATTATTATGACTTAGCATCTCATAATTATGACTTAGCATCTCATAATTATGAGATAGTATCTCATTATTATGACTTAGTATCTCATAATTATGACTTAGTATCTCATTATTATGAATTAGTATCTCATTATTATGACTTAGTATCTCATAATTATGAGATAGTATATCATTATTATGACTTAGCATCTCATAATTATGAGATAGTATCTCATTATTATGACTTAGTATCTCATAATTATGACTTAGTATCTCATTATTATGAGATAGTATCTCATTATTATGACTTAGCATCTCATAATTATGACTTATTATCTCATTATTATGAGATAGTTTGTCATTATTATGACTTAGCATCTCATTATTATGACTTAGTATCTCATTATTATGACTTAGTATCTCATAATTATGAGATACTTAGTATCTCATAATTATGAGATACTTAGTATCTCATAATTATGAGATAGTATCTCATTATTATGACTTAGTATCTCATTATTATGACTTACTATCTCATAATTATGAGATGCTAAGTCATAATAATGAGATACAATATCATAATTTTGACTTAGTATCTCATAATTATGAGATAGTATCTCATTATTATGACTTAGTATCTCATAATTATGAGATAAGTATCAAAAATATTTTTCAAAATGGCGGAAATGGGCTTCCATAGTAATATCAACAACACGATAAAAGATTGATAAACTGAAAACCGTATAAAAATATTAGTTTATTATTTTGAAATTTTCATTGAGAAGTCACTTCCGCCTTTCTCCTTTTCACTTCCTGTAGGAGCTAACAATATGGCAGCCCCCATTGCTCTTCAGCTGGAGTTTGGGTAGGAGCATTGAAGACGTTTTGAGACTGGTTTTCTTTCTGTTTGTTTGTAGCTCGTTAAAGGAACTCATTCCCGGGTTTCTGTATTTGCTTAGTGTCCGTGTGAACCGGTAACGTAATGCTCGTTACCGCTAGAGAAGAAGCTAAACACACAACCAGCGTTAACATCTTCTGACTGAGTGAATCATGACAGGTTGTTTACCGAAATAATATCCTGCTTTTCAGCCACATGTATCAAGTCGCTCAGACTGTATACTGTTTTTATTTTTAAAGCTCTGCGGCTAAATTTGTCCTCATGAACCGTGAAGAAGTACTAGCACCGTGAGCCGGTGTTGTGCTGACATTGTTGTTTTCAAGTGAAAAAGTTGTAAATTATTACAGTGTTAGGTATAGTTTTCCTCACATTTCTAACGAGGATAAAGCTGGAGAGAACTACCTATCAAACAGCCAGTATAGTTCTTATTTTTCTAATTATTACAAGTAAACACACGCATTATTTAACTATCTGGTCCTATATTTAGGGGAGGAGCGGAGCTGCTATTCAGCGGTCAGAAGGAACATCATGTGACTCTTCCGAGCCAATCAGAACCCTGTGAGTATCACTGGAAAAAATGTATCAAGACTATGTTCAAACATGACATTAATCTGATGATTCTATCACAATTTTACCTTTCCAAATGTGTCAGGTCAACATATAGTGTTTCCACGTTTATACAAATTGAGTTTAGCATTTGACAATTCAATTTCTTATTTCTTGGTATCTTTTGTCACTTTTATTTGACATCATCACTGACCACCAAGCTCAAAAGTAAGTTATTAATAAATTACCTCCTCACACAGAGGACACCCATGGTAATTGGCAGAATTTTTGAGAAGCATCTGGCTGCAGGCAACGTCCTCAGGCCTCTTCTTTAGGAATATTTGCTCCAAAAACATTTCATGCTCCTTGTTCTTTTTATGTTTTTTGTTTGATAAAGGACTGTTTGGCACTACTGCCTCCTGTTTTTGAACCTAATCATTGCATGTCTGGTCAATTTAAAAAATATTTTAAATTAAAAGTGCTGTAGTTTCTTTTTAAACACACTTGTTTCAATAATAGAATAGCCCCTTCTCAGTTACACTATAAAATATTTATAGTCTAAACTTTAATCAACATTTCAATGTTTATGTATCATTTTAACATGTGTGGGTTTAGAGAAAATAATTCAATTAAAGATTTCAGAATAAAGTTTAAAATATATTGGCTTTCTTACAAAACAACTGAACAGATTCCTGGTCCTTCAGTGGAGAAGCTGTTATACAAATAACATGATTATAAATAAATATAGTCTCTCTTTATTCATATAATATGTAGTCACTGGTCTGGTCTAGGCTAATACATCATGTTCATTGTTATTTTTTATGTGACACTATAATAAAATTATAGAGAGATGACAAGAAAGTATAGAGACCTATCTTAAAAATATGTTTAATATGAATCAGTGTAAATGAAATGGTTATATATGGAGTAATTGCATAGGACAACAAAAAGTTGAACATAAAATACATTTAAAAGATGATAAACAGGTAAAGCTGTTATGTGCATGACAGAGTACACCACAAGGGACCTCATGCTGTTGGGGTTTTAGACAGTGGGGGGCCTTAGACTGCAGCTGAGAATCTGTAGCCAATATTAGAATACCTCTCAGGATTTTTTTTACACAAACTGCTTTAAAATAGTTTGTGTGAGAGGAGTCTTGCTCAGAATGTAGTAGTGTTTGGGTCTAAATGCCTCTTCAAACACACTTGGATGATTGTGATCAGTGCCCTAAACTATGAAGCAGGTTCAAGTTTTCTTTGTGTTTTTAAAGAGTGGACTAACAGTCAGTGCGTTTACATGCAGTCTAGAAAACTGAATTATTGCCTTAAATCGACTTAAGTCGGTTTTTTCAACTGCATGTAAACACGTTAGTCCGGCTGAAGTCGAACTGGATCTAATCGAGCTAAAGCTCCCAGATAATGCGGTCGTAGCTCGACTTCCTCCTCCATGTAAACAGCTTAGCCGAGCTAATGCTGTCTGGGTGCTCCTCCTCCGAGAGTGACGACACCGCGGAAGTGGGAATACAAACAAATCAGTAGCGGTAAAAGACGATAGCAGCAAAAACAAATGGACAGCTTGCCAGCGCTTGGTACACGAAGACGCCCGATCAAATTTGTGACCGATAGAAGCGTTTAGAACAAGAGTTTTTAAACGCTAAGAAAACAACCAGCAGAAGACCGACAGGAAAGGGCGCATGTCGCCCCCTATCGTAGCGGAGTGGAGCGAACTTCATTTAAGAGTTCGGTTTTCTAATAGGCTTTATGCACAGAGTACTTAGTAGAACTTCCGGTTTAAAATTACCTCGCGGGACCATTTCCGGTTCCATTTGAAACATGAAGATTTCCAGAGTTAGAGTGCATTTCCAGCTAAAGATATTGTTTATAATCAAAACGAGTAATAGTATAGTATAGTACAGTATGATATATATATTATAGCACTAAGAAATGAAGCCATCATATAAGTATCAGCGGACGGGAATCCTCGACAGCTGAACACTGCTGTGTTCCGTTGTGTACCGCATCAGCTGAATAGAATTCATCAGTCCGTTTCCACACATTTCCACTGAATGAATAACTACAAAAAGGAAGGATTGTGAACTTAAGAAGAGAAAACGTGATCATTTCTAACCACACCGTGTCTGCAGTCCACACTTTGCAGCACAGTAGTCAAAGAGCCGAGTGGAGGAGGCTAACGGAGGAGGCTAAAGGAGGAGGCGCGGCGCCGTTCGTGTGTAATTTCACTGGAACAACTATTCTTTTGGTGAATGAAGACTTGGTGTTTGATAACGTACAGCTAGACCAGAGAAAGTTGAAAGTTGGGAAGCAGTTGGAGCCCACGATCACGGCTATATTGATTTGTCTCACTGTTTTTTGATGATGGAAGCTACGAGCTAACGCTGTTAGCTTACCTTCAATTTCATGAATAAAGCTGGTTATATACAGCTTAAAGAGCATATTTTAAGTTAGACACTCCCTTAAACAAATGTTTAGAGAAATATAATAGAAACTTTTTCTGAATAAAAATTTACACAAATTCAGCTTATTTAGGCTCTTGGATTCGTTTTTGTGAGAATTGTCAATTTTTTCACCAAACCGGAAGTGACGACAGTTCAGGGAGACCGTTCGTTCTCTATATAGAAAACTGATCCACTTATCACTACTTGTGACGAGCAAAACAAACCCCCAGAGTGCCGTTATTTTATTACTTTATTACTATAGTGAGCAGTTATTAAGATAAAAAAAAAAAAAAAAAAGATAAAAACAATCAGTCCTGTAAGGCTGTACCCTGTCGGTCCAGCTGTAGACCGTGACCCACCTCCTCACTCGGGTCTGGGTAAAATACCAGCGTTTAGCACCAGGTTTTTGATCATCAGAGCTCCAAACATTGAGCTGCGTTCAGGTGGATTGTTAAGAAATGAAAGAGTTTATAAAAAGTTTCACAGGATACAGCTAAACGGTTCGAGGCTGACCGAAACAGTGTCGGGTCAGGCTGGAAACCCTGCCGTGAAGACCCTCTTGGGAGCCGCTGGGAACGGGAAGCCCCTCTGGAGAGCATCGCGGCATGGATTTACTGTACCCCGCCAGCCAGGTGAGGGTCAGACACCTGAAGGAAATGCTCTCATGAAATCGCGGACCGGTACCGGATTACGACCCACCACGAACCGTACCAAACCTGGCATGGAAACGAGACTCAAGTCTCCCCGTTAGCTCCTGTTAGCTGCTGTGTGCTAACAGCGGTTCCGGTGAATGGATCGAAGTAACGGCGCCTGTTTAGAGTCACACTGAATGTTTTTCGTCGGTATGTGGGACTCCATCACATCCAGTCCTGGACTAGACCAGGACCACCGGGGTTTTTCGTCTCCAAACAGAAGTCACCGTACCGGTAAGGAAGCCGTCCCGTTGTTGACTCAGTGTCCTGACAGACTGGCAATTGGCATTCATAAACATAATAATTTAGCATTTTTTATTCAAATGAATACACACCGACTTGATTAAAGAGCGCTCTAACCTAAAACTAACAACTCATCGCCGACAGCGAGCAGGCAGCTGGCAGACTAGAGCGGTGCCAGTCTGAGATGTTAAAGTAGTTTAGCTTTAAAAAATCTAACACAATGATTAAAACAAGCATCTGTTACACAAACTCCACACAACAAAGGGCTCAAATGATCAGATTTATGGGATTATTGATCGTACAGAGTGTTAAATTATCCTACAAATACTTTATTTATCTACATCTGACAACACTGTAAGCAGCGCCACCTAGCTAGGAGCTCCCTTAGCTGACGTCACAGGTCCACATATGAAAAAAAAGCGTTTTTAGAAGCTTTGCAAAAAGGGGCACTTTGGACTAGAAAAATGGTTTTAAAAAATGTATTGTAAAACAAAATACCCTCAATAAACATTTCAAATAGTATTTTTGGACAGAGTTTTATCAGAATAAAAAAAAAAAAAAGAACTTAATATATGCTCTTTAAAGTCCTTCACCCGCTTGCTCACAGACGTCTCTGTGTGTTTTTCAAAAATCCGGTGGACATCGTTTACCGTGATGCGCGGCAGGTCTTGAAGAAAACGGGTTAAAAAATCCATTTTGTCCAGTTTGTGTGGGAACAGCGTTGAACCGGAAGGGAGGGGCAGCCTCTATCGCAACCAGAAAGTGACCGTGCATAAACCCCATAGACATGTAAACTAGGATAAAGGCTCCCAGTTTATTAACATAAGATCGACCTAGACCGATCTAGCTCGACTTAGATCTGCATGTAAACGCACTGAGCTAAACTATGAAGCAGGTTCAAGTTTTCTTTGTGTTTTTAAAGAGTGGACTAATCCACCTCTGTGAAACTCTGAAGCTGGTCCTCTTCTTGGTATCTCAACTAGGATTTCCACCTCTAGCTCTGTGCACGTTGCATGTTAAACGGATGGAGGTAAAGAAAAAAGTGTCCCTGCCCCATCATTAAAGCACCAGAAGAACTAATCATCACTTAAGGCTTTTTTCTAAATTAAATTAATGAGATGCAGCTGATGCCTTTTATCAGGTCATGAAGGCTTTAACTTCATCTGTCTACATGAGTGCAGAATTATTAGGCAAATGAGTATTTTGACCACATCATCCTCTATATGCATGTTGTCTTACTGTATAGGCTCAAAGCCTACTACCAATTAAGCATATCAGGTGATGTGCATCTCTGTAATGAGAAGGGGTGTGGTCTAATGACATTATGAAACCCTCTGTCTGTTTGCTCCACATCTGCAATGAGGTCATATCTTAGTTAAAAAGCAGCTGTTCATAAGGATTTTATTTAGATTTATGTTTTGATATTCAACTGGACATCTTTTAAGTTCATGTTCATCTGAAAACACCTCAACATCCATAATGTAGATTTTATATTTAAGCATATCTGCTCATTTGACGTTTTGGGGAAAGACTTTTGTTTTAAACTGGAATGATTAGGATGTGATGGTTTAAAACATTAAAATGATTGTATTCATTGCATGAAAAGAAGATTTTGTTTTTATCCTATTGGTCAGAGTTAAAACCTGTTAGGATGTGGAAAAATGTTGAACATCTTTAAGATTAAACTTATTACAATTTTACATTTAAACTAAATGTAGGAGTCAATATACTAGCTTGTTAATTCCATTTATTTTAATTCTGACAGTTTAAGTTTGCCCACTGATTAAAATTTTTTTTAATCTTAATATTAAAATTAGATTTTATTTTGTGATTGATTTAAGGTTCATCACATTAAAGACCATTTTTTCAGCATAAAGGAGGAAAAAATTCTTACTGCCTGATTTTATGTGTGTCTCACAAAAAAGCAGACAAATAAGAGAAATATTCATCTTTGCTGTTGGGCTAAACAAAGGCGGTCTATCCGGGGTGCTGACGTTACCACGACAACAAAGAGACAAAAGTTGACCAGAAGAGGGAATGTCAGCCTGATTATGACCTTGCTGCACCAGCTGACCTGTGTGTGTGTGTGTGTGTGTGTGTGTGTGTGTGTGTGTGTGTGTGTGTGTGTGTGTGTGTGTGCTTGTTTGTTTGTCCTGAGGTTTTTTTAATGGCACACAAAGTTCTGAGTTAAATCAGCACCATCAAACACATTTCAGTATTTTTGTTGTGTGAGGTGGGTTTCCTAATTCTGAAAATATTTTTCTGCATCAGACTTTGTGTGTGTGTGTGTGTGTGTGTGTGTGTGTGTTTTCTATGAGTGTGTACCAGCACTGAGGGGGATGCAGTGAAGGTGGATATAATTGGTTCTGAATCATTCGTATTTCTTTTTGACCCCGACCGATGATTGATGACCCTCGACTGAAAGCCCCGTCCCCCTCTGTTTCTCTAACTCTCACACAACCAAACCCCCATGGTTGAAGGTTCCCCCTTTTTTTTTTTCCTGCACCTCACATCAGCAGAAAGATTGATAGCAACGCCCCCACCCCACACACACACGGCCGTCATAATTGCGTGCAAACCAGGGAAAAAAGGGTTAAAACAGAAAAGAGCGGGAACGTTTTTGAATAAACCTCAAAATGGCGCCTTTTTCCTCCCTTCTTACTAAAGGCACAACACTGCTGTACCCCATAATGCATCAGGATCCCGCAACATGTTTTGCCTTCCATCTTCTATCTGTTCCTTCGTTTTCTTGTCCTCTTCTGCCTGAACTGCTGCCCTTCACATCCCTCACTCTTTGGTCATTTTATCCAACTAATGGTTCCTTTACGTTACTTATCTTGTGTCTATACGTGATTTTAATTCTCAGACATGTGTGACATTCCACAAAGCTCTGCCCCCTTTTATTTCTAATATAAAAGCGCTTCATTAATAAAAGATTTCAGTTTTAAACACCTGTGTGTCGAGCTAAGGCAACCCTGTAACATGTTCATCTCTTTGTGGTTTAAAGAGAAAGAAATGATGGAAAGAGATGAGAGAGGAACTTTTATGAGAGAAAGGGGAGTATGTGAGAGATGAAGTGAAAAAAAAAGTTAAATGGGTGAGAAGATGAAATAAGGGGTAATGGTGGAGAAAAGTACTAATAGTCTGAGGCAGAGGGAGTGAACAGAAAGGAGTCAGCACAAAGAAGGAGTTATGACTGCTGGAGTGATTAGTTCTGTTTTTAGCCCCGGAGAGGTACAGGTCAATTTTCACCACCCTGTACTGTGTGTGTGTGTGTGTGTGTGTGTGTGTGTGTGTGTGTGTGTGTGTGTGTGTGTGTGTGTGTGTGTGTGTGTGTGTGTGTGTGTGTGTGTGTGTGTGTGTGTGTGTGTGTGTGTGTGTGTAGGAGGTATTTGTCCTTAGAAGTCTGTAACCATAGCAAACCTGCAGTATCATTATACTGAAAGCAGATAAACTACAATTAACCTGAACAGACATGATGTCACACACATCATCATCATCTGCACCGACTGTTATCAGGTGATTTTTTTTATTAGAGGTCATACCTTTTTTTTCAGTGTTTTGCATTTTGGAATCATTTTAAGCCAGTTTTTTTTTAATTGTATCATGAATAGTAAAATATTAAATTCAGAAAAGAAAAAAAAATACATGATGAATATTAACAGCATCTCATATTTGAACAAATTAATCCCACTGTAATAAATCTTTACATCATATTTTATAGTTCAGATCCCTCTGAAAGAAGATGATTTGAATTTGCACTCCATAATCAAAAAATGATTGAAATGTAAATAAGCTATAAAACCTTAGAGGTGCACCAAAAGACTTTTATTTCGGCTCATGAACACATCATTGTCAAGCAGCAGTAAAAAAAATAAATCTGACATTTTTCCTGATCTGTGAACTCACCATCACTAAGCTAATAACACATCTTCCTCATGAAAAATTCTACTTCTGGAGTCATGATTTTCAAGTTTAACTGAAAAAACGTTGACGTTTTCTGTGAACTATGTTTGAATGAAATAACACATGTAGATGAACACCATTATAAATATCTGAATCTTTGAGATAAATGTGATTGGTATCGTCGGGTCAGACATCAGTGTCGGCTCTCAAAACCAGAATCGGTTCATTTCATTTTACATTCTTTCTTTTTTCATAAAATAAATAGAAAGTCTTGCTTTAACCTGAATCTTGGCTCTCTTCTTGTACCTGGATCAGAAGGAGCCTGTCGTCCTCCGAGTATTTTTCTATTAATTTACTCTCCTCTCTACATTTCTATCCCTTCATTTCCTTCGTTCTTCCTCTCCTGAGCGAATCGGTCATGAAGGCCGATTCGGTCTAATTTGATGGTGTGTGTGTGGGGGGGGGGGGGGCTACCTGCAACTGCAGACCTGCTGTCAAGTGTGATGATGAATCACCAGCTGATCTACCTCAACCTTAAACGTATGTGTTTTTGCCACCTCTTCTTTCTGAATACACACACATTTTAGAAGAAAACACTAATGCACACTCAAAGGCTCTTCCAGCCTCCTGAGTATCAATGTTAATGATGGCTGAAACCCTTATTTATTCATCATCAGTGTTTTGGTGGGGATTTGTTCTAAACCCGTCTTTGGCGTGGCCTTTGTGGCGCTGATGGGTCTGCGCCCGGCCCGGCCCATTGTTGAGACAAGGTCAGTCTGATTGTTGAAGAGGTCAGACTCATAGAAAATTCAAGCATGGCTAATATCCACGCTCAGACCAGAAGCATCACGTTCGATTTCAGGCAGAATTTGTTCAAAGTTAAAAGAATGGCTGCTTTTTACTGTGCTGTTTGCTTTGATCGTAATTTAAAAACATGAAATTCATCTGTTTATTTTTAAAGATCTGGTTTTAAATTTGATCTGTTTCTTCATTTTGACACACTTAATTTTTCTAGCTCTAGATATTATTTTTTGACTAATATTTATTGTATAAAATGACAGCGGTGGATTTTGTTTTCCACTCGAGGTAAACAACAACAACAACATCGCTTGTGTTCGATGATATCAGTCAACCCCCCCAACACACACTCATAAATATACATACACAGATACACACATTGGTTCACCCCCATCCCACCTGGTGCCTCTGTCGCGTCACATCGACCGGGTGGCTGGAACCACGCACCTTGACCCTTAACCCTTGACCTGTGACCTCTGCTGTCTGCACGGCTGTGCGTGTGTAGGACATAAATCTGGTTACGCAGCTTCTATGTGGAGAGGTGCATCCCTTTTTTTAAACAAAGGTTTTTATGTAAAATATACCATTTTATAACAAATTTGAGGAAATTCTCATAAAAATAGTGTGAAATCTATGAAAATGATGGTGTAAATGTGTGTTTGTGTGTTTTGCAGGGGACATGAAGCAGCTGCTGGTTTGGATCCAACGGAACCTTCTGAAGGAACGACCCGAGCTTTTTGTTCAGGGAGACTCAGTGTGAGTGCACTTGACACACACTTGATCCTAAAGGATGTGTGTAACACACTCCACCACCACAAAAACATCAAAATCTCTCAAACATGTTTTTTGTGTGTGTGTTTTTCAAGGTATGTGTGTGTGTGTGTATTCTTTCAGGTACAGCAACACTAAAAAACCCCTCTTTCTCTTAGGTCGGCTTGAGTCTGATGATTACCTGAGTGTGTGTGACACTGTGTGTTTGCACACGCGTGTGTTTATGTTCAGAGCTCGCCACAGCCTGACTTTTACAGCCGCCTTTGTTCATGACTATTTATAGCTCCATCTAACCCAATGAATGGAGGAAAGCCTGGCCTACCTATAAACCTTTACGCTCAGATTGGTGTGTGCTTTATGTCACCTGCATGTTTGGTTTTCTTTCTCTTTACAAAGCTATCATCATGATGTTGCTTCATCTTCGGTTTAAAGCATTTTGTGGTTGTTTTTTCTCGGCGTGCTCTTTGCGTTATGAAGGTTCGTGTTTCCTCTCGCTGACGTCAGAGTCCCGATCCGTGAGGTGGACAGGAACTCTGAGAGGCACCAGCGTCTGCCTCAGGCATTATCTCTGCAAACACATTACTTTTTTACTCGCCTCCTTAAGAAAAAATACACAGACATCTGTTTAAAGGATCTGTTCCTTCTTCATCATCTCTATTATTCTTGTTTTTATTATTTCTGGAACACATTCATTTTCTTTTTTTTTTGCCTCCTAATTTTTTCGGTGCCATTAAATATGTTTAATTTTACTTTGATTAGCAAGGAAATGACTTCAGAACCAGTTCTTTACTCTCATTCAAAAATGAAAAAAAATTTTTTTTTGATGGCAGCAGTGTGAATTTCCTCACACACTCCTCCTTTATTACAAAATAATTTATATTTGCACAAATTCTCTTTTACCACAGTACCTCAGTCTTCACCCTGTTTCTTTACAAAAAGTCCATTATTATAAAATTGCAGTATTTAATTTTTATTAATATTATTTATTTTATTGTTTTAATTTTTCTTCATTATTCTGTCTAATTGGGTTTCAGTCACCTGAGACTTTGAAGTATAAACTTGTATTTTGTACTGCGTAAGCATAAATAATAGGACAATAAAAACAAATCCTAATCTGAAAAATAAATAAAAACAAGCATGATCTGTTTAGTTCAGGATTTATTAACAGCTGTAAAGAAAGTACATGATCAGATTACAGTTTTTGCATTAAATGTCAGGAAATAAAGCCAAGGATTACTAAACAGAAGTACATTTCTTTTTATTTCGATCCCATTATTTTGAGCAGTGTTAATTAAAAGTAAACTGTTTTCTTTTTATGTAAACATTTTACTGACTTCATTTATTTCTCCCAATATTAAAAAAAAAAAAAAAAGTGTATTTTAAAATATATATTTTGAGAAAATGTCAGGCCTTTTTGCCCTTTTCCACGTATGTGTGTGTTATTTTTGAGGCGAAGCGTCGTGACTGGAAGTGGTGTGTTTTCCCACAGGAGGCCTGGGATCCTGGTGCTTATCAATGATGCAGACTGGGAGCTGATGGTGAGCACTGGGAGTCACGTTCACTGTCACCCTAACCGTATTTAGAAACGCATCCATCACATCCGTTAAGCGTCACATTTTAGATCAGATGTTTAGCTAAACCTGCAGTTCAGCTTTAAACAGCAGGATGACGTTTGATGAGAATTGAGTTTATATATTTATTTTTCTGAATCAGTTATTGCTTCATAAGCAGCTTCAGGATGCGTTTTGTCCTCAGGGTCTCATATCTGAACACACACTCTCAACCTGAATGAAATGATTGGGTTACAAAACTCGATACGAGATGTAAATAAATTGAAAACATTTCTCGTTGATTAAATGGAAACGCAGGAGGAATAGACATCTTCATAACAATAAAAGCATAATTTCTTTTTTTTTCTTGTACTTCTGTTTAAATCTTGAATGTTTTGTGCGTTAAAGGGGGAACTGGACTATCAGCTGCAGGACAAAGACAACATTGTGTTTATTTCTACTCTTCACGGCGGATAAAAACGTCTTTGATGTATGTTAAACAGTTCAAGGCCTCTCTAGGCATCTTCTGCCCCCTCCCTCCTCGTTTCCGCATCCCAACATCAAGTCTCCTCATTGGACGGCGTGCTGACATCATCTCCACTATTATCTGATGGTGATCAGCAGGAGACTATCAGAGATGGAGAGCTGGAAAATGGAAATTCTGATGATATTCTGGGATCAGATTGAACAGATTAAAGAGAAATGACATCAGCTTTATCTCTCCTTCCCTCGTTAGCGTTTACTGTATGTAAATATAATGAGCTGTGTTACATCTCCTACATATTAAAGATGGAGGTTTTTTTTAAAGCTAACATTTATTTGTTGTTTTTAATCATTTATGGATGAATCACATGTTTACTTTCAAATAACTTCAAAGCAAATATTTTGATTTGGAAAAAATAGGGAAGTATTTTAATGAGAGCTGGGTTCCATTTAGAGGAAATTCTGCTCGTTTAAGAAAACCCAGCCTGTAGCAGAAGTGGAATGCAGCCCTCGTTAAGACACCTGTCACTATTGCTTCAAGTCAAAATATCTGTCCTGAAATAAGCCTGTTTATTTGCATTTTATTACAAGCTTGCCTTTAATTGTAATATGATTTTTATATTAAAAATATTTGAATTTAAAGTTCCATCAGAGTTTCACCTTTTATGTGCTGAAATAAAAAATCATGCTTCTTTATTTTGATATTACATTTGTGTATTTTTTATTATTATTATTTTGTTTCACTTAATGCAGGAAAAAAATATTCATAAAGTCACATTTATATTATATCATATAGAAATGTTCCTTTGAGTTTTCAGAGATTCTTTCCAACAAAAACATTTGTACAGCCTTTGTTCTCTCTAGACTATTTTTTGTTGTTGTTGCATTTTTTGTGGATTTATTTAGATCAGTAACCTATGAATACTGAAGGAATCCCTCCTATGAAGGTTTCCCATCACGTTTGGATTTTTCTCACTAACAGCCTATATGAGGGATCGATCTAAGCTCTGATCACGCAGCAGTTTTAGGATGATTAGGGGAGATTTTACCTTCCAGTAGCCACGTTCAGATGGAATATTCATAAGATTTAGAAAGGTGGAGGGTGTATGTGTGTGTGTGGTGGAGGGGTGTGTGAATTTACAGGACCACTGCGGGAGGTCGAGGTCTAGCCTCCGGGCTGCCCTCCCCTGAACGCCCGAGGCGACCTAAAACCTTTTCTCGGTTTTGGAGTCCGATTTGCAACGGGAAACCGGCCTATAAAGGCCACAGAAAGGAAATGCTAATGAGGCTGAGAGGGGTGCAGGAGAGGAGAAAGTGTTGCTGTGTGTGCGTGTGTGTGTGTGTGTGTGTGTGTGTGTGTGTGTGTGTGTGTGTGTGTGTGTGTGTGTGTGTCAGCTGCTGCAGGAAACTGAGAGGTTTGCAAACTGCATGGGAAGTGATCACACACTTCATTTTGAAGGTTAGACCCTTTATTTTTAAAGTTGGGACATTTTTACCTGTTAAACTTGTCTAAGGGAACACGTGTTTTCTATTTGTGAGTTTTTATATTAGTTTTTTAAGTCATTCATAAAGTCTGGATTATTAAAGGGCCTGTAAATCCAGAACCTGCACCATGCACAGGTCATAACTCCTTGATTATCTGTGTGACGTAAACAAACATGAAGTTAAAAAAAAAAAATTTAAATTAAAGAAACGTGTGATTTTGACAAGATAGCCCCTAATCCTTGGATTGAATGAGTTTCGCCAAATTGCTCTACTTTAGTATTTGTGTTAAATTATTACACGTTTTTATTGTGGTAGCTATAATACAAATGGGTATAATTAGGATGCTTTATTATTTTTACCTGTTTGGGTGAAAACTTTGTTGTTAAAAACAAATAATTATGGCCTGTTTATATTTTTATGTTATTTTCCATCAAATTGAGATTCCAGTTGTTTTTCTTCTGTTTAAATCTGAACGAAAATGCAAGTGAAAACTGTTTTTATATATTTAATCTATACAAATATTTACCTTCAAACCTTGCAAATATTTTTAAAAATCTGTCCTTTTTTTCTTAAGAGAAAAAAACAAACAAATTTGTTCACGAATTAATTAGCTAAATAGTAAGATTGTTATAAATAATAATAAAGAGCTTAAATCAAGAGGCAGTGAAACTAGTTTTGCATTGGACACTGACTAATTCCTGCAAGAGCAAACATCATACACTAATCCCCTGGAATTAGGAGAGGTTAGCCTTTAATGTTCTACAAGTCAAGCTATTTGTCCCTGTGTGTGTGTGTGCGTGTGTGTGTGTTTAACATGAATTACCCAGGAACAAACTTAATCATTTTAATTTAAGACAAATGCCTTTATGTATATTTTTCTATAATATCTGAACACAAAATGAATTTATAATTTTGAAACTATAATATTAATGTTTAGATATATTTTAAAGAACGCTCGGCTTTAGGCGCGTTTTATGATAATTTTCTAAATAAACGAGCAAAGTCACGTGGTTTATGTTCAACCAGCAGCTCAGGGTTGCGTTTAATTCTCACAAAATTGTCGTAAAATCTAATCTCTCGTGCTCTGGGTGCATTAGTCTCGTATTAGAATACACATAGATCAGATATAAGACCTTTTCTGACCGAATATCTGATATTTGAGTAAAAACTCGGGCTGTGTGGGGTTATTTCCCTCCTGTGCTCGTGGATCTGCTCGTCTGATCCACGTCGTGCGTCTCCGTGAAGGCCTCACCGTGCGCCCTGAACCCACTATCCCCAAATACAGTCGATTCATCAATGCCTCCAGTCGATTTTTACCTTTTAAAACAAACAGTCCTGATTAGATCTTCGACTAAACGTAAATACTAATCGAGTCAACCTCCTCCGAAAAACACATCTGATGCAGGATGAGGGGTTTTTGTTGTTTTCCTCTCCTCACCATCATGCAACAAACTGGGGTTAATTCTTACCTGAGATCAACTAAAGCCTTAAAGGCCTCCAGGTGCCTTCTGCTGTCACCTCGTCCGCTTTTATGTTTTGATTATTTTGATGATTGTGAATCTGCAGCAACAGATGTCCATACACAATTCTTGGGGTTTGAATTGGATTTTGACTCAAGAATTGCGTTTGGACAATCAGTCGCGAAAGACTCAGATCGGATCCTCTGGCAAAGACGAGGGGAAAGGAGCAGAGAATGAAATGTGTTTAAATCGCACCGCCAGTTATTAGACGGGCCCATCTGGGTGCACCTGCTGCGGCTGCCTCCACGTCCCCTGACGGCTCCGGCTGACACAGAAAACTGTTTTCCTTCCTCCTTCCTGCTGCTATAAGGAGTTGCAGCCCTGTGCATTATTTCTTACGCTCTCCCTGCTCAGCTCTGCCTCTTTTGCTTGAAAAAAAATCTGTGCATTTTCCAACACCTGTAGTGCAACTTCCCTAGAAGCTGTCAGTAAACATCAGCAAGAAAAGTTCCTAATATGAACACATATCTTATTTGGAAGCATCACGAGGAGATGTTCTGTCACATTCTCACTTTTACTGATGTTTAGGAGTCGTGTGTCCTTTTTTTCCCCGTCTCCTTGTAGTAAAGTTAGTGCTCAGGCCTTTCAGGTTGCAGCTTCAAGTAAAAATGTCACATGCTGGACGTCTGAAAGTGTCTCAACAGAAGATGTGAAGTAAAATAAAATCTAAAGGATTTCACCTTAAAAGTCCAAAACGAGAGCGCGAGGAGAACAACGCCATTTCTGCACCTGCATCATCGATTTAAGGAAAAACTCTTCAGTTCTGGTGCCTTAAGCTGCACAATGGCTTTCCACGGTTGTTAAATTAATGAAAAATCCCCCCTCCTGTTTGAAAAGAGGCTGTGGGCTTTCCTCTGGTGTTTTAATCTGCTGATGAAAACATTTTAAATGCAAAAAATAAAATAAATGAATAGAATAAGGAGGAAACCCCCTTTAGTTCCCTTTGGTGCGTCCTTGGTTGCGTTCCCCACGCCGCGCTCCGTCCCCCTCAAAGCGAGCAGGTTCTGGTAAAAAGAATTTCTTTAAAAAACGGAGGAGATGTAGAACCGGAGCGGACGGACGCTCCTGCCTCCTCTCCACCCATCCTCTGCTCTCCTCTCCGGCTCTGACTGACTCTCCTCTCCTGGTGGGTTTTCTCTCTGCGTCGCTCCAACAATAAGCTGCTGCGACGCGAGGCGGAGAGACTGGAGAAGGTCCTCGCTTGGTACTGAATTTGAATAACACCAAGGGGTGATAAATGTCCATTGTACTGCTTAAGTAATGAATCTCCGCTGTCCTCTATGTCACACGCGCGCACGCGCACACACACACAAACACACACGCCGGCAGCTGCGATGAGGGACCAGCAGCATCCCCTCTTAAAGATACAACAGCCCCATTTTCCTCCCTAAAAAGAGATTACAATCCCGACACTGTTTACTCTCTGACCGCACTGCATGACGTTTAACGTTTCTTCTTTTTTTTGCACACACACACTCACACACACTCCTCCTCTCTATAGTGCAACGCTGTGACCAGGCACTTGGAGATAAAGCGGTGCCTTCTGCGCCATGTGCAGCCGTTCTGCTCCTCAAAGGGCATTTTACTGCAGGCCTCTGTGGAAAGTGGCAGAAAATGAGTGGATTATGACGGGACAGGCGACTGATGGGGCCACGGAGGGCGTCTCTTACTGAAAGCGTCAATAAATCCTCATTTAAGCAGCACATTGTTTTTCTCAATGTGCAACGTGAAGGTTATTTGCACATTTTATTTAAAAATCCAAATATATGCGCATGTTTATACAAAAAAATATGCACCCCCGCCCTGGCTCACCGCACATCCGCGCCCTCCGCCAT
>SSNR01000006.1:3620995-3716203 GCA_006937965.1 Callopanchax toddi
CCCCCCCCCCCCCCCCCCCTCATGTTGTATCTAAAGAAAGCAGTTGGTACTGCTGATAAAGGTTGAGAAAACTGGAGAAGTATGGATTTCGAGGCATTGTTTTACACTCAGTAATAAGTTCAGACAAAACAACATAACTTCAAACTCATGAATATCATGATGTGGGGTACCCCAAGGATCCGTCCTAGGTCCTAAAGCTGTCTTCATTTACATTAAAGTATCAACTCTATAGTAAACTTTGTGTTATTTGTGGATGATACAAACATTTTTGTTCTGGTGTGGATTCACAGCAGATTCTGGGGGTGGTGATAAATGAATAAAAATAAAAAGATGGGTTGATATAAATATATCTTTAAATTGAGAAAAACTAAATATATGTTATTTGGCAAACAAAAGATAAATATAGTTGCAAATATAACAATTACTATGGTTAATATTGAAATCAAATTCCTTGGGGTGATGTTTATAAAATCTGCTCTTCTAGGGGAAGTTGGCTTGGAGTCCTGCCATATTGGGAAAAACTAAACATATACTTAATTTGAGGCTCTTCATACTTTATATTGCATGCTATGTGCAGAAGTTTGGGGATAAGACAATTGTACAACATCCATTAACATAATGCAAAACAGAGAGTTAACATTATTAGCATGATACTCATGAACTCTTTATAAAGTCTGTTTAATGAAATTCCCTGACTTGGTACAGGCCATTTAATATATTTATCAAACACAGAAGCCACTGTGGTTTCATCATTTGTATTCCAAGATTTTTTGAAAGACTCTAAATTTTCTGTCTCATACCACCATTAATGATCTTGCTATTACACTCGAAGTCAAGTAGGTTGCAGTCATTCACTTCAAGGCACTGAGTCACTTTTGAATGAACAGTGACGTTATTAATTAGTTGAATCAAGGCCAAAGGGATCTCTTTACATATCTTCTCAAAATCATAATAGCAGCAACGAAGACCGTGTTTTACAATAAAGGAGTAAAAATGTAAGATTCTCTTGACAGTTTAAAGGTCTGTTACAAAAATAAAGTCCTTGTCATACCAACTCTTAAGATTGCCCTGGTTTTCTACAATATGACCCATAAGGATTGAAAAACTAGTTGACCCCTAAACCTTAACAGCAACAACATCCCATGAGTTTCTCACATCACGGTGGAGAAGTTTGTCCTGTTCCTTTTTGCAGAATCGTTTTATTTCAGCCACATTGGAGCCTTTTCAGAATAAAAGACCTGTTTAAGGTCAAAGGTCAGACATTATTATTGAGGATGTTTTGTGTCTTTTGGGGAACTCCCTTATTGTCAGACACATTCCACTCAAGTTAATTCTGCAGGTGTGGCTGGTGAAACTGAACTCAGCTTTGCAAATTAATCACCATTAATTCATGGTTTAACAAGGTGTGGGACCACTTTGCTGCATACGGCCAAATGCATTTTGTATTTAGGTTATTGTCTTGTGATACTAGTGAAATTTGATGATCGGAAACATTTAGGTCTGACAAACAAAGCAAAAACCAAAGAAATCTTGCAGATGTCACCATGTAGATCAGGGAATGTTAGCTCAGTGTGAAACCTGTTCATTTAATTAGGATTAATTTTTTTATCTTTACATATAATACACTTTGCACGTTAATAAATAAAAGTCAAACTTTTCATACACCATCTAAAACAATCTGCGTTTAAAATGATGTAACTTTTTATCCACAAATAGATAGATAGATAGATAGATAGATAGATAGATAGATAGATAGATAGATAGATAGATAGATAGATAGATAGATGATAGATAGATGATAGATAGATAGATAGATAGATGATAGATAGATAGATAGATAGATAGATAGATAGATAGATAGATAGATAGATAGATAGATAGATAGACAGATAATCTGCTTTTTTGATGTGTGTTAATTCTGATCATGGTTTTATATTTTCTAAAGCATCCAAATAATATAATTTAAGACTCTTTAAGGGTAAGGTGAAAGATGCTCCTTATGTTTTTATGATGCATTAAGGGGCCAGCTGTCTGGGGAGACCCTCTCCTGCACCCCCCTCTCCTGGATTTGAGGCAGGCCCATCCACATGTCGTACACATCAGCACTTTTCAATGCTGCGTCTGCGCTGCAGTTTTCTGACGCTTGCAAACGCCACCTTCTCTCTCTCTCTCTCTCTCTCTCTCTCTCTCTCTCTCTCCAATAAATCATCCTGACTGATCCCGCCCCAGGCGCAGGGGGTCCTCCTCTTTAAAGCTCAATCCGTTTTTTTCCTCCCCCTCCTCCTCCTTTTCATCCCTCCTGAAGAAGCCGAGTTAACCTCTGAAGCTCCATCGCAGCCAGAGCTCCTCTCAGCTCCAGCCCGCCTCTCATTCACTCAACCAGTCACTCATTCATTGCTCTTTTTTTTTCTTTGAGTGGTGAAAAGCAAACCCCTCCAACTCCAATCCTCTTCCTTTTGGGTGCTTTTTCTGACTTCTTCAGAGGCGGGAAGATGTCAAGAGGGGCCACTTTCACCCTCACCCCCAGAGAGAGGTTTGACTCACCATCTTTTTAGTAGAAATTATAGCTACTTTTTAATATTTAGCTTACAAGCTCATTAATACGTTATCAATTTCCAGCACGTTTGTATGAATCAAATAGTCAATTAGATTATGAGGATTAGTACTTTAATCAAAAACCAGCCAAATCCAGTCCTATACCTGTCTGCTGCCCTCTGGTGGAGGATCTATGTGGAAAGGGACAATTTTATTTATTTAATATTGATATACTATGATAAAATTACTTTAAAAAAATAAAACAGATTACTATTAACTTTGGCCAGTACATGGTTCAGTTTAAAAACCTAATTTTTTAATTTTAATTTCATATTTAGGGTTAAAGGGTTATTACAACAGGTTTTTGAGGAACATACAAATCCTGTTAAAGAGGTAGAAACCCAGGATTGTGTGCACCAGATGTAATAATGTGTTCCTTAAAGTTAATATTTTTATTGTAAGATATGAGGTATTTGTAGATTCTGTGAAATTTATTTAAAAATAATTTCACAATTTCCTTTTTCTGTTGTGGTTTTAAACACAACAGAGCACAATTTGTGTTTTTTTGTGTGTTTATTTGTACATTTATTTTTTTGTTTATGATAAGAAATACATTCATATGTGGAATTTAGTTTAAGGCAGCTATTTTTTAAAAGGCAGATGTTTTTACTGGACAAACCTGCAGGTTAAAAGAGTCCAAATAATAAAACACACACACATCAGTTGGGCCTTTTGGTTCAGTTGCTTTCATGTTAGATGTTAGTTTTGCTTGTGTATAATAGCAGTGTGTGTGTGTACACACAGAAACAGTGGGAGGCTGCTGCTCTCAGTGGTCAGTGTGCTTCCCTCCATTCACAAATCAATGTTTAACCTGCTGGCTAAAAGGCCTGGCAGGGGGAGAGGGAGGCCCCCGTCACCGAGGTGGGCTGTGAAACCATCCCATTGAGAGACTGAGGAGAGAGAGAGAGAAAGCAAGGACGAACGAGCAGGGGAATCCTAAAAATCAGCCTCCTTTGGTGAAGGCATCTCCTCCCCGCTGCTGGGCTGCAGCCACAGAGGATGAAGAGGAGAGATGGTGTGGCGGGCAGCGTCATTAAAATTTATAGTGGGAGGGCTGTTTAGGCAAGCCAGGACACAGAGTCAAACGGACAAAGAGTCTGTGAAAGGGGTCAGTGGACAAACAGATTCTCCTTCTATAAATCTACCTGCTGCTGCTTTGTTACAGGATCATTATGAAGGAGAAACTAATTTCACTTTGAGCCAGCAGACAGATTACTGAACAACTCTGAGGCTCAAAGGAGTCACTGAGTTTATCCCCTGAACACAAGTAAGACCAGAAATATAAAGAAAATGACCAATCAACTGAAACGGACTAAAATGTTCAATAAAAGGCTAAAAGTGACTTTAATCAAATAACCTAAATAGGACAACAAACAGCCATAAACAAATATAATTATCAAAAGATGAAAATATAAGATACAATTATTTTTAGGAGACGCAAAAACACACATCTACTTGTTCAAATTGAAACATGAAGGAAATGATTTATTGTAAACCTTAAGAATAACAAAAACATAGTATAATTGATCTTTCTGTGGAAAATGTTTTAAATAAATACAAAGAAAAAATACAGAATTCAACATGACATATGATTTTTTAATTACTGACTGTATAAAACAATTAACCTTCAACATTTGGCTTTCTAACTTTATTCTATTTTTGAATTTACGTCTGTTTCTGTTTTGTTTTGTTTTAACCCACAAGACTAAATCTGATCATTACATTTTAAACTGCTGTTTTGGTTAAAACATTTTTGTAAATAAGATTTTAAATTTCTGGGGTCATTTAAAATATTTTAACAGATCATATTTTAATTTAACAAAACAATTTTTATGCCCAACACGAACTGTAGTTTTGATCCTAAAAACTAATAAAAAAAAGTGAGGAAAAACAAAAATGCTACAGCTTAAAAACTGGTTTGTCAGTGCGTAAAACTCTCACCTAAACATGTAACTGCACACACATCTGTTGTAATACCTTAAGGTGGTGACATTTACTTAAATCTGGTTGTTCTGGTTCCGTTTGGGGTTGTTAAAATGTTCTTTATGACAAATACTTCAAATGTTTCTGCTAAAATAACAAAATCAATTCTAGTGTAAAGATTTATAACCAGTTTTGTGCTTGAATTGATATGCATTTTTTGAGATTAGACCTCTGTCATCCACTTGAGCCTCAGCCCCAATTTGGTCTAGCCATTATGTCTTATCAGAACGGATCCCTGTTTCTCCAAACTGAGGTTGTTCAAGGAGATATCTACCAAAAGTAAGAAAACCCACTTCAAAATGTCTGAACTACCCCTTTAAATTTTAAACGCTAACAGAAGTTCTCATATATGCACTGTGTTACTGCTGTTTTGACACACACACACACACACGCACGCACACACACACTCCTTCCCCCAAAGCACACCGCTGCCCAAACATCCCCCTGAATTCTTTGACAGCGGCTGCTCTGTTGCTTAGCAACGAGGAGACGAACAGCGTCATCCAGGGAGAAACGAGGATGAGGAGGGGAGACTCATCCTCAGATCATGTGGCCTAAAGGTGCTGCAGCCATCCTGCAAGGTGTTTTACTATTTAAATAAAGGCTGATTAAAGAGGTTGTTGCTTCAAATAAACTGAGCGTTTTATTTGTTGAGGATGAAATTTAAACTCAGAAGGTTTCGATCAGGAGGAGGTTTTGTTTTGACGTCTGTAGATTCATTAGAACAGATTAAAACATACTTGTGGCAGAACGACTCTGCACCGAGCTCTTTCTGCTGACTGGCTCGTGTTGTGTACAGACTGGACTTAATGTACTTGGGTCATTTTTAACTGAAGCAATTCTTTTAAAGGGCCTGAGTCAAACACCAATATTGGCCACCTGGGGAGGAAGAAGCAGCCAGCCCACTGACCGGCCAGTCGATTTATCCATACTGCTGTCAGCGCCGCAGAACTTCCTCCTCAACCTGTCAATTAAAAACACAAACATGACATCTGTTAAGGTGTCCCATTTAAACATGACTCCCGCAACCTGCTAGAGTTCGTGAGCAAAATCTTATTAAAATGCAAACTTGTCCAATTTAGTAATAGAGGGGAAAAAATTCAATAAAATCATGAGAAAAATCTAAACTTTCTTTTTGCAATTTCAACAAATCTGTGAATTGAATCAATGTTAGGAAGTTATAAACTCTCTGATTGTTTAATTAATTTAAGTTATATATTTTAGTCAAATTAAAGCTTTGCTAGTGGTGTTGTATAGCTTTGATCTATGACATGGAGAGGGATAGGAAAGGTTAAAGGTCAATAGAACCTGCTTAGGAGGCTTCAGATGTAAGAACAATTCAACACTCCTCCTGTGGTGTGGAAATAACTCTCAGCCTGACTGAGCCCTTCTGTTTCATGGAAAAGCTTCTCTTTTGATCAGGATTAAAACATTTTGGACTTTGAGTGATGTCTCAGATCTCCTTTGAGACTTTTAATAAAAATAATTCAATTTCAGTTCAGTTCACCTCATTAGAGTTCACAAACATCATCTCAATTCATTTTAAACAGCAACAAGTCCAATTCAGGTCCAGATTCAAACTGACTTTTCAGTTCAGTATAATTATAAGATATCTGAATGTTTAGATTATGAAATGTAATTTTGTAAATAAATAAGAGAACCTGCAGACTGCGGCAAATCTTCAACTTCCAGCAGAACCAGACTCAGGCTCAGGATGGGCCTCGACCCACTGACCCTCTGGGTCAGGAGGACAGGAAGGAGACAAACAGGTTTGGAAGGTCATCATTAATATGGAAGACAACAAAGTTAATGACAAAAAAATGTAAATATGAACATGGAAGGTTGTCAATATGTCCTCCAGCACTTTAAGACTATAGCAGCATAACTAAAGGGATGAGCCAGGAAGTTATTCCTCTCTGTACCATTTATCAAAAAGGAATGATTTAGTCTTAAAAGTAGACAGGATGTCTGCCTCACTAATAGAAACTGGAAGCTGGTTGATAGAAGTCTAAGAACTGAAAGCTCTGCCTCACATTCTAGGTTTAGAAACTCTAGGAACCAAACCTGCAGTCGGAGAGTGAAGAGCTGTGTTGGGGACATCTAGAGCTTTAATATAAGATGGAGTTTGAGCTTTGCGAGCTTCTCAAGTTATAGAAATAAAAGTTTAAATGGAATTCTGGATCTTACAGGGAGCCAATGAAATTATGATAAAACTGGATAAATCGGATCTTTCCTCCTAAATCTCACGGGGACTCTGGCAGAATCATTCCAACAATCTAAAAATCTAATGATTTGATTCATTTTGCATGATTTTTCTTGTATTATTGACCACTCAAGGTGCTTTACATTACAAAATAGGTCCACTCAGTCATTTGACTGTTAGATTTAGAACTCATTGACTTCTCATGAGCTGTAGGCCACTAGCTAAGGGTCGACTGATTACACTGAGCTTTCTTTTTCACAAAAGTCCATCCACTAATGATACCCGAGGATGCACGCTGATTTATTTGCGGATACAGAGGAAGATTTAGCTCTTCACATGTATGTTTTACAGGCATTCTGCTGTTAACCATTTCAGGAAAGTAGACAGCCCTGTATTTTCTTATTCTCTCATCTGGGTGGGGCCTCCTTTATTTGGGTTGCCTGCTGATCAGGATGTTGGTGCTTCAAATCCAGTTTACCACACAATGAAGTATCCGTGGGCATCCTTACCCATTTTGGAGTTTTTTCATTACTTTTCCTGTTAATGCCAAAGCAGCCTATGGGAGTTTTGTGAGCGGTCTGAAATCATAATTTAATTTATTTTGGTGGGATCCATCAGTGGATTTGACTTTATTTTGTTGTTAATTCACTTCATTAGTTGAGCTGATTGTCATGACTTGCTTGGTTAGTGGTTGTTGTCTGAATTGTAACATTATTATCTGACTGTGTTAGTTATAGATGTATTTATTTGTTTGTAGTGTCAGTAGAAAGCTGTACAAACTTAATTGTGAATATTAAAATATGTTTTGGACCTTGTTTAGGTCAGGTTGTTTTTTCAATTTATCAGCTTCCTGATCAACATGGGATGGTCAGCTGCTTGACCACCTAAACTGATTTAAGAACTGTGCTTATTGTGGGTCAGATGGACTGAAACTCCTACCACTTCTGTTGTGACCACATTGTGGTTGTTTTTTAAATTTTTATTTGTATCTGATTGTATTTACTTTATTGTTTGATGTGTAGAATTAGGTCAAAACTGTGTGTGACCTAACTGCACCACACTTTTAGTGAACTGGTGGTAGGGATTTTTACCAGCAACATTTTCAGTCAGGTGAAAATATCTCGCTTCATTCCCTGCTCTAGTGGTGAGATGTGGGTTTTTGCACATCTGAAAACTGACTTGCAAAAATGCACCCCACCAAAAAATAATGAAACCAGCCGCCACTTGATAAGACTAGAAAAGTGCTCTATAAATGCAGGTCAATTACCAGTTACCAGTTGAATTCCCAGAGACACCTTTTCATCATTTGAATCATGAAGTTGTTGACATGTTTGCCTCGATCAGTTCCTTGGCCAAGGGGAGTTTGACTAGGTGTTCTTTACAGCTCACTGCAAGGCCCATGCTGTCCTGTTTGTTCTGAAGCCATGAGTTAGTGACAGCTAAACGGTGCGATGATCCACTTCTTGGTGTGGCTGAACATTCTGTAGAGGCTGAACGTGTGATTACTCATGTCAGCCACGTGGATGTTAAATTCCACAACTGCTGCAGGTCTTGGGACTTGCCTCGTTTCTTTCTTTGACCATCTTGAACAGGTATCCTGGGGCTCTATTCCATTAGCATCAATGCAATGACAACAGGATTGTTGTCCTCCCACTTGGTGACATCATCAGGTCTCCACACAGTCATTTCTGATGACCCGCTTGGTTTTCTTCTCAGGATGTTGTCAGTATTGAAGTGGCATCCTTTTGGAGTTTGATTCTTTTGAAAAGTTCCTGTAGCTGGAAGGTCACTTCGTCAAAGAGCATCCAGGAGACTGATGGTGGTAAAAGTACTGATCAAAGTAGACCAGTAAGATACTGAACCCTCAGGTCTTCCTTGAAAAAGAGATTCTTAATCTCATTGGGACATTACCTGAATAAATAAGGCTTTTTTTTTTAGCTTTAAAAATTAATCAAATTTGCCCCACATAATTCCATGAAAAATGTAAAAACTCCAAGCTTTTTTGAGCAATAAATTATAAAATCACAACACTCAATAGATGTTTGCAGGATGACATGGAAGGTGGTGAGCAGGCTGCTGAGTAAGAGGGTGTGTGCCACCACTCAGACCCTGATTGACAGGTATTGACCTGCCCAGCCAAGAGACGTCTCTGTGGGAACGCTATTGATTATCGCCACAGCAATAAAGGTCCCCGAAGCCTGTGAGAATGTCACAGCTCGACGCTGCACATGAGCTCCAGTCTCATCACATAAACACACCAAAAAAACATCCAAACCTACAGCCAATTAGCCTCTCATGCTAACTAAAGGTTTTGGTTGAATAAACATGAAGATAGATTGGTTTTGATCGCTGATGGAGGATGATTTATCACCAAACTACCTCAAGAAGTCATCTGGAAAATATTTTATTAGCAGTTTCTTTTAATCTGATCTTCCAAGTCCTCAATCCTGCAGTCTGATCAGAACAATAAAGATTTTCTTTTTGTCCTTCTATGCCTCTCCTCGTCCCTCTGTCCCTCGTTCACACACCCCCTCACACAAATGCCGTCTCCACCCTTGACCTCCCAGTGAAAAGTTAGTGCACCCGAGGTTGAACTCTCCCAGATCAGCTGCAGCCACAAACGCTGGGAAAGTTGCCCCGGACATATATGTGTGCATCTAAAGGAGTGTGTGTGTGTGTGTGTTAACACTTGTGGTGTCATGAATAGGAGAGATTTGACCCCCTAACCCTTTGACCTGTCCAAAACAAACGACCCCCTTTAACCCAGAGTCTGCTTTTGTCACCCTTCACTGACTTCGTTTAAACTCAAAATTCATTATAGACCACTTTGTTTATTGTTGTCCGCTCATAATTTTGCATCTCCTCTTTCTTTTTTGCACATTTCTGCCTCCTTTGCCCTTTTCCCATCCCTCCTTTTCCTCAAAACCTCCACCTAAACTTATGATGGATATTCTCTCATGCACTGAGCACATTGTGCTAAAATATGTGCTTTTTCCACAAAAAACGTCCTCATGTTTTAGCTGAATGCAATAAGAAAACATGTCTTCATGTCAGCATACTGCTCTCCTGAAGCCTAAACTCAGTGTACCTGTTTACTCCTGCATGCATCTCTCCTGAAAGACTCTTCATTCGCTCAAAATGCAGACAGACATTGTGGTATGAAAATACTCTAGAAGACTACATAAATGTACTTAGTGCAGCACTTAATGAAAACGTTTACACTGAATAGTGAAAACCAGAAGCTTGAAGGCTTCTGATGTTTGAAATGCTCCTACAATTGGATCAGTGTCTCCTCCTGCTGGTGAATATTTGAAACCGCAGCTAAAGGTAAATCCCACAAACCACCACACTTCTAAATTTCTCAAACAAGACAGAAGTTATAGTTTTTGGACCTGAGCACCTTAGGAACAGACTGTTTAGTCATGCACTCTCCCTGGATAGCATTAACTTGGCCTTCAGTACTAATGTGAGGAACCTTGGTGTAAGACTTTTTTCCATCTGAACATTAAAACTAGGAACATCTTGACCCAAAGTGAAGCAGAAAAAAAATTGTACATGAATTTATTACTTCTGGGCTTCATTAGCACAATGTTTTATTACCAGGATGTTCAAAAAATCAGTTAAAGGCTTCCAGATGAGAGTTATGAGATATTATTGGCTCCATGTAAGATCCAAATATGGAATTTAAATTTTTAATTAGAAATGATAAAGCTCTCAAAGATCAAGCTTCATCTTCTATTCAAGATCTTTTTGTTCCAGACGTCCCCAACAGAGCTCTTAGCTCTCAGACTGCAGGCTTGAGAAGAGTTTCTAAAACTAGAATGTGAGGCAGAGCTGTCGACAATATCCTGTCTACTTTAACCTTCCCCTTTGATAATTAGTGTTAACTTCCCTTTACTTATGTTATTATAAGTTTAGAGCACTCAAGGGTAAACTAACCACATTTCCCCACTATCTCCTCTATTTATAGTTTCTGCTGCTAACTGTTTTCTCTGTGTATCTTCCATACTAATGACGACTGGTCCAACCCGTCTGTGTTTTGTCTCTTTCCTGACCTCTCAGACCCAGTCGATCAAAGCAGAAGTCTGTGGTTCTGGTTCGAAACTAAATCACAATGAAACTGAACTTAAAAATTAAAAAATGTCTGCTGGGAAAACCTGGCAATGTGCTGATGCTGCCACCTGCTGGTCATATGAGGATTTTATATCTGGACCAGATCCTGGACCTAATCAACATTTATCACCAGGGGTGTACAAACTTTTTACCACACAGGCCAAAATCAGCTGAAAGTACTCAAAGGCTAAAAAAATTAGAATTTTTTAAATAAAAAAAATGCTCCAATATTTGTGATTTCTTTCATTTTTACCTACCTAATAAAGAAAATTCACATTTTAATGAAAAGGACAAATAATTATTTTACTAGATAACTGATCTGTTCCATACATTTGCCTTATTAACAGGAAAAACATTGAACTCTCTGGGTTGGTTGTTATGTGTTCTTAGTCTGTTCTCAACAAAAAATAAGACAAGTCACTCTTTATTTTCAAGTTTTATGAATGGGGCACACAAAACTGCTTTTGAGTAAAAGTTGATGGAGGTGTTTGGTCTCATTCATCACAAAATTAAAAACAAAAAACATACTGATTAATAAAAGAAATACCTTGAACTGTGATTTTTTTCCCCTCAAGCCTTTTGGGTACTCTGCAGACGTCTCGGGAAGTGGAAACACTGCTGGGCCTCCTTGGTGGTCGAGGTGAGGTTGTCTGGGATGTGAAGTCCCAGGAACTTGATGTTCTTTACAGCTTCTACCATGGTGCTGTGGATGCTAAAAGTGGAGTGAGTTTTCCTGAAGTCAATGATTATCTCGCTTATATGTTGTTCTAAGTGTCTTAAATACTTCCATGAGAAGTTTTTTCCCTTCATATTTGTTATTGCTGAGATTAAATGGCTGCATTTTGTTTTTTATCAGGGAATGAAACCAGGTTCAGTTAATCAAACTGTCATCACCAGACCAAGACTCAACCAAGTCGTGGAAGGAGAAATCATGTGAGATAGTAAGCTGCCATTCTGTACAATACTAGTGTACATCTGCTGAGTAACATGCTCCCAAGAATAACAGACAAATCCATTTTTCTTTCAATGCAATTTTTTTTTTACATTAGTACACAATACATGGGCTTGGTGGAGGACCCACTTGACATCTTTTTACTAAAGATTGGTGAATCCTACAGATGTCAATGTGAGAGACAGACCTCTAGCAGTGACTAAAGGCATCAAAGACTATGACCCTTGTTGAAACAGCTTTAGTCTTAGCGTAAAAGGAGTGTGCTCATACCAGTAGCCTGTATTACCCACAGAAGAACTACACTGACTGCAAAAACCTTCAAATGCAAATATGTAACATGGCTCTGTAAATCTGTGAAAGTCACTCCTATTGGCAGGTACAGGGTCAGCTGCTATAGCTGGTTTTCAGCGGTGTGACCTTGTGATTTGTACCCAGGAAAACACGCTGGTACTGTTGAACCAAAGGTAACTGCAGTCACCAGAAAAAGGGATGACCAGTTTTACTTTAACATGCCGAAGTACCCGTCTCCAACAGAATTTAATTTTAATCCGTTAGCCTGTAGAAGTTACTGCTAATTTTACAATGCCAAGTTAAAAGGTTCAATATTTTTTTAATCACACAACATGCATCCTTTGGTTAATTACTTTTATCTCTTCATCAAACTCTACATTGGTTGAATCCTAACTGCATGTGTTGAAATAAACTCGTCTTTCGTGCAATGCTTGAACAAAAATTTACTCAGATTTACTTTTATTAGAAGAATCATCATTGTACATAAGACATTCCCTATATACACACACAAAAGATGAAAAAACACTATATAAACATTGTTCACAATATTTACATTTAAGGCATTAATACTGCATTAAAATAACTCTTGTATGCCATCAGTTTGTGATTAACCATTGTAGCTCTAATACTGTAATAATTTGAAACCTGACATGCTATATAATCTGGTTGAACCAAATGTTTACAGTGTAAATAACGCAGTTACAATTTTAAGCATTTTTTCCAAACTCCAAGCACTTGTATGAACTCTGCAATTTTTAAGTATTTAATTGCCTCTAATAGAAAAGCCTGAATGTGATGGGAAAAAGGGGCGAGAGAAAGAGATGAGGAAGAGTGCTGCAGCAAATGAGCGTAGATCAAATCCCAAGCCCATGGCTGCTGCAGAGGGCTGGTAGCCTCTGGGCACTCACTCTACCTGATCAGCTATCTCAGGGGTGCCCAAGTCCAATCTTCGAGAGCTACTATCCTGCAACTTTTAGATGCATCTCAAACACACTTGAATCAAATGGCTAAATTCCCATATCAGCATGTCATCCAGCTCTGCAGAGGTCTGGTAATGAGTCATTCATTTGATTCAGGTGTGTTGGAGAGGAAATGCATTTAAATGTTGCAGGATAGCAGCTCTCGAAGACTGGACTTGGGCACCCCTGAGCTATCCGATTGCCACACCTGCAACTTAACTCAGTTCCTGATCCCAAGCTTTGACCTTGGGTTTGTTCTGATAGTTAGTCAGGAGGCAGGCTACTGCAAAAAGCTGGTTGACACTGTCAGCAATAGTTGGAGGGATAACTGTGTCAAATATTTTGTTCTTCTTGATGTGTCTAATTGCCCTTTCCGAATGTATCCATAACTGTACAAAGTCCTTAGGTGGTCTGTAGACTTTGCAGGGCACCAAGTCTTCTATTCTGAATGTCTTGTTCACCATAACAGCCATATCTTTATCCAGAAGTGGGATAATGCCAGATTTCCTAAACAATTCTCTATCACTAAGAGCCTGAATGCAATGAGGAAATAAAAGTGATGGCACCATGTGGCGACACACCTACCATTCCTTTCAGGGTAGAGTGGGATTTGCAATGTGAAACCATCTCGCTCCGTGAGAGTAAAGATAAAGGCATCTGACATCTCAGCTCTGCACAGTCAATAATGACTTGGGTGTCGGAGTACTTTCCAAACACACGTGGCATTGTGGCTTTAATCTTATCAGGAGACATCCATATGCCAACTGCGCCAAGTAAGGTGTACAAAAAGTTGACCCAGGTTTTGATGATCTCGCCGGCAGTGGACTGATGAATGTTAAAGCAGTCACCTAGATCTATCTCATTCAGACCCAGAGACAGGTACATCAAGAACAGGAACAGTTCATCGACTATTGGAAGGCATCGGGTCTGGTGGAGTGGAACAGAGACAAGTTAGGGGGTCGATTATAAACAAAGAAAACTTGAAGAAAAAACTTAATGCATAAAGTATGCCTACTGGTTGGTGAGGTGGATCCATGGCCTGGTCAGGAGCTGCTGTTGCACTAGAAACAGACAAATGTGTACCGGCACGCACAATCCTCTTTGTTGCAGGTTCAATCTGATGCCAAAATGCCAGTAGATGATGGTAACTGGCAAACCTTAAAGTGAAAATTGTCATTATTACCCGTGAGTGTCTACCATTAATAAATCTAGCCAGGTAGACGGATAAGAGCTTATAATCTGTCATAATCTGTATGCAAGCATCCCGTCAGTCCCGTTTATATCCTTCATTTTATCCGCCAATTCTGGCCCCACATTCACAAAGAATTTATTAAACCCACTGATGACAACATTAAAGTCATTAAATGTCTCATTTCCAACTACAGAATCTATACACTTAGTATTGTATGAGTTTTTCTCTAATTACATCGTTTAGAACTTTCCATATGCCTTTGGTATTGTGTTTATTTTCTAAAATATTTGTATCATAATCCTTCTTACACGTCCTCAGAGGCATTTATCAGCCCTTTGTAATCCAATGAAAGTTTTTGTTTTACTGCCAACTTGAACTAACGAACAAGTTGCTCATGTGAAGATGTGACGCAACCTTTTGTTAACTATTACACATACCTGGTGTAGAATCTGATGTCATCATCTGATGCAGAGAATCTCTCCAGGCCAAAGGACTGCTTCAGTGAGACCTCCTCCAGCCTCTTCTTCAGCTCCTCTACCTCCAGCTGCTGAGCATCTATGATTTTACTCGCTGGTTCTGGTCTAGCAGCATACTGGTGCAGCACTTTAGCATCCGTGTCCTCCTGTACAGCTCCATCCTCTGGTCCAGCTGCGAGTAATTATTCCAGGCAAAAAGTACGGGTACTGCCCCCTCCTTCAAGCGCCGTCTCCCACCTTGGATGATATCCGTGGACACAAAATGTCTACTGCAGACAGTAGTGGATCTCTTAACGATCAGATCTTCACGCCTCACGTTGTGTAGCCATGTTTGCCTTAACGCGGCAACCTTTGGGAAGTGGTGGAAACTTACCGAGGAGTTGAATTTCCCGGACACATGGCATTGTGGTACACAGCAAAAATCCCCATTTGGGTTCTCACGCATCAAATCTTTTGTTATTTGTGATGAACTCATGGTAAAACGTTCGCTGCTGTTGTTTCCTGAGTGCTAACAGAGGTAAACAAAGCTAGTGCTTGCCGCGTGAGGTCTGTGTTCCAGTCTTGTGAGGTCACGTGACATTCAGCGTAAAGCCTATTGGTTAAGTCCTCCTGTGTGAAACTGTGATGAAAGGGTTAAGTCTGAGAAGAAGAAGAGGTTGGGAAAGCCTCTTTTTTCCTCTTTTCTGGGACTGCTGACGCGTCCAGCGTCTACGTGCCGCTCCTCAGTGCCTTGGATTACTTTAAGCGGCAGCCTCCATCATGTTAGTCCCTCTTTTAGTTGTAGCAGTTCTGGTTTTCCAGGCGGAGTGTTACTTTTCGGAGGAGAAGTACCCAGAGGAGTCTAAAATGCAGCCTCCCACCGTGGTTATCGCCCTCATAGCCAGGAACGCTGCCCACTCGCTGCCCTACTACCTCGGAGCTCTGGAGAGACTCCACTACCCCAAAGAGCGCCTCTCTGTATGGTGGGTTTCCTGCAGGCTGTTGGTTTTAGTTTTTATCTGGTTGTTTAAAAACATCAAGGACGTTGAAATGAGTGAATGGGGCTGCTGTTCTTCTCTGAAGCCTTTCGCGGCTATTCTTCCTGCGCTTCGTTCAGTTCCTGAAGTAATTTCTAATGAAAAGTTGTGCAGAATTTGGAAAACTACACGGAACTCAACCCGTTTACCGATGCTGAAGTTTGCTTCCGATTCGGCATTAAAGGCGATTCTAGAGCTTCTAGTTCAGTGGTGCCAAATCCAGGTCCTCGAGGGAAAGTATCCAGCATGTTATGTTTTTGTTTCAACACACCTGATTTCAGTCAGTGGGTGATTAAAGACTGACGGGTAGTTCAGGTGTGTTGGGATGCCAGCCCTCTCAGGATTGGGTACCCCCGTTCTAGCGCTTTCACAATAAAAGCACTCACAGATCACTAATCATGTTTGAAATATCAACTTTTAGTGTTGAATAATTTTGGTTAAGGTTTAAACTGTTTTGTGTTGGGTCTAGTTGCAAAAAAGTTCCAAATATCCCTTAACTGAACCTTCACAATAAAAGTACAGACTTCATAAATCACTGTTTTACTCTGCTTTTAGTGTTTGAACACTTTGTGTTGTAGTTTTTGAACAACATGATTTTTCTTTGTTTAAAAAGAACACAAAAATATCCAATTATTTCATTTTTACAAATCACAAACTGTTTTATTTCTGTTTTGTTTTTTGATTCACAACCTAAACCTGATACTTTTACAAAAACCGTTTTTAAAATTATTAGTAAAGAAACAGTGCAGATGCATTTGTTAAATACGTTTTAAAAATTAAATAAACAAACAAACAAAACATTCTGGTTAAAACTTTTATTATCCAAGTTTTTCAGTGAGCACTTTTTAAAGGGTTTAAAATAACATTTTCATTATTATTTCTTTATTTAAACGAGTATGAACTCATTGAGATTTCAGATCTTTTTTCCAGATGTCCAAGAACAAAATTTTAGTCCTGTTTTTTTTAATTTAGTGACTTATTTATTTTCCGTATTCAGCTTTTTAAAAAAAATTATTTTATTTTATTTTTAAGATTTGCACTTTTTAACGTTACTTTTTAAAACTTTTTTGCAAATGTTTGGGTTTAGGCTGCAAATTAAAATTTAAAGCACACACAAGTGATCAATAAAGTTTTTTGCCCTATACAGGGTTAAACACTGAAATGTCACTTAAAAAGTAAAAACTAATTATTGTAATGAATCACAAACTGTATAAGATTTTGCTTATTGTAGATTATATTGAGGATTGAACAATTTTTTAGTTGGACTTGTTATAATGTGGTCCAGTTTAAACAAACACTATTTTTAAAACTTTCACCAAAAATGATTTATGAATCACAAACTGTTTTAAAGATTCTGCTTTTAACGTTGAATAAGTTAGTGCAGGTTTGAACAGTGGAGCTTTTCAAGCTTTTTTAACTAATCAATCATCCTGTTTACTAATACACTGGAATTGCTCTTTAGCCAAATGCTGAAGCTTACTTCAGCATGTTATCTTAGGTGGTCTACAAAGTAATCAAAACCCAAGTGGTGCAGATGAGTTGAGTTCATGTAAATAAAAGAGATCAACCATTAAAAACCTTTCTGTGCTTTCAGGGCAGCTACGGATCACAACTCGGACAACACCACCGCCATGCTGAAGGAGTGGCTGACGGTCATGCAGAAGTATTACCATTATGTTGAGTGGAGGCCGATGGACAAGCCCACGTAAGTCCACCTCTGTGACCTGAGTCAGCAGATATTTACCAGAGTTTTTTTTCTTCTTCATATGATGAAAATCAGAAGCAGGTGTGACAGAGTTCCATCCCAAAACAGCATCTTCAGATGAGATTGTGACAAAATAAAAAATTCTTTCCTCTTTGCAGGATTAAAAAGAGGCAGCATGTTTCTGCATGTCTGTAGATGATACTCTGTTGATGAATCCACTTCACTGTGCAGATGTCTGCTGGCACTTCGCATTTAGTTCTGTTTTGCACCTGATGTAATCTTTTTAAAGCGATTCTGATCAGTAGATTTCCTGAATTTCTGACGGTGATCCTAGTGTCTATTTGTAATATTTGATTTGTTTAGTAATTGAAATTAGAATTTTCAGAGTGAATCTTCCATCCAGGTTTGTTTATTTTTCTAGTTGGAAAGAAGATCCAGATCTTCACTAAAACCTGAGGTCTTACTTGAGCATCACCAGATAAATTAATATTTAGAAACCTAAAACGGACTTGTCTCTTCCACAGGTCTTATGCAGGAGAACTGGGTCCTAAACACTGGCCAAACAGCAGATACGAGTATGTGATGAAGCTGAAACAAGCAGCGCTGAATTTTGCTAGAAAACGCTGGGCTGACTACATCCTGGTTTGTTCTGAAGTCGTATTTTCATGATCAGTGTCCATTATGTCCTTTAGGAAACATCTGAGCAGCTGTTGCCCTTCGTCTCTCTTTTTCAGTACGTCGACACAGACAACATCCTGACCAACCCAGACACACTCAACCTGCTGATAGCGGAGAACAAGTCGGTCATCGCCCCCATGTTAGACTCTCAGGGAGCGTACTCCAACTTCTGGTGTGGAATCACTCCTCAGGTGAGCAGCTCATCACTGTGAGATCAGATTGTTTTTATGGGTTTGATGTACATTTGTAGAAATAGTCTTTGAATTTTCTTAGGGTTATTATCGTCGGACAGCGGAGTACTTCCCCACACGTTACCGCCACAGACTGGGCTGCTTCCCGGTACCGATGGTCCACAGCACGCTGCTGCTGGATCTGAGGAAGGAGGGCATGAAGAAGCTGGCTTTCTATCCTCCTCATGAGGACTACTCATGGCCCTACGATGACATCATCGTGTTCTCCTTCTCCTGCCGCTCTGCAGGTTAGTCTTCTTCATTTATTAACTTTTACAGACTAACGGCTGCTAGAAGAGATTTAGCAAAATTTTTTTTAGGGTTTAAAATTACCATTTTTAATAAGAAGAATGCTATTTTCAAAGACGCGATTAGTTAAGAAGACGTCTAACAAAGAAACACAAATCCGTCGAGCTGTTAGTCAAACTGAGGCTACAAGAACAGAATACACTCATTAAAACTGAACTGGGAACTGAACTTTTTATGTAAATTATGATTAAATAAAAGAAGATTTTAACCCTTTAAATGGCTCTTGTTTAAATATTAGACAATTTAAAAATATAAACCACTGAAATTCTGTTTTTACATGTTTAATTTTAAATTTTTTAGTTCTTTGTTTCTACAGATACGAATTGATCATAACATTTATACAGAAACCAACTCAAAAGATCTGAACTAGGCTTTAAGCTCATGATCAAATTTCAAATTTGAGTTTTGTCTGGAGAAATTTGCAATAGAAATATAGATTTAAACTGTTTTTGTATACATGTTTAGTGTGATTAAATTCCCAGGCTGTTGAACAACAAACGTGATTTATTTTTCCGTCACTGCGCAGCCTGACTGACTGATTTTTGTTGCTGCTCAGCGATCCAGATGTACCTGTGCAACAAGGAGCGCTATGGTTACCTGAACGTTCCAGCCAAACCTCACTTCACGCTGGAGGACGATCGCCTCAACTTCGTCCACGTCCAGCTGGAGTCCATGAGTAAGAAAACACTGATTGACTAGTTTGTCATTTTGAAAGATAAGAAATGTAGTGAAAACTAAACAGACTTATAATAAATCTTTACAGGTTCTAATACAGTGCCTGTTTTTCTTCTCTAATTTCTGTTATTTGTTTTAAAGTCGATGGCCCGCCCATGTATCTATCTCGATTCGTTCACATGTTCCCAAAACAGAGAGACCTGATGGGATTTGACGAGGTGAGAGATCTCATTTTAGCTGTAGATAAAACCGACCAGGTCTCTTTGCTTTGAGTCAGGCTGTGTCTGAGAACCAGAGGTTTGCCCTCCTGCCTTCAGATTTATCTGATTAATCTGCGGCGCCGGCCGGACCGAAGAGACAGGATGCTGTTCTCCCTGAACGAGCTGGAGATTGACGTCAAAGTGGTGGATGCTGTGGACGGAAAGTGAGTGAACTCTCAGACCCTCCAAACACTAAAAAGATCAAATATCTGGAGAACTGGTGTTTTGTTTCCAGGTGTCAGAAAACGATTTTAAAACTGCACGTTTGGGAAAAATGACAACTAGAAAGATTCACTGACCTGCAGCTCCTGTGATTCTACATCCATGTTCTTACTGTTCTCAGGTTTATATTTATTACAAGATGACATGCAACAATTCAGTTTAAACAGTTTTTCTATTCAACTTGGAGCAATATGTGAATTTAATAATGAATGTCTGTAAATAAAACATCAATAACAGTAATGGAATGATGGTAGATAAAATAAAAAGGTGATTATGGTAACCTGGACACCATTCAGTCACAGATTAATTGCAAGAATAATAACAAAAGATTTATCTGGAGCTTTTGTTTATTTGATGCTTGACAAACTAAAGCATGTTTTTAATCATAAATGTGTGTGCATGCGTGTACAGTGCTCTGAACAGCAGTGACATTAAAATCCTGGGCGTGGACCTGCTGCCGGGATACTACGACCCGTTCTCTGGACGGACCCTGACTAAAGGGGAGGTGGGCTGCTTCCTCAGCCACTTTTACATCTGGAAAGAGGTGAGAGAACACATCAAATCTGAGGGTTTTCTGTTATTTTTCCACAATGTTCTGTTTTATTATGTGAATAGTGTCACAGTTAAACTAAAATACAGCAACAAGTGTTTCAGGTTAACAGAACATTCAGTGGTTTTTGATCTCTTTAAAGGGCCCTCGCTGAAATATTCAGAAATTTAGTTTCAACCATTAAGTGTTAATCAGGGCTATTACAATACTTCTTTTCTTTATGAATATATATTTTAACTTGTTTACTGTTTTAACCTTTTTACATTTTTTACTTTTCAAACTTTTTTTTTAAAGAAAGACACTTTTTAAAACTACTTATTTGTTTTAAACAATGTTAATCAATTTACTTTGATTCCAAAACTTTTTAATGTTTTTACTTCTTAAAACCTTTTATGGCTTTTTCAAAACTTAAAAAACTTTTTTCCTTACATTTTAACGTTTTAAAACTTTTATTTTTCAAGTGATCAAATACGGTGACTAGCATTATAAAAAGTTTTCGTGCTTAAAAAGCTGCCTGTTAATCATCTTAAATAAAATATAGTTCCTGAAATAAATGTTTTATATGATAGGAATAAACTAATTAACTGCACTTTTTTTTTTTTAAACGGAAGGGGTTAATGTTCTGGATGGAGCATTCTAGATCAGCATTAGGAAGATGGCATTGGGAACCCTGGTCATGTAGCACTTTAAAATCCATCCATCGTCCTCCACTGAGGGTTGCGGTGAGCTGGTGCCTATCTCCAGCATCGCGGGGCGAGACACCCTGGAAAAGTCACCAGTCCATCACGGGGTCACATGTAGACAACCAGTCACACCTAGGGACAATTTAGAGACACCAATAGACCTGACATGTACTTGAACCCCCGACCTCCTTGCTGCAAGGCAACAGTGTTGCCCACTGTGCCACCAAGCAGCCCCACTTTAAAATCAATAACAAAAATTTAAACTAAATTCTAAAACAAAGCCAGTGAGTTGCAGCAATAGCAGGACAGATGTAATCATTCTTTCTGGTGGATGTTAAAAATCTGGCATCGGCGTTCTGAAGCTGCTGCAGACGAGCCAGAGAGGCCTGACTAACACCAACAAACGGAGTGATCCAGCTGGCAGGAGACTAAAGCAGGAGACTCTATCAATAGCTAGGACTCTACAGTCAGTAGAAACAGGAACTGGTCTTCAGACTGCATGGCTAGCTAGATCTGCTGCACATTTTCAGAAGCCTTTACCTTTTAATCAATTTCTTCGTAGTTCATAAAAATAACTATTTGTAAAACTAAGTGCAGATTAGTTTTATTAGGCCAGAACTTAAACCTTTGGGACCGACTGATTTCCTCCAGGGTTATAATCTGAATCAACCTATGATTTTGTTCCTTTATATTTTAGATCGTGGACATGCAGATGGATAAAGCTCTGATCTTTGAGGATGACGTTCGCTTTCAGGCCAACTTCAAGCGTCGAGTGCTCAGGCTGATGGAGGAGGTGGAGCTGGTGGAGCTGGACTGGGACCTCATGTGAGAAGTTCCTACTTTTCTGGTGATGCAGCAAATGCACACCACTTAGTTTTGTTTTTAAAACAAGCTAAATGTCCTCAGGATGTAAATTCCTTTGTTTTTTTGTGTTCAGTGAGGTTTATATTTTTGTCTGTTAGGGATCATGAATCCACATGTTTTTATTTAAATCATACCACAGGAGTTAGATCAAAGTTTGGACACGCAATCAAAGGATTTTGTCAATCAGAAGGTTTTGCATGTGAAACACATGCTAAGAATGAAAAGACACAAACTAAATGTTAACAGATGTTATAAAAGGCACACTTTGATGCAGTTTTTTAATTAACCCTCCTCTCTTTATTTGTCTGAATGTTACAGATACCTGGGCAGGAAGCAGGTGAACCCTGGAAACGAGGAAGCTGTGGAGAACGTTCGTAACCTGGTAATGGCCGACTACTCGTACTGGACTCTGTCCTACATCATCTCCCAGCAGGGAGCCCAGAAACTGCTCAACGCTGAGCCGCTCTCCAAGATGCTGCCCGTCGATGAATTCCTCCCCATCATGTACGACAAACATCCCAAGTAAGTACACATTGGGATTTAGTTAATTTAGTTCTTGTTGAATATTTTGGTCAAATTGCACAGCTGTTTTTTATAAACTATATTCACACTGAGTGACTTAAAGAAAAGCCCGTTTGGTTTAAAGCTTCTCTGTTTGGAGACTATAAATCTAAAACAGATCTCATAAAATGCTTTTTACTGTTTAAACTTTCTATTTAGCTGAGTGTGACTCTGAATTAAAGAGTAAAAACTGTGGTTTTTCTGAAAATAAGTCACTATAATATTGTACAATGTAGCGATTATCACGTTAAAATAGAAATGTCAAAAAAAGAAGTGGATGGTTCCTGAACATTTTCCTCTTTATGATGTATAACGGTCTTGGCAGCGTATCTCACTCTCGCATGTTTTCTGAAAATCCAGGATGCTGATGGGATGAAAGGATGAAGTTATTTATAGAATGTTTTCCATCCCAACAAGATCCAGTTTGTTTAGACAGCTTCTAGTTTCTGAAGTGTTCTGAGTGATCTGATGGTTTTAGTTTGACACAAAGACTGATTGTTTCCAGTTTGGTTTACCAGTTATCTTAATTAAATAACTTTTAAGTGGAAATTTTTAAATTTCCATGTTCTGTTCTAACAGATCACATTTTAAGTTAATTTTGGCTGTTCGGCTGTTGTTTTATGCATTGTGCTAATTGTTAGCATGTTGTCATTATGCGCATTTTTACATTTATGTTTATTCATTTTATAATATTTTAGTTACAAAGCTCATTATAGCATGGAGCCGTTATATTTTGCAAACAAAGAAAAATCTGTTTCTTTTTTTCAAAACTGCATCAAATTTAAGATTTTTATTCTCCATAAAAAGTTTTTTCTTTGGGTTTTTTTTTTCACTTAGGGGTTTGGCAGAAATATTACACCACAACACTTTCTGAAATTTTTAACCCTTTTTTAATCAGGTAATTGAGATTAAGAAACTCTTTTACAAGGGAGACCTGAAAGGCAGTTGGGGGTTCGGTATCTTGCCCCAGGAGGCTTTGACACATGGTCAGGCTGGGGATTGAACCCACATGGAGAGTGGCCTCTCTTCCCTTAGGCCACAGTTGCCCAAAGACTGGTGTTTATTCTAACTGAATCAGACTATTTTTCCTATCAAATGATGAAGTGATATTCATAGTAACAGACATTGCATTAGCTGTTTTATGCTAAATGGCACTAGTGATGTATTGCTGCAATTAACATAAATCTAAAGGTAATCCTCAAATAAACACATCTTTAGAATACATTTTTTTCATGGATGAGCATTATATGATCAGACAGGAAGTGATCAGGTTAGGAGTGTGTCACATCTAAAATGGTACGGGTGGAAACTATCCTTAACCCTTTAGCTTCCACAATAAGAATAAAGCAATGAAAATATAATTTTTTAGCATTTTTTTTTTTTAAATTTGGAGCAATAAGGGTTATAATATAAAGAATGACATGAATTAAATATATATAATGATTTTAGGTTATTGATAATGTTTAACTTTTTATGCAAACACCCCCATATTTTTTTGTTGCCAGGTATGTTCAGTGCACGTGTCAATAAGATAAAGGAACTAAAATATCCAACAAATTTCAAAAAATGATATCAGCTCCATCATTCAACTGACATCCTTTCATACCTTAAAACCTTGCGTGTGTGTTGCATTGAAGGTTCTGTGGACCAGAGCTTTTCGACGTGTCTGTGTGCTTCATCCTGGCTCAGGGCCAAACCGCTCTTAGTTCTCCGTCTCCGTCCTCTAAGGTTCTGATTTGATTTGCTTGACTGCTCCAGCTCTTCAGTTCTCCTCCTGCCCTTCATGCTCAAAAGAACAGAACTGGCATCAAAATCAGCTTCTAAGTCTTCATCTCCTGCCAAAACTGGAGCAATTTAAATAAATCACAACAGAAATATATTTTTTAAATAAAATAAATCTGTTGTAACCTCTTCTTCTGCTTTCCTTCATCAGTGAGGACTACAAGTCCCATTTCCTCAACAGAAACCTTCAGGCCTTCAGTACACACCCCCTGCTGGTGCAGCCGTGTCACTACGCCGGTGACTCCCAGTGGGTGAGCGACACGGAAACGTCCACTCTGTGGGACGACGACTCGGTAAAGACCGACTGGAGGGGTTCCCACAAGACCCTAAAAGGGTCAGCGCCGGCGCCCGAGATGCTGTCTGCAGCCTACAGGGACGAACTTTAATGTGGAGCAGACGGAGATCAGAAGGTCATGAGGTCAGAAACGGACGCTGAGAGGAGACTGACTCGATCTGTGCCTTGAAAACTGGACTTTGAGTTTTTCAAAGCGTTTTAGTACATTTTATTTGTAATAGGTGGAGGATTCTCTTTAACCATTTAAAGGCAGTTATTTATGGATGCTGTCTGTAAAGATGGTGTTTTAGCATTTCTAATGCATAAACTTGCACAACAGTTCTCCTCAAACTAAAGTTTTTTTTTTAAATGAGTTTATTAACTTTATTTGAATGTTAATTAACACTTTCTATGGCTTTTGTCAGGATGTCAGGTTGTATGTGGTGATTGTATGAGTTTTAAACATTAAGGGGCATTTCTGGTAATTAACATTAGTTAATTATTAATTCAGACTGTGAGGCTCCTGTTAAATTTGTAACTGATGTTCATTTCTTTTATACTTACATTTTCATGGTAGATTCATTTTAAGCTTTTCTCTCATTTACATGTTTTCCACTGTGATGCTGAGAGATTCGACCATATTTAACCCTCGCACTGTCCTTATTTTTGACCCTATGGGGTTTGGGGTCAATTTGACCCCCTAAGACGGCGCCAGCGTTAAAAAGAAGTGGATTTTGCAGGTAATGTTTTTTAATATTATGGTTTTCTCATTAATATTATAATGAACCAAAGTGACTGTGTAATTTGAGGATGAGTAATTTGTGTTTTTTGTGGTTAAAATGATGCACAGTTGTTTAAAGATTCAGTCAAATTTTTCTTTAATCATCTTTTTGTTGCATCACAAGGATCAGAGTTTATTCCAGCAAGTTTTCATTGATGTTGCAATACTAAAATTGTTTACAGAATACATCAGAACTGTTCTGAGACTCGACATCTTCCTTTTTTTTTAGGTTTGTGATTTAAAAAAACAAAGATTTTCTATGTTATGCATGTTTTATTTATTGAGTCCTCGATGAGGAGCTTTTCTGATAAACTGCATCATGCAGTTAATGGATTATTGTGTTTTTAAAACAGAATTTTGAAAATAATTTGGAAAAATGCAAATGTTATTAAAAAATAAACGTGGTTAAAATGTTTGCATCTGGCTAAATCAAACTATCTGGATGCAGAATTTCACCACAAGAGGGAGCAGTTCCCATCTCATCAGCCATAATCTACCTGGATTCAAGGAAACCTTTGAAGTTCTTGCTATTTTAATTATTTGATCATTTTAACTTGATTTGTGCAGTTATTGTAAAATATATATTTTTTATTTTAAGAGAATAATGTCAAAGTTTATATAAAAGCTTTAAAGTGTGTGTGAACTTTAAACCTTGCACTGTTCAGAATCGTGCTCATGTGTGCTGTAATCAAAAAACTGTTACCCAGTTATATGAAAAGTGCAACAAGATTCAAAAGGTTATTGAAATCCACATTCTTCCATTAAAAAAGCAAAACATGTGAGATAAAGTTACATGCAGCAGCTTCTACACTGATCTCCTGTCCAGCTGGAAGCTGTATGAACTACAGAACCTCCCATCACAGGAGGAAACCTGAACTCAGCTCCTTATTGGCTGCATGTTGGGAGGTGTGGACTCAAACTGGCAGGAGGAGCAGCTGCATTAGAGAATAAGGTTTCATAACGTGGACTTAAGTGTCTTCTCTCTTTACCCTGCTCACCAAAAGATTACAGTGTTGTGTTTCAAACCGTGCACACGGGAACCTCTCATACAGCAGTGACGTTTACTGCTGATCTGTTTATTTATTTCTGCCTGGTTTGAGTTCTGAGCCTTAAGGGATTTCATCAGCAGCTGCTCCCCTCTGACACCTCTGCAAAAACACATATAAATCAAACAGCAAAAACATTATTCTCAGTGTAATATATTCTGGTCCATGTTATGAGAATTTGAGAAAATGACATGGGTATGTTTAACTGGCAAATTTGAGCAGGCAAACCAGTTTATACAAGTGAAAAAATATTAAAATATCACAATCCCAAGAAGCTGGTTGTTGCTATTGATTAACTGTGTTTTATGCTAATTTCCTTTAAAATTTATTGCAATTTTTTCCAAATAATTTACTATGTTTTCATCCATTAAATGCATAATTTTTATTATTACAAATGAAAATATTCTACTTTTTATTCCCAGTAAGTTTGATCAATAAAATGTTCTGAGGTTGTTTATGTGTATAATTTTTACATATAGAATTGCCAGAGTTATTTGCAGTGATGTCATTTAATTTGATCTCGATTTTCTAATGCATACTCTATGGGGTGCTGATTGTCAAATTATACTTTAAAGGCTAACAGCAACAGCCACGTTTTACACAGTAAATAGGGTTTATTATTTATCACATCGGTGAATTGGGTGTTTCTAGTTTCACCACAATTTTTAAAATTACATTTGTGTTTAAACATTTAAACATAACCCTAAATAATAATTTTCCATTTAAATATATGGAATGAAGTCAAAATACCAGGATATAACAATATATCTAAATGTTAAAATTGGAATATAAAAGTGATGATTTTAAACTAAATATTTACTTAATATTAGGTTATTTTAGACTGCTGTAAAATGGAAAAAGCTTACCAAAATAAGAGTGCGATGAGGAGGTCCGTTATCTAACATCCTGAGGGTTCCTTTGATGGTAAGGTTGTGTGGGTCTGTTTAATCATGAATCGTTTGGTTTCTCTCTGCATATTGATAAAGGATCCATTGTAAACAGAGTCACATCATTAGACCAAAGGATCTGAGATGTTAGATAGGGGTCTCTCCATCTTACTTCTGTTTTATAGCAGTTTGCTTTTGCATGCTGGCTGAAGTTTTTCTTTAAAACTGCTACATTTATATTTGATATTTACTGTAACTTGAATTTCCCTACTGAGGGACAATAAAGGGCTATTCTATTCTAACCATATATGTAGACTTGAAAAACATTCTAAATATTTAAGTTTACCTGTATGTATTTAGGTGTTAATTCTTAGTATTTTACTGTTTATTTTTTAATTAAAAATAGGTTCAGATTTATATGTTAAGGTTTGATTATAGATTTTCAGATTTAGCTTTATATATTTAGAACTCATTCTAAATATTTAGTTTTACTTTTATATAATTAGATTTAATTTTAAATATTTAGGTTTAACTTTATTCATTCAGATACCATTCTAAGTATTTAGGTTTGACTTTGTACGTTTAAAGTTAATTCTAATATTTAAATTTAACTTGCTTATATATTTAAAATTGTCTCTAAATATTTAGTTTAACAATGTTATTTTTTTGGGGTTCATTTAGGTTCAACTTTAAATTTATATTTCATTCTAAATATTTAGTTTTTATATATTTACAGTAGATTTAATTTTAAATAATAGGTTTAAGCTTTTATCATCCAGATTCTATTCTAGTATTTAGGTTTACTGTTTTAAAGTTCATTCTAATATTTAAATTTAACTTGCTCATATTTAAAGCTGTCTCTAAACATTTAGTTTTAACAAAGTTATTTTTAAATATGATTTCTAAATGTCTAGGTTCAACTTTAAATTAATATTTCATTGAAAATATTTAGGTTTGATTTGATTTTAAGATTTTGGGTTTGACAATTAGACTTCATTTTAATGTTGAAATTTGACTTTGTGTACTTATTTTTATGAGATAATAAATATTTTTAACTTTATTATCTGAAGCTAACTGTGGTAAAACGTTGCTGTTGTTTTCAATGTATTACGTACATTCGGCGCCCCATACACCTCCCTGTCATGGCTGATCTGATCTGATCTGGGGTCAGATCGGAGGGAGGAGGGCTGAACGAGCTACAGCTGCAGTGATCTGACAGCTGGACTTTGTGGGCCACGCTAGCAGCTCTGGATCTCTGAACTGTTCGGTTCTTCACCACCCCTCCTCCACCACCGGGGTCCCATCTCCCTTGGTTTTTCTCCGTTTCAGATCCTGCATCGAGGAGTGTTTCCGGGGCTGTCCTTCGGACCCGACTGTAAGTTTTGACACGTGGAAACCAAACTTAACATGCACCGATGTTATCGTCTTCCAGCTGATTTGTTGATAAGCAGCGAGTTGTGCCTTGTGTTTAGTCATGTTCGTGTTCTTACTCGACAGTTTACTAGGTCAGCGGTGTGTTTACAGATTAACAGAGAACCGAGCAGTGCACGAAACACATTTAGGTTGCACAAGTTTGGACAACAAGTCGAGCTCCCTAACCAGTTTTCACCACATATTCTTTAAAGCATGTGATCATTTTCAGTTTTTTGTTTCTGTCTGCTTTTTCCTTGTCCGCTGTTCTTGATCTGGATACATTTCTTTAAAGATCCTGAGTTCTACCAACTGTCTTTAGTGAAAGTTATTGACCCTCAGCGTGAAAATCACTGTTTAATCAGTTTGTTTGATATAATGTCACAAACAGTGCTCAGTTGTTTTTCCATTTGTCCTACTTAGATGTTTCAGATTATCCCAAAAAATGTCCCTATCAGACAAAGATAACCTGAGTAAATACAAACAAACAAAAACAAATAATGAATTCATTTACTAAGAGCTGAAAGGTTGGATATTTTTCTAATCACATCACAACTTTCTTTGCAAAGTTACATTAAACTCCCATGCTGGTGAATCCATTCATGATAATGTCATTTCCCCATTTACTCTTGTCATTCATCATCAGAGGTTTTTATGCTGTTTTGCAACATAAATCTTGCTGTTTCATGATGATGAGGATTGAGCTAGTTTCTAATTATTAGTGTCATAACTTAAGTAGTGGCTTTTAGATGTCATTAGCTGCAACACAACCTGCTTTTTAAGAGCTACACTTCTGGATTGGGTGTATTTACCTCTGGAACACTGCTGCAGCTGTGTTCTTTCACTGCATTTATTAAAACACACACACACACACACACACACACACACACACACACACACACACACACACACACACACACACACACACACACACACACACACACACACACACACACACACACACACAACCAGAACTGACTGAGATCAGTTACAGATCATTTCGTAACCATGTTTATTCACTAGTAGCAAAAAAATCACATGTCAGGGTTTCAGTTTTGGGGATTAGTTTGCAGACACTTTTGTTTAAATCTATTTATCTGTTGTAAATAATAATAAATGCATTATCCATTATTGTTATTTTGCTAATGTTTTTGGCATAAAAATATACTTTATAAATGTCCAGTTATCTATTATATTGTAATGTGCTAAAATGTTGTTTTTTTTTAAAGCTCAAGTTTAAATTTAAAATCTGAATGACTTGGACTTTTCTGGGTTGTAAATCATTGAATCTCTTTATTCTTCCACCCTCTTTACCTTCTGTTCATTTTGTGTTTAAATCATATTATCCTGGCTCTTTGTGTCCACAGCAGTAATGACCTTACTTGGGAGTGCCGTTCTTCAGCGGGTGGTGTCAGCGCTGCGGCCTCCTCTTCCTCCGCTGTGTCGAACCAGCGCTCGAGCCTACAGCTCGGAGCCCACCAAGGAGAAAAGTGTTCCCTATGAGAAGACACTCAAACAGGAGGATGGAGCCTCCTCCGGACCCACTAAACCTTTACCCAGGTCAGATTTAGGCGTTAAAGGATGCAACTTAAAATCAGGTTTTCTCCTCTTGTGATTTGTTTTGTTATCTGGGTAAAGCTTGTTTATTTATAACTTCTGTGCATCGCCTAATTTAATTATTGTTCTGCTCTTAACTTCACGCTCAGCGTTAAATGTGTTGCTGACCTGCAGCAGACCTCTTCCCCTCAGCTCACCCAGCTGCAGCAGTCTAAAGAGGGCCTGTTGTTCTTTGTGTAGAGTAAAAATCACAGATTGTTGAGGAAAACCCAGATTAGTTCCACATGGTGATCAGGATTTAACACGGATCACCTCACTTGGAGGCAGATGGAGAGTTTATTTTTACCATTTAGTTATTGAATCAGCTGTTTGAATATTTATTTGACTGAATCCTTTAAGGCTTTAAGTTTAGTTTGCTGTTGTATTTCAAAAGTCCTTCTCCCAGCTGACCTGTAACCAGTTCTCGTCTGCTTCAGGTCAGCTGACGTGGTGGTGATCGGAGGAGGCAGCCTCGGCTGTCAGACCGTCTACCACCTGGCTAAAATGGGGATGACCAACGTGGTTCTGCTGGAGCGAGACAGACTGACTGCTGGCACCACCTGGCACACTGCAGGTAACAAACTGTTGGAGTGTGTGCTAACGTTGAATTTAATGAGTATTTCTGCACTCCAGCTGAGGTCTCTCTGTGTTCTAGGCCTACTGTGGCAGCTCCGCCCTAGTGACGTGGAGGTGGAGCTCCTGGCCCACACCAGGAACGTGATCAGCAGAGACCTGGAGGAGGAGACGGGTCTCCACACTGGCTGGATCCAGAACGGGGGACTCTTCATCGCCTCCAACAAGCAGAGGCTGGACGAGTACAAGCGCCTCATGTCGGTGAGGACGGCGAAGACTCGGTTTTAGTTGTTGAGGATAGATGTGGAATATCAGGGTTAGAGGTAAATTAGATAATTTCATCTGTAAAACTGAGTTACAGTGACAACCTTTAAGAAACTACTTGATGAAACAAAACCATGATGTTTTTTTGTCCTGTTTGTCTAAATGTCACAGAAAATGTCAGAAAACCTGCTTCAGCATTAGGCAGACGTCATTTTATGTGTAAACAGGCTCGAAATGGGAGGCTTTTAAAGCCGTTTCCACAGCAACGGGTGCAAATTAGAAAGTGTTTGAACGTAGGTTTCAGATGAAGGCTTCATGAATGGAGAGGTTTTTTGTAACTCCTGTGTGTTCCAGTTGGGTAAAGTTTATGGCATCGAGTCCCACGTGCTTTCACCGGCGGAGACGAAGGACCTTTATCCCCTGATGAACGTCGATGATCTGTATGGAACGCTCTATGTTCCTAAAGATGGAACCATGGACCCAGCAGGCACCTGTACCACTCTGAGCAGAGCTGCCTCCACCAGAGGAGCTACGGTAACGTGTCCTGGTCACCTGACCTGTCTGCTTACAGGACCAGTTACTGCAGATATGTTGAACCTATCACATACAATGAATGTATACAACCTGGATAACCAAAGGTTATTTCTTGGTGTCATACAAAAGTTTTAACTTGCTAAGAATTGTAATAAAACTCCACATATAGAATGTTGTAAACAAAACAAAAAAATCTGCATCCTTACAGATTTCTTGGGTTTTTCATTTTTGGCTCAAACGTTTCAGATCAGCAAATTTAAATTTCAGAGAAAAATAACTTGAGTAAACAGAATGTGCGGCTTTTAAAGGAGACTAGAATAGAAAACAGGAAAAACAAGACAATCCGTGTAGCATTCGTTCTTTCCATTTTTAATTAATTTTTTTATTTGTTTTTGAAACAAATGCAAAACAATAAAAAAAGGTCTTGTTTTTCATGAGTTCAATTCTTGGCTCGGATAAAAAAATATGAGGTGGAAAAAAGGGGCAGAAGGAAATTCAAGAACATATTTGATTTTAATATTTCATTGCTCAGGTTTACTTTACCAGGTGTTACACTGACATGAGTTCCTCCCGTCTAGATGTTCCCGCACGAGTTCGGCACGGCGCGCTTGTTACTGTAAATCATCCTCAGAACTGTATTTGACACACAGCGGTCAGGATAAGTTCCCTCTGTATAAACGTAGAAAGTAAAACGGAAAAGGATAAAGAGCTCATTATAAATCAAGGCACTAATGTTTGAAAACAACTAGCTAAGGAAGCGAGGTGTATTTAGCGAGGATGGTGGAGCAAAGCAGTGAGCTATCTTGTGACTTTTTGGTCTTTGGTTTCTGCTTCTTCTGACAAACACTCGCCCTCTTGTGGCGGGTTCCTGACATTACAACATTATGAGTTTACTGTACGTTCTGTTGGACAAACAACACGAATGACCAAAGAATGTAATTAAATAAATATATTAATTGGCTCCAGTGATTTTCCACCATTTAGTCAATTTAATACACATTAAATCACTTCAAATTAGAAAAGATCTTAAGTAGTAGATATTTGGAACAACAAACCTATAGGTGAATTATCACCAACAACAGTACAAGGCAGCTTTCGCCTTCTTGTGGCAATAATGCTTATATTCAAAAACCTTTAAAAATACTGTAATAACTAAAGAAGCTCATTATAAATCAAGGCACTAATGTTTGAAAACAACTAGCTAAAGAAGTGAGGTGCATTTAGCGAGGATGGTAGAACAAAGCAGTGAACTATCTTGTGATTTCTTGATCTTTGGCTTCTACTTCTGCTGACAAACACTCGCCCTCTTTTGGTGGTTTCCTGACATTACAGCATTATAAATGTACAGCACTCTCTTTTGGACAAATAACACAAATGATCAAATAATTTAATAAAAAATATATAAATAATAATTAACTCCAATGGTATTCCACCATATGATCAATTTAATGCACATACAGTCACTCCAAATTTTAAAAGATCTTTAATTTTAAATGAAGTCATAGATATTTAGAGACAATATTATGATTTATTCAAACATTAGACACAATAAATTATCATCTTGTTTTTAAGTTGGTTTTGAGCAAAGGTGAAGCTCAGCTGACCTGTTCAAGTGAGGACGAATGCCAGAAGCAGTGAAACATCTTGTGATTATATGATCTTTGGCTTCTGTATTTGCTGGACAGCTGCTTCCCTCTTGTGGCGATTTGGTGACATTACAACAAACTTCAAACTAAGCTTTTCTAACAATCAGATGTTGCCCTCTTGTGGCGAAAAAGTGACATTACAACAACCTTCAAAATAGGCTTTTCTTACAATCAGATGTTGCCCTCTTGTGGCGAAATAGTGACATTTACAACAAACTTTAAACTAAAGCCTGGTTTATGCTTCTGCGTCAGCTACGCAAGTGAGAGACGCAGACATATTGACGTAGGCGTTTTGCCTTCAGACTTCTCCATTTGCGGCGGGGTGTTGCAAAGCAATTCTCCGCCGAAACAACAGAGGGCGTAGCACTGGGAGCAGTACATTAACGTTGCTGATACTATTTCCTGGATACGTAGAGAGCGAATTTTGATTGAGCTGTAATGGATTAATGTCAAAGAACAAATGACGTTGTTAAAAATAATTAAACGGGAGTGAAGTTGACAGCGCGTCTGTTGAATGTCCGTTCAGTGAGGACGAGGCAGACGATGAGCGAATCTGCAGCTCGAGTTCAACCTGTGAGGGACACTGATGGATTATAGAAATGTTCGTATTTCATCTGCCAGATGTTTCTTGAGCTGATCCATATCTGCTTCCGCGAGATTTTACTTCTACTACTCTGTTGATAACACCGGCGTCAAGCTGGAAATGATCACGGGTTGTTGGGCCGACCAATCAGAGGCGTGCGCTCTCCATCTGGTTCGACAGATGTTTAGAAAAGCGAGGTCTACTCCGTCCGTCCTTGCGGCCTTGTCGGAGACCCCACGCAACGACGCATAATTGCGTTGCGTACATCCGACCCGACGTAGACGCAGAAGTATAAATTAGGCTTAAGCTTTTCTGACGTCCAGATGTTGCCCTCTTGTGGTGAAATAGTGACATTACAACAACAAACTTCAAAATATGCTGCTGAAACTTCAAAATAGGCTTTTCTTACAATCAGATCATGCCCTCTTGTGGCGAAATAGTGACATTACAACAAACTTCAAAATAGGCTTTTCTTACAGTCAGATGTTGCCCTCTTGTGGTGAAATAGTGACATTACAACAACCTTCAAAATAGGCTTTTCTTACAATCAGATCATGCCCTCTTGAAATTGAAAGCCTGAAAAACAACTCAACGTTTTTTGTTGTTGTTTTGTATCCGTTTCAAAAACAAATAACACAAATTTAAATCACTTTTTCCTTCTTTGATTTTTGGTTTTCAATTGAAAATGGAAAGAACGAATGATAAACGGATTGTTCCATCTGGTGTATTTCATCTGTAGACTGTATTTCATCATCAACAGTCAGACGTGGTGGTGGTAGTGTGATGGTCTGGGGCTGCTTCAGGACCTGGACCACGTCCTGTAATTGATGGAAACATGAATTCTGCTGTCTACCAGAAAATCCTGAAGGAGAACTTCTGACCTTTGACCTTAAACAGGTCATTTATGCTTGAAAAACCTCTAATTTGGCTGAATCTGAATCTATTTATTTAGTTACTTAAAGTGATAATATGCAGTTTTGCTTGTTTTGGGCGCCCTCTAGTGTCCGTTTTAAATCACTGCATTAAATAAAGTAGCCCATAGTTCTTGCTTCTAAACTGCTAAATCTAAGCGTTGAAATGTCTCCTCAGCCTTCATAGTTTTCTACAGGAGCGGTTATTTACTCTTTCAAAGAAATCAGCTGTGTTCAAGCAGGGAGAGATTGAAAAAAATCAGGAATCATGAGCTAAAAACACTCCAGCGCTAGCATAACAGCTAGCCACATTGGGTTAGCCTAACCCTCGTGAGACATGTGACTTCCTGGGTACCGTGACGGCGACGGAGATCTTGCAATCGTGGTTTTCCGGCTGTAATCACCAGATGGGGCTAAGTGACTTTTCATTAACTCTGTAAAGGGTCATATTAGCACATACTGGCTCAAGGAAAAGATTTAAAAAATATGAAAAAGTTGCATATTATCACTTTAAGTTTTTTGTCTGATATTGAAATTTGTTTGCTGATCTAGAACATTTAAGTGTGACCAAAAAAAAAAAAAGCCAAAGCAGAAAAAATCTTTAAGGGGGCAATTACTTTTTCACAACACAATATTTTTCATTATGTTTTGTGCATATAATGACTTTCCACATTTCAGTTAAGCACCCTGTTTTGTGTAGTTGTGTAGTGTTTTCTGTTTTTTTTTATGTAGAAAATCCTCTTTTTTTGAGCACGTTAAATAGCTTAAATTAAGTTTTGATTGACTTTCCTGTTCAACTCTCTGATTTATGATTGTGAAGAAGACAGTGAGTGTTTTATTACTCAGCATAGAGTAAAAATAGCTCCTTTACCTGAACAAGAGAATGCAGTGCAGATAGCCATAAACCAAATATTATCAGCATGACAATAAGTAACCAACACATCTCTTAATTGATCATTTTAGTAGATAAATTAAAAGATGATCCATTTTGATAAGAGGGTCCAGATGTTTGTCTGTTCTGCTCTTATAATAGAAACTACTTCTGGGTTAAGTTACCATAGTAACGATACTTCACAAGTGTGAAAGAGTGAGTGACACCTCACCGACATCAAAGAGAATGAATATTTTATTCTACATACTTTCTAACAAGTGGAGCAGATTTTTTATTCTTTGTTCTGTATGTGACTATTTCCCCTGTTTGAATCAGGTGATTGAGAACTGCCCTGTAACCGGCATTCAAGTGCGAACAGACGACCTCGGGGTCAAGAGGATTAAGGCAGTGGAGACCCCCCATGGGACCATTGAGACCCCTTGTGTGGTGAACTGTGCAGGTGAGATTCAGGTGAAGTTCTGTTTGGTTAAAGGCATCCTGTTGCTTTAGAAGTGTTAATATTCCAGTCAAAGGAGGCATTTTACTTAAAAAGTACAATATTTTATGTAATAATTGTCTCTTGTTACATGCAGGTGTGTGGGCCACTAAACTGGGGGACATGGCTGGAGTCAGAGTTCCTCTTGTAGCAATGCATCATGCCTATGTGGTGACAGAGAGAATAGAAGGCATCCAGGTAGGACTTCAGTTTGATGCAGGGGATTTGTTAGTGAAAACCTCTAGATTGTCCAATTCAGAGATACCTCAGACAAACGACTTCTCAGGTTGATTACTTGTTTGTCCCTAATCTTTCACTGTTCATCCCTCTATTATCAACATCATTGTCGTTATTTTGCTATTTGAATGAACTTTGGACACACCGTTTCCGTGACATTATATCCGAATGAAGCCATGATGCATCAAGAGAGACGACGGCTAATTAATATGCTCACTCGCCCCCAAGTGGTCAAATTTAACTTGAACATCACCGTTTAAAAAAAAACGGTCAAAGATGGAAAACATTTAGATGCCAGATGTCTGAAAAATTCTTGATATTTATGAATATGAATCAGTGCAGTGGCTGAGATTTTTGATTTTCTGATGGACAGAAAAAGTCTGAAGATCCACTGGTGCTCCACAGGGATGTGTTCTTAGTCCCCTCCTGTACACGCTACCCACATATGATTGTTCTGCATGAATCCTGGCAATCACATTGTGAAGTTTGTAGATGACACTGCTGCTGTTGGTTTAATTTCCACCAACAATGAGTCTATGTATGTGAACTGCTCTAAAGCTGAGAGGAATAGTGGTTCAATTCAGTTCAGTTTATTTATGAAACGCCAATTCACAACACAGGTCATCTCAAAGCAACACATCCAAATCATTACAGGCCTGATATTAATTCACTGTATCTTCTATCTACTGGTTATTAACAGAATTTTCAAAAACAAAATCCTAAATCATGCAGACAGAGAAGAGTTCAGCCATGTATTAAGTTATAATGACCAACAGGGGGCACTGTGACCAAACGGATGTCAGCTTTGAAGGTTTTGGGCTTCTGTTGATGTCTGCGTGTGCTTGTTTGTTCATGTGGGTGAAAAATGGAGATTAATTTGTATCTATTAATATGTGTGCTTTTATTGGATCGGTTTCCGTCAGCAGAACAAGACTTATCAGAGATGCTTTGGAACGTGGTTCACTGCATCGCTGCTCTTGTCAGTTTTGTGTTTGTTTTTATATAGTCGGCATACTCGAGGCTGACTGTCCTCATCCCCCAGAGGCTGGTGGTGTTAGGGTGGGCTGTCAGGGCTTTGCTGTAGTTTAGGAGAAGCTTAAGCAGCATTACTGCTACATCATGCACACAGGCATCAGCCCACACACAGAAATGACACACTCAAATTTTCAGATGTCATCAGGAAATCTGTTCCCAGCAGAGCGTGCAACTTGTCAGGTCAAACACTTCTCGCTGACCGTGTGACGAGCAGCGTTTCTATCTGTGTGAGTACATGAGGGGTACGGTGTTCGGCGTTGATCACATGGAGCTGCTGCTTTGATGCACAGGACGACGACAAAGGAGCAGTTTGGCTTTTAGCGTTTGTCATTTCTCAAAAATGTCAGCTTGTGCACTGGTATTTTAGATTTGTTGCCAGAATGCCAAAAATCTCCAGACAGGAACAAAATAACAAAAAGCTTATGACGGAATGAATATAGAGCAGACAGCACACTCAGATAGGTACTCATTAAACACTTTTAAATACTTTTGATTGCTTTTTTTTTTTTGCAGAATTCTTTGCATAAAAAAGGTTTATTAGTCCATTTTTTGGGTTAAGTCAGTGAATGCATCTTTTCTTCTGCATATTTCCTTAAAAGAACCATGAATGCATACAACTTAAAGTCAACGATCTATTTCTGTTTTAATAAAATCATTGTTTTCTGATAAACATCTAAGTAATAATCAGTTAACTAATAACTGGGATGACGTTAAGAGCCTGTGACACATTTGTCTGTGTAACATTTTTAATTTCTCTCCTCTATCTCAAGAAATATTCACCAGTAATTGTCAGAATTCTTGTTTAAAGGCCAAACTATTATGCTGGAAATGAAGACACTTTACATAAAACGTCCTTAGCTGACTGCAGGCTGTTTTCTGACTAATTACTGCTCTAATTACTGAATGCTTTTACTTGAATATTCACTCTCTGCAGAACATGCCAAATGTCAGGGACCATGATGCATCGGTGTACCTGCGCCTCCAAGGTGACGCCTTGTCGGTGGGAGGCTATGAAAAAAATCCCATCTTCTGGGAGGAGGTGAGGCTGAATGCTATCTGGTGATCTCCGTCTGTGAAGCTTCATGTATCGACTGTCTGTGTGGCTGAAAGAGCTGCGTGACATAACGTCTGTCTTGTTCGACTAAAAAAAAAAAAAATCCACTGGATCAATGAGGGAGCTGACTATAATCTGGTTTATATTGCTTGATGACATTTCTCTTGTTTTGGCTTCTTTAAAGTTTAGACTACAATTTTAGATCTTTCTCTAAATTTTTGTTTGCTCCTTTTTTCTTTGTTATTTATCCTTCGATGTAGGAAAATGCATTTGAGAGTTGAGTATGTTGGTTGCACCCATGAAATCATGCTAAATCTTCTCTGTCAATGCAAAATAACTTCTCCTTTTATTTTAAAGATGCTTGGCAAACAGCTGCAGGTGCTACTCCCTGTTAGGAGTGTGGATCGGAACAACACAATGTCCCATAAACCCTATAAAGCCTCTGAAATTGATCATTTTGTTCAAAAGAAATCCCTAAAAACAGCATCATCTGAACACTTATATTTCCTTAATAAAAAAACTTCAAGCTGCTGACTAGCATGAGGAGGAACAGCCAGGGAGTTGTGGTAGTGTATGGGTCCCAGTGTGTGTTGTTGTTGTTCAGAGCTGTACACAACTGTGGTATCTGGTGGTCAGTACCAGATTCCTCTGCCCGATCGCTGCGTTGCAGACCAGAGCTTCACTTCCTGTTGCGGGGCGCTGCAAAGGAGCTCTCATACAGCTACAAAAATGACTCAAAATAACAAAAAAAAGTTCTGTTGTATTAACTCCAGATTCAACATTCACTAGAAAGCTGTCAAACTTTAATTTATTCTATGAAACATTAGTCGACTTTAAGTCAGAATGTATTAATTTTGTTACCTTAAGTGAACTCTGTAACATCTGATGTGGATTTGCAGTTAATAGTGATGCAAAAACCCCTCAAACTTAAGAACACCTGAGGAAGTTCTGTTTATAAATGATGTGATTCTGAGTTTTGACATCCCGCTGTTGATGTGCAACTAATGCAGCAGGATGTCAAGCTGTGGATGGAGATAAAGATGGGGGGGGGGGTGTTAATCTGAGCAATGGCTTTCATATCAGAGCCAGCTGCAGATGAGAAAGCTTCAATCCAAAATGTAAAAAAATTTCAAACATTATGTTTTTTAGTTATCTCCACGCTCGTATTACACCTCAGGGTATATTAAGGTTATCTACTGATTACTCTGAGTACTAAATATAGTGTAGTTTTTACAAGAACTAAACAGGTGTTTATTTAAACTAATGCTAAAAGAACAAAGTGAAAGGGGCAGAGCAGATATTTTGAATTGGGTTTCTGTTGAAACATTAGGAAGATTCACTTCGAACATCAGCTTTGAAGAAATAGAGATTAGTGGTCAGATTGTCTGAGCAGTGCACAGTGACGCACTGTTGCCTTGCAGCAGGAAGGCTGCAGGTTAGCTTCTTGGCTGCAGCCTCTCTGGCGTGTTCTCCCAGTGCATGTGTGGGTGGGTTTCCTCCAGGTGCTCCAGTTTCCCCACACAGACTAAAGCTGATATTGTTTTAATTGGCTTTGGATGAAAAACATAAACAATGTAAATTTCCGCTGATTTAAAGCAACGCAAACCTTAAAGGGATATTTGGGTCATTTTGAAGTGGCGTTCTATCAGTTCTTTATCTACAGTAAGGACCACACCCACTGGTGATGTTGCTCAAAGTGGGTGGAGTCTCTAGAAACAGGAGTAGTCCTCTAATCAGAGCGATACCTAGTTTAAGAGGGTTAGGGCCAAATGAGCTGCTAGTTTCTGGACTTAAAACAACTCTTGATGCATTAGAACACTATATTATATGTTTGTAAATCTTTACAATTTTGCCTTTTGTTTAGTTTGTGGTGTGATTTTTAGGACTCCTCCTTGTTTCTAGAGACTCCAGTCGCTTTCAGTGGGTTGGTCCTTACTGTAGGTAAACACCCATAGAACGCTTCTACAAAATGACCACATACCAAAATTTCCCTTTACGATGTGTATAGAGGTTAAGGTAAACACTTTTGTAAATCTTAACGTGACCATAAATTTCATGTTACAAAAATCTTTCATTTTTAGCAAATAGTAGCAGCTGAGCTGTTTATTTTTTGCACTTCCTGTGTATCTTGTGGCATTTCCTGTTGGAATTTCACAATATTTCTGTTGAACTAAAGCAAAACCGATGATGTTTCAAAATGTTTATAATGTTTGCATGAACTGCGTTAAATTTTTTTAGATTAGATTTAGTTTAAGATGACGGTAATCCCCTTTGGTTTAATCCCTGCTCAGACATCTAAACTCATAAACTTAACTGATGTTATTAACAGAAACACACTTAAAAAATTGTGTACTATTCATTCAAAATCCCCATATTTTTGTAAAACGGTACATACTTTTTCCTTAATTACAAAAAACACCGAAAAGTTAAGACAATTTTGTCTAATTAAATCTTTTGCATGTTTTATTCAGAATAAAGAATTAAATGTTTTAATGTTTGAGTCCACCTCACACCTCTTGGCTTTTCTACTCATGAAAGCTTTTTATTAGAACATGAAGTCCAAAGTAGTTCTACAAAAGATTAAAACTGTAATAAACGTGAAGAACAATTACTCAATTGAATTCTGGCATCTGTAAAAATTAATTGTTTCTTGCAGATATTTACTCTTCAAAGGAGCAGTAGGGGTAAAGGCTGAAGATCCTGTTTGAACTAACAAAGCCTCTTTGTCTTAATGTACTTTTGACGGGGACGGTTTTTGTAAAAGCAGTGCGAGTGAGTGGGATGGCAGGTTTTGTTGCTCGTCTTTTGTCTTGGTTCCATTTAAACAATACAACTTGATCCTGAACCAGTTCCATTCACCAGGAAACGAGAACCATTAGAATGACATTTCTTTTTCTGGGCCTTGATCATGTCTTTCTTGCCCCCTCACCCGACCTCATGAATTCTTTTTTTTCCCCTTCTGTTTTTCATCCTGCCAGTCTGCAGATTCCTCTGAGGTTTCACGTTTTAGAGGATTTCTTTGTGCAGTAGCTGCTGCTTTTGTTCTCATCCTGTAGCTGAGCGTTGCTTTGATGTTTTAAGGAGGATGGAGGGGAAAAGAGGAGATACAGAAAGGAGAATTAGTGGAAAATAGATGCACAGTGAGTGATGCTAAGTAGGATTGATGGCTTGGGAGGGATTGAGAAAATGGTGGTGTTTGTGACAAAGAGCGCCGCTCCTCAGATACCTCGGTGTTTGGTAAAAATGCAAAATGACAATTTGAAGTGACATTCAACTCCTAAAAAAAAGCTGAAACCTCACAGGTAAATGTGAAGAAACAAACTTCTGTCATTTTGTTTTTTGCTGCTGCTAACTAATAAAGAATCTTCATGGATGTCGCCTTGTTGGGTCACATTTTTGTAGTAGAATAACCAGATCAGATAAAATCCTTTCGAAGAGCAAAAACACGATTATTGGACTTCATCTGAGCTCCCTGAGTCATCCAGATCTGTGTAGGAGGGGGAGCATTCTAAGGCAAGGCGGTCTGTGCTTCTGGGCATGATCTGTGGGAGCTGAAGGCTGACAAGAGGGGAGTTACAGAAGTCCAGATGGGAGAAAATTAGAGTTTGGCCACGATCTGAGCTAAAAAGGTCAAATTGGACAGATGTTTTCTGGTGAGAAACATCTGTGAGGCTGCAGTTTGTCTGCAGTCACGCCAATCCAATCAGCATAGACTTTTAAAACAGGAATATGGAAGAAACAAGAAATAAAGTATTACAAAATCCTATATGCTTGCAAATATTTTTGTTTCTTAAATAAATAAAAAAAAGCTGCACAGGTAATTTTCTTACCACGCATAATTGCATATTTTATCATCTAAATGATTTATCAGGGACGGCAAATTATTGATGGCTTATATGTAAAAAACTAAACTGATATTGAATTAAAAAACATTCATATACATATGTACTTGTTAACAAAAGTAGTTTTATTGATTTACAGAACAAAATGTAAGGAACATTATGATCTGCCTGTAATAAGAACATCGACCGCCTGAAGGCTCCTTTTTTCTCTCTGGAGTTTTAAGGTCTCATTTGGTTTTAACTTTGATTTTATTGAGCAAAGTTATTCAGCTGAGGGGGAGCTAAACCAGTCTAAACCTGTACATTTATCCATGTTTTCCCTTGTTCTATATAGTTAATGTGTTGTTTATGCTTCCCTTTTCCCCAGGTGTCTGATAAGTTTGCCTTCAGCCTGTTTGACCTGGACTGGGATGTATTTATGCAGCACATCGAGGGTGCTATCAACAGAGTTCCCGTTCTGGAGCAGACCGGCATCAAGTCTACTGTGTGCGGTCCAGGTATAAACACGCATTTATTCATCCATCGCTTTGGGAGGTGGTGTTGTGATTATTGGCATTAGATGTTTAACAAAATGTCATCAGGAGTTTATTGTTAGCCAGTTGCTCCTGAGCAATTAGTCCCTGATTTGTTTCCTGCTCATTTCGCTGATCATTACTACTCTTTTATCTGAGCATTAGCTCTTAAACAGAATGTAATCAAGAGTTCATCATTAGCTGTTGGTTCATTAGCAGCCAGTCCCTGATTTGTTTACATCCTATGTGACCAAGCAGATTTTAGGCCCCTATTATTAAAAAAGAATGCATCAATTTGTTCAAACCAAGTACCTATATTTGAGTACTTGCTTATACTGACTATCAATTTCAGTACTTATAAATGCTATTACATTTTTTACGAGTGAGGGAAAAAGACAAATGCTTAAACAGTAACTCTCTGATGCAGAAAAACCCTTTGTTAGTGGGGAGGGTCTAAAGTAGCAGTAGTAGTATTCAAAGACCCATTTGGCCTTTTATTGTGGGCAGTCTAAGGCACACCTGTAGAATATTCATGCAGTCTAATCAGCACCTTGATATGCCACACCTGTGAGGTGGGATGGATTATCTCAGCAAAGGAGAAGAGCTCACTAACACAGATTTAAACCGACAGTATTTGAGAGTAATGGGTCATTTGTGTATGTAGAAAATGTTTGAGTTCAGCTCATGAAAAATGGGAGCAAAAACCAAAGTGTTGCGTTTATATTTTTGTTCAGTGTAGTTCAGACAGAAAGCACCGTAAACTCAGATTCCCATGTTGACAGAAATGTTGCTTGTTGAGTCACTTAACTCTGATCTATGGGTCATTTAAGCATACGGAGGCCTCAGAACAACCAGTGTTGTCGACACATAACGGACAACTTGGCAAAGTTTTAAATTGGGCCTTTAGGCGTATTGTTAAAAAAACAGTCTGTTAAAACGGCTTAATTCTCTGTCATTCCTTTAGTTGAATATATAATAAAATACCAACGATAGCTCAGCTTAACAGAAAAAAGTCTGCGTTTCTTTCTTTTATTTAGAACTTTCACTTAGAGATTTTCTCTCTCCCTGTTTTCAGAGTCGTTTACAGCGGACCATAAGCCGTTAATGGGAGAAGCCCCAGAGGTCCGAGGGTTCTTCCTGGGCTGCGGCTTTAACAGTGCAGGTATGTTCATCGATTGAAAGAATCAAACACAAAAGGGAATGTGAAGGAAAAAAGGCAGGATGGGGAGGAATAAGGCGTTGTATCAATGAAATTTCTGTTTCACATAAAACATAAAATACGGGTTCAAAACATTTATGATGAAGATCCTTCACAGAAAAACAAAAGCAGCAAGTCTAAAAAACAATCTAAGACCGCAAATGGCAGAATAAAGAGAACAAGGTGAAATGAGTGAAGGACATTTTTACCAGACTTTGACCTAGACTTCAATCTGCACACACGTCTGAAAGCTGTGATGAATAATGGAGTTGGCTTCATTTTCCAGAGTCCTCAGAACACGTACACAAACAAGTTCATGTCCAAACAGCACTCCTGAGCTTACCTCTGACACCAGAGAGGGAGAAACACTGGTGTCAACGCTCTCTGAAAGAGAGAGGAGGCGTAGAGGCTACAGTAATCACTATAAACAGCTAAGAAATGGAGCTTTTCTCTACATGAGAGCAGGGAAACACAGGGTCTAGATGTGGAAATGTTCTGGTGGTTTGATGGAGCGGAGATCTGAATGTTGACAACTCACATGTATAATGCTGAGACCTTCTGGAAAATATATATTCACTATCTATTTTGCTCTTTTGTCCATAAATCATCAAAACCTTTTACTAAAGAAACATGATCTGTAAGTTGTGTTGATGTGTTGGTCCAGGTTAGCATTCCTGTCTGAGAGCTAACTGTATTGTCTCAGTAAATTTAAAGCAATAATTCAGTTCTGTGGAAAGAATAAACATGTAATATCTGACCTGTTGGGGATAACTCTTTAAAAAATTACCTCAGTTTGGAGAATTTGTTTAAATCTGACCAAATCGACAAGCTAACAGCTAATCCAAGCAGAGCTAAGACTAAAGTTGCTTCCGTTTTAATACAAATCATTAAAAAAAAAAAAAGCTCTTTTCATAAAAGTTTATGTGAAAGCTATTTTATAAACCTTTACATCACCATCAGTTTTTATAACATGATTATTTATAGAGAATTCTATGATATTTTGCACACAAATATTCGATTTGTCCTCGGAAGTCGGAAATTCCGAGTTCCGAGTGGGAAAAACCAACTAGAACGCCCCCTGAAGTCGGACTTCCCACTCGGAAAGTCAGAGATTTTTTTGCGTCCCAACTTTGAGAAAAAAGATGGCGACTCCTCACAAGAACAGTTTAAAATGCCGTGAAAACACGTTTATTTTGCAAGATCTGCTTGTTTGGATGTAAGTTCAGAATTACATGTAGTGCTTTGTATCTTCTGACTCTAAACAAATTCAGAGTGTTTGCATGAGCGAATTAAAGTCTAAAACAATGTTTTGGATGCATGCTGCTAACAAAGGCACCAATGGCAATGTGTTTGTGTGTGAACCAAGCACGTAAAGAAATACAACCGTAAATTACTTTATGCTTTGGTTTCCCAACTTTTCCGACTTTGCAAACAGAACGCTGTAACTCGGGTGTGACGTCATTCCCAGTTCCGAGTTCTGACCTTCGAGTTCCGACCTGCAACATTTAGCAGCTAGTAGCTAACTGCAGCACCTTCTTCAGAAATATAGTTTGCTACCTGAATAATGTGGCATTATTGGTTGTTTAAAGATTTTCAAAATTGTGTAAATCAGTAGTACATGTAAAGTTAGAATTGAAAAAAAATGTCTGAAAGCAACTTTGTTTTTAGCGCTACTCAGTTTAGCCTTCAGCTCGTCAGTTGAGTTGACCTCCTTTGGTTTAAATGGAAGTAATTTAAAAGCTAATTTAACAGATAAGATATTGAATGAACTGAAACTGAATACAGCACTTGTGTTTTTGTCCCCTTTTAATTCTAAACTAAAGGGAGACATTATAGAGGAGATCATCATCACTACTTGTCAGAAAAATCTTGTTTTCTTTGTTGAAGGCATGATTGTTTTTTCTTAATTAATCCATCAGAAAAGCTGAAATGACTTCTACCTGTGTATGTGTGTGTACATATTTCTGGTTTGAAACCAATGAAAATTCAATATATTTTTCTTTAAAGCTATAAACCACCCAGCTGAATACATGGCCTTGGATGATTTCTTTTCTTCTTCTTTTTTATAAACAAGTTTCTGTAAATATTGGCAAAATATAATATGCCTGACACACACACATGTACACTCCCTGCCATTTGTCACTATGTTCACCAATATCTTTGCCCTCTGAAAGCAGATTTTCTCTCTGACAACTCATTTGGCTCCAGGCTGTGCAAGAAAAAAAAAATGGGGGCATGGGTTAAATCCAGAAATGACACGGTCAAAGTTAATAGACTCACAGTTTAAAAATAAAATATGCCTTTCAATGCTTGAATCTAACTTCGTAAGCCTCCTCATTTATTGGAGTTAATTTTAGTTTCCGAGTAATCAGTGAGCGTGATTGCTTTGTAGACTGGAAGAAGTTGGATTTGTTGCCTGGCAACTGTAATATGCTTATTTTCAGAGTCAAAACCGTCATGTTCAGCGCTCCAGTAATTTCAGTGCATTTGTTTATTGTAATGCATATTATGGTGATACTGCATAATTGATTTTAAGTAAAGCAGCTCTTACAGGGATGCATAAAGCTCAGAATCACCAATAACGGCTCCTAGTGTTGTAAAACCTCAACTTCAGCTGTATTTAACATTATAAAGCACAAAACGTTTCCTCTGTTATCCACTAATACACATGCATTTGTAAAGTAAGAACATCAATTAATATTTTATGTATTTTTTTCAACCTTGTACACATTAATATCCATATATGATCATTTCAAACTGACCTCTCTTGTTTTATACGCGTTTCTAAAGCTCAGAGTTGTCTTCTTCTGGTCTTTTAATTTTATTAACCCATGTTGAAAAGCTTTAATCTTACCTGATATCACTTAAATGCTTAATACATGTAAAATGTTTACTTTGACTAGTGTAATTAGATGAAAAAACCTTGTTCGGACTGTGATGTTTTAGAGGTTTTATTAGGTGGATCTTTGACTTCATGCTGACACACAAGCCAGGCAGAACCTTGATGGCTGATAAAGCTGCTGCTGCATTATGTTAAAAAGTGACTGGTAGATAAAGCGTTCAGATAAATCTATTGAGAGTTTTGCCATTTAAAAAAAAATATGTCTCACCTTTAATGATCGCCAAAGGTTTGGCTTTTAAAGCAAGTCAAAAATTCCAGGTCTCCTATGGAAAAGTTTTGATCTCAATGGAATATTACCCGATTAAATAAAGTTTAAAAAATCTCCTTTATATTCAAATCACCTTTATAAATTGCATTAGCTCCTAAAGTGACACATTTAAGGACATTATGGATTTTAGAGAAGGATATGTCAGCTCCTCGGTTAGTTTGGGTTAACCTGTCAGAGCTTCATTCATGCAAACTAGTTTATAAATCGAACCCCTGATCCTCCCTCTTTAAGGTCATTAGGGTCTGTGGATCAAAAAGACATGAGACAACACGGTAGTGCCAAACCTTCAGGTTAAATGTCCACTTACAGGTTTAGAATAAGGGACACTCTTTTGAGAACAGAGACGTTCATATTTTGCACAGAGAGGAAATAGGGGAGGCATTTTTGTAGAAAGAAAAAAAATCTTTTACCAGAAGATACTGTCTCAGGTGTCACTTTTCCAACACCTAAAATACAGCTCTGATGAACCTGATTCTCACATCTTCAAAACATCTTTGTGGACGAGGACATCAGTGACCCTCAGGACGGAGGATCAAGGGGTTTTATTAGCAAACCAGCTTGTATTAATGGAGGTCTGACTATAGTTTAAAAGATTGATACGCCACATTTTTCTGCTGGAATTGATTGAGTTCATCAGATGAAAGGGGAAATCTCTTAAATAAAACAAAAAGAAGAGTCCTTGTCCATTTGATCTTTTTCTGAACCTACTAGGATCTTGCCAAATAGTGAGCCTACTTGGTACATAAAGAGCGCTTTATTTTTAAATGTTGTAAATGCCTTACACAATGTTTAAACCAATAGTTAACTATTTTTAAAGGCTTTTCTGACATCTTGAAGGAGCAATAAATGTACAACATAACAGAAAAGCAACAGACTGGGACTTGGAGACTAAAGAAAGGGAGATCTGGAAATGACAAGATGAGTGGAAGCACAAGCAGAGGGGCGTACGTGCATACGCTCACACATCGCTGCAGTTATCTCAGGTGACATTTATCAGTGACACCTCGCCTCGTTGCCTGTCACCACTTTGTCTTTGGAGAACTCCATCATCCTCCTCTCACCTTCCTCCCTTTTATCTCTCAATCCATGCACCCGTTTATCCCTCCCTCCATCCAGCCAGCCAACCTGCCTGCCATTTAATGTCCTCCCAGGCTTGGAGTTGAAACTGACTGCAGCAGAGTGAAGTTAACGAAGACGAAGGCCGCTGCACGTCGATGCTGAGCATGCAGCAGATGCAGGGTGGTGCACATAAACATTAACACACATTACAATCAGCGGAATGCTAAAAGGGCTCAGCTCATTAACCCTGCAGCTCTAAATTCGATAGATTACAGCATTTAGTTGCTGCTGTTTGTTTGCTGGTTGGTTGGAAACTAACGGAATGCTGCAGCAGGGATGATGAGGTCAGATTGCTCAGGGGCTACTTTAAACAAGGGTCAAATAATAGAACGGAGGTCAACACAATCCTCTGTGGCTCATTCTTAGCAGCTGTGGGAGAGGACAATCTTTCTTCCTCTTTTCTAAATTAATGTGACTCTCTTGTAGTTCTCCCAAAAGGCTGTACTGTAGGAGAGGCGTAAAGGGCTGGTTCAGGTTTTTCTCTAATTTGTTATTTGATTCATGTGCAATAAAAACAGTCACAGTGACTTAGTTGTGTTGGACCATATGCCTATTTTTTCTTAATTTTGTACTTTTTTGCGTATGCTCCAGTAATGCTGTTTTGTGCATAAAATGTGTAAAGAAAATAAATCTTCACTTGACCTTTTTTGCACCGCATGGTAAATTAAAAGCAGACTTTAGTTACATTCCTAGTTTACAACCAGAAAACTTTAGCTTGCATGAATTTAGCAGAGAATCAGCAAATATTTAGCTTGATAAATGTTTGTATGTAAGCTGCATGATCTGTGATCTCTATATTGGCAACAGTCCTGGATTACAAACATCTTCCTTGGCATTCAACCAATGCTCACTTTGCAGTGATGTCTTGGCTGCACAACTCCAGCAAAATTGCAGGACAGTGTATGATTTTTGCTCTGGCACAAACATTCTGCAACAATTCACAGGCTGCAAAAGTCAAATCCATTTATCTGAAAGTCTTTATGCATTAACAAAAATATTGCACATGCAGATGCTTTATTTTATTCTGAGTATTTAGACCTAACATATACCTGACAATTCTAAATTATTAGCAGAAAGGCTCACTTTGAAGAGCTTTTGGTGATGCACCTTTATTTAAAGTTTGTCCCAAAAAACATCTTTTTAAAGTTATGGATTGATGGCTCAGAAAAAATGACATCCAGAATACTTTACTACATTAGTACATTACTACATCCTGCTACCAAATGATGCATGGACCAGTTCCCATCCTTAGCCCAGTACTTGGGGACCCTCCAAGAGGTATTAGGTGGATTGCTCCTTTGTACCAACATTGCCGTTCATCATCTCACATTGTGGTTGTTATTTTCATCCTGTTTCAAGCTAACTGTAATGGATTAGATCCAAAAACACAACACAATTCAAAGTCATGTTCTAAAACCAGTATGTTTGCCTTGTTTTTGTGTCAGGTATGATGCTGGGAGGTGGCTGTGGCAGAGAGCTGGCTCACTGGATCATACACGGCCGCCCTGAAAAGGACATGTATGGATACGACATCAGGTGCGTCAGTTCTGACGCTTTTTAATTTTAGGCAACGAGCGCCAGGAGGCAACATGATAATCAGCTTGTAATGAAGTCTGCGTGACTTTTAATGAGAGTTCATCTCTTGTCTCAGGCGTTTTCATAGATCACTGACATACAACAACCGCTGGATCAGAGAGCGGAGTCACGAGTCGTACGCTAAAAACTACTCCGTGGTGTTTCCGTTTGATGAGCCGCTGGCCGGCAGGAACACGAGGAAGGACCCGTTCCATCAGGTGATGGATGAATTCTAGGAATTAACCCTCAATAGTCATATTTCTGCTTCACTGTTAAATCAGATGTTTGAGATGGAGGCTTCAAATGACAAACAGGATAATTTACATGATGAACTGGCTGATCTGTTATATATTTGAGGGAGCAGGTTGTGAACAGAGGAGGCAAGGAAACCTCTTTCCTGGATGTTTCCAGGAAGTTTGTTGCAGAATAAACTGTTACGGAAAGTCAGGATTCTGTCAACTTTCTTGTGATTGACATTAAAACATTCAGGTGTCAATCACATACCTAAAAATATCCACCATAAGTGGCTCACACTATGTATGGAGAAGTTTTAAGTCACCAGGACATCTTTGAATACTCTGTGTTTTTAAAAGTGACTTCACTCCTCTTTCTCTAGTTTTTACTTGTCAGGTTGTCTCTCTGTTACCTTCATACTTGTTGCTGTCGTTCTCTTTGCTCTGATCAGGTCCAGAGGACGTCTGATTCAAGGCGATGGCAGTAAGCAGTGTAACTTTCTCCTCAGCGGCAGTCCCAGACACCATAAATGACAGTTTTTGTAGCTTGATCTTGGATGTCTTTCAGCTTCATTTCATTCCTTAGCACAGCACAAACCCTTAATGGACCTCTTTGCTATGCTTTACACATTAATGATCCACTTAGACCTCATTTCACTTTATCTGTTGCAATTTTTTCCCCCTGATCTCACATGTAGGCACAACTCGGAACAGATTACCATCACCCAAACTCCATTAGTGGTGTTGTCATTGTGTTTTGTCTCATGCTTTCTTATAGCTTGTTTTATTCAGCGTCTTTGACACTTTGCATGCATATTTAAAGCTTCCTGCAGGGCAATTTGAAGACTGGCCTTTTTAAATGGAATAAACTCACAAAACATACACAAATGAATGGAAAGGGTTTAATTTAATCAAGTTTTTGGGTTATAAAACAAGAAAAAATAAAATGTTGTTGTATTGTAATGCATGTTAGCTTCCCTAAATGTTTGACCAGCCGAGCAAGTTGGCTTTGTGCAAAAAAAGAATGAGAGACTTCTACTTTTAGGAGACAATACAGGTTTATTTCAGACCACAAGCAAGTCATCTCTGACACTGCTGCTCACACGTTTTCTCCACCTCGGTTGCACAGATGGTAAATATAGCTTGGTGTGGGAAGTTTTGGCAATAGACAGACAGCTTGATGCCTGCTTGGAGGAGAGCATAGCACAACATACCTACCAACTGTGGGCGACTGTCAATTTTAACAAGGAGGATGGAGAGCCTTGCAAAATCTTAAACGCTGCTCAAGAATTAAGAAGCAAAGTTTCTGTAGCTGTGTGTACAAAACAAAGTATTCTCTGTTTTGTTTGATTTGTTTTTAGTTTTAGACTATATCTCAGGTCAGTTTTTCTCTTTATATTCATGATTTTACTATTAAAGCTGCATTAAGTATTAGTTTTAATGTCAGTAGTAAATCAAATGAGGTAACTGTGGATTCATTGATTACATGTTTTAGATCTTTAGCTCATTATTTAAATACAGCATTACATTTCATTTAGTTATTAAAGCTGTTTTAACTGGTATAAGATCAACCTTTAAGACCTAATTATTATATTTTAGGTAAAGAATATGCTAATTCTCTTTTATTATAAGTGTTTTTGGGGTCTTTAGGTGAAATGACTCGTTGTGTTTTGGTTTACCAAAATTTAACTAGTGAGATAATAGCTTAATTATAACATCAAGCAAGCAGGTTTTAAAGAGGTCTATATTTGCAGTAAAATACAAAAATGTTTAATGAATTGGAGTCCATAGAAAGCAGTGGCTGTTTAGTGAGTGTATTAGACTGGCTCATGGCTACAAAATGTCATTTTCAGCTTCTCGAACTAAGTTTAAGCCATTAAAGCCTGAAATATTAAGAAATATCTGTTTACTGGTTAAAGTTACTACAATAATCAGTTTTAGTTTTTTATGTAATAACAATATAACTAATAAAGAAATAAAATTGGCTCATTCAATCTGTAGACCAGTGGTTCCCAAACTTTTTGGCTTCTGACCCACAAAATGACAGTGGCAGAGACTCGTGACCCCATCCATCACTGGCAAAATATACAAATACTGCTAAAATACTAATTAAACAAGGACATAATGACACCACAAAGATCTACAACTATTATACTATGTTTATTCAACTGTTTGTAACAGTTTGTAGGGGCAAATACATGGTATTAGCAAAGATTTTAAATTCACTTTCAGTTTTGGAGAACACCCCAGGACCCCAATTTGTTGTTTCAGGACCCACAGTGGGGTCACGACCCCAACTTTGGGAACCACTGCCGTAGACCCCATGTCAGAGAGCAGTATTTGGAGGACTCAATATGGCAGGTTTTTGATTAAAGTTATACTACTGTAATACTCCATCTGGTTACTTTAAGAACACGTGCAGCTACACGTGTAACAGTCTACAAGGGGTTAATACAACTGGTTATAAATGATGTGAGAAGCTGTGAATTCTAATTCATATTAGCAATGTTTATCAACTTAAAAGCATCTGTCTTTTAAATTTTTATCCATTGTAAGACATGAATGTGAAGGAGACCTCGGTAAAATTCAAATTGAATTGAAACAACACAAGCTTTCACCTCTTATAAACCTAAACACCTTTTTTAAGCAACAAATGGCTTAAAAAAAGATGCTAGCTGCTAGCAAGTCACTTAGCTTCCTAGACTCACTTGTTTTAGATGGTAAAGTGAATAATGAACTTATATTTAGTTTGTTTTATTCACTACACCAAATGAATGCTAAGATGGAAATTAGCATGCATTGCTAGCATGTTTAGAACCTTATTTTTTAAAAGTCTGTTGATTATTTGAAACTCATAAATGAGTGAAGTTGCTGAAAAATAATAAACACACTGTCTGGCTAAAGTTTTCCAAAATGTTCGAATATCTATAGGCCGATGTTGCAAAAACAACCCTTTAATTAAAAACAACTTTCACATTTTATTGACGCATATTTAGACCACGAGTCTGTGTTTTCTGTGCATTTAGTATTGGATTTTGGAATATACAGTATTCTCATTTTGTTTGGGATGATTTCAGGTTCTGACACAGCAGGGCTGCGTGTTTCAAGAGCGCCATGGTTGGGAGCGACCCGGCTGGTTCAACAAAGACGGACCTGCTCCTGTGAGAATCACACAGTACACACTAAATTCATTAGAAAACGACTCCTCCAGTGTTTTAGCCTCTTCAACATTTTGTTTTGTCTTTTTAAAGGTTAAAGACTACGATTATTATGGGGCTTATGACATTGGGACGAACATAAACTACAAATACAGTGATCTCCTGGGTAAAGAGTACACCTTTGACTTTCCTCCGCATCATGATGTGGTAAGATACCAAAAACAGGTGTTTATGTGCAAACGAGTTAAAGATCAAGTTTTTGTTTTGTCATTGTTAAAATGAACTGTGTGAAGTCTCCTTGTGAAGTGGCAATGATGAGTCCAGTCAGTGAGTTTAATGGTGCATAAAGAGTTTCAAGGCATCAAACTCATTTAGCAGCTTATCAGACATAGGGGTGACTGACAGCCTTGGTGTAACAATCTGTTAGCTTGGCTTTCATTTCATTTCTGTGTTGAAGTCTGTCCTAAGGGATGTGGCTGCGATCCACAATCTTCTTAGAAAGATGTTTTTCAGTGACGAGGCAACGTTTTTCTACTTAACAAGCCTATTAAATGTGAGCGCTTTGTTTTCTTACAAATGCAGATTAAGAGCGAGTGTCTCTCATGTAGACACGGCGTGGCTGTGTTCAACATGTCCTACTTTGGGAAGTTCTATCTCACCGGACCAGATGCCAAGAAGGCAGCCGATTGGTTGTTCTCGGCTGATGTCAACAAGAAGCCAGGTCGGTTGGGCTGCTGCTTGAACAAACACACACACACACACACACACACACACTGATGGTGGAAAAGACTGACGGAGTGAAGAGACCTGGATGGAGGGACTAAAGAGATTACAGCCCACTCTAACTCTGAACAGCAGTTCTGAATGCCAGCAGATAGTCTGAGAGGTTTTGCCTGAAGTGCTGACAAGAGAGTCTTTACTGCATCAATATGTCTGATTTCTGCAGTGACAAGTGTGTAAAATTGGAAGCCACCGCTCCGTTTAGTTTACTCTTCAGCCTCTGTGTTGACAGCAATGTTCTGTTTATGGAAATAAGACAATTTTTATCTAGTTTGTTGGTGATCAGCCTGCATGTAGCAGGTGGCAGGTTAAAATTTTACTTCATGGCAACACAGGCAAGAAATGCACTCACTGGCCACTTTATTAGATACACCTGTTAAAACAAATGGCCAATCACATGGCAGCAACTCAATGCATTTAGGAATCCGGACGTGGTGAAGATGAATGCTGAAGTTCAAACTGAGCTTCAGAATGGAGAGGAAAGGAGATTTAAGTGACTTGAACCTTCTTGCATCATTATCAACATTTTTGTCCATTTCTGCACATTTTTCCTCTTCGGCTGACCGTCATCTTGGCTGTGTTTTTGCATACGACACACAGAACAGCCATGCTTGCATGTTGATGTTAGATGTCGGAGGAGAATGGGCAGACTGGTTGGAGATGATAGAAAGGCAACAGTAGCTCAAAAAAAACCCACTAAGATATTTCAGATTCTATCTTTGAACTCCAACATGTTGAAGCTTGAGAGCAGATGGACCACAGCAGCAGACCACACCAGACCTCACGCCTGTCAGCTAAGAACAGGAAACTGAGGCTACAGTTCACACAAGGATCCCCAGACCAGAACCAGAAGAGACTGGAATGTTTCCTGGTCTGATGAGTCTCAGTTTCAGCTGCAACATTCAGATGGTCAGAATTTGGTGTCAACATGAAAGCATGGATCCACCCTGCCTTACAGCTCAGGCTGCTGGTGGTGTAATGGTGTGGGGGAGATGTTCTCGTACCTACTGAGCATTGTTTAAACTCCACAGCCTACCTGAGTATTGCTGCTGACCATCCCCATCCCTTTATGACCACAGTGGATCCATAGATGCTACTTCCAGCAGGATAATGCTCCATGTCACAAAGATCAGATCATCTCTAACTGGTTCCTTGAACATAACAATGAGTTCAATGGACTCCACAGTCACCAGATCTCATCCAGTCCAGAATGTTTGAGATGTTGTGGAACGGGAGATTCACATCATGGATGATCAGCTGACAAATCTGCAGCAGCTGTTTGATGCTGTCATGTCAAAATGGACCAGTTCTCTGAGGAATGTTTTCCAACACCTTGTTGAGTTGATGACGTGAAGAATTAAGGATGTTCTAAAGGAAAAGGGGGGTTCAAAACAGAATGAGTGAGGCCTACCTAATAAAGTGGCCAGCGAGTGTACTGTATGTGTATGGTTCCATCAGAGCAAATTCACCCAGAAATTGATATTAAAGTAGGTCACATTTTTGGATTATTTATGTCTAAAACCATTCTGAATGGTTTAATGGAAAACATAAACATAATGCTAACTTAGTTTGTCTCTTGTTCTTTTTCTGCGCTCATCTTTCATCTGTTATGTATTTCATGCCCCAGCAGACATTTTTTATAGCGACATTGACAGATAAAGCTGTGACGGTTGGTAAATGACTCTTTAAATGAGACTTGATGGAGATGCTGGTACATATTAGAGTCACTGCTGCTCTTTTGGCAAATGGATGATACACATTTCATGAATTTGTGTCTGGTGTGATTAGACATGTAATTCATTAGGAAGTCGACGCTGACGATGTCCTAATTTACATTACACTCGTTCTGTGGTTCATGTGCAAGTTATTTTCTTGCCATCTACCATGCTGAAGTACTACAAATTAATTTTTGATTAATCACAAAGAAGCAGTTATAAATTATGTGCAAGTTATTCTGAGAAATATTTTCAGCTTTAATATTCATTTCTCCCTTTCAAAACCTCCAGACTGATTCATGTTAAATCAGATTTTGTGTGTTTCAGGTTCCACTGTGTACACTTGTATGCTGAATAAAAGAGGAGGGGCTGAGGCGGATCTGACCGTGAGCAGATTGGAGCCTGGCGCTGCCAACCTGCCCCTGGCACCAGAATGTGATGGTGAGAAACAGAGTGGGATTCTTCTTAATGTGAGAGCTCTTTAACTACAGGAACAAAACAAACAAAAGAAGCTGAATCTGAGACCAAACTGAGCAGGGATTCTTCATTTCTTGAATAAGTGCATATAACACATCATCTTTCATGACAGAATTTAAACATAAGATTGATTTTTGAGCAATAATGGAAGTATACTGTAGATGTTAAAATTTTGTGCAGTCTCACGCAAAGTTGCAAGATCCTTTGAGTTCTTTCAGCATCCTGAGCTGAGGAAGACTCTCAGCTTCTAGCATGTAGACCTTTACCTTAACAAGCTGTGTTTAATGTATGTTGAGGACAAAAAGAATCAATCTTTTTAAAATGATAATGAATTCATATCTGAAATAAAGACACAAATTTATTAAATGCATCAAATAAAATTATGTGTTCATTTATTTAAAAAAATATATGTATTATTATTATTATGTGATTTAATAAGTAATTTCCTGAGCTGCATGAATTTTTTTTTTCGATTGCTCTGGTCTGAATGTATTCTTTTCAAACATGGCGGCTTCCTGTTTGGAGGCTTTCTGGTGAGTGGGTGAGAGATGTTTTAAACCTATCTAATAAAACAGAGTCACCAGTTGCTGACCTGGGATCTGTGGTAAAACGGGAATCTGTTGAGGAATTTCAAGATTTAATTATTTATTCAATCATGAAATAATTCTATATGGGTTTGATAAATAAATAGCTTTTGTTTATGACAAATTTTAATAAAGTATATATATAATGTTTTTATTTTAGATTTGAATTCATTAATGACACATAAAAAATTGTTTAATGCTTCATTAATTTTTTGGTATTGTGTCCCTATTGGCTTTCCATAAGCGTACATTATCTGCACAATAAATGTTAGAATGAAAAATTAGATAATGTACGTTTGACTAAGAATTTAACAAAATTACTGTATAATTTTGAATATAATTGACAGTTGTTTAATTAATAGCGTGTGTGTTTTTTCTGCCTATGTTTGTATCACTTCACCTAATCGCCCCCTGCTTTCTCTCCAGGTGAGGCGTACTACCTGGCTATTGGAGGCGGTGTTGCGGAACACAACTGGAACCACATCAGAACCGTTATCCAGGACCAAGGCTTCCGGTGCCAGCTCACAGACCACTCTGAGGACATGGGGATGATCAGCATCCAGGGACCCAAAAGGTGTGAAAACAAGAAACAAAATAAGGTGGAATGATTAGATTTTCATATTTAATGGAATCCGTGTGGGTGAAAAAAGAAAAAACAGTGCTGCAGAGTTTTTTAAAAATAGGTAGATAGTCCAAGTTTGTGACTTTGTTCTTTTTTCCTGCAGCATTCCTTTGTCTTTTACTTGCAGAGCAGGCCAAGCCAACTTCACTACTTCTTGATCTCATCTTCTGCTCACCTCCATCTACCGTTTCTTCCTCTCCTCCCCTCCTCGCTGCCCTCTCTTTGTTCCTCCCTCTCAGAAGCAGCTGCAGGGTTTGTCCACCCTGTTCTCTGTGTGGGCTTTTGTCGATTTCTTTTCCCCGAAGCATTTCTCGTCTTCTATTTTCTTTTTTTTTCTCCCGCGGTGGATCCATCTCCTTATCCATCTTCTCCCCTTCGTCTTTTTGTTAGATGCCTCACCCCTTTTTCAGATTTTACTCCTCCATCCAGTTGTGTCAAGGGATAAATGTGTAAAACTTCTGTGTTGCATCAAGTCTCTGTGTTTATGGATTTCGTTTGCAAAAACTAGCATCTGTGTTGCCTCTCTCTCCTTAGTTATATAAATATGTGTTACATGTTTGAGGAATTATAGAAAATTACTCTTATAGTGTTTGCCTTTTATTTTCTTATGGATCAAATTGATCCCTGTAAAGCAGGAGATTACAGTGTTTAAAGTTTGCATTTTTTTTCTTCTTCGATGCTTCATTCAGATCCTGCAGCGACAGAAGTCTTCATATTTGCAGCTTTTCTTTCACGCAGCTCCGACGGTGTGAAACAAATGCTGCATCACTTTGTTTTGTAATTACAAACCGTATGTATAAATGATAAAATGATGTGAGATCTTGTGTATATGCATCCCAGCATCCACAGCTGCCAAGTCAGAGAAACAAATGGTGGTAAGAAAAGCTCTCTCCCCAGAACGTGCATGCTCACACATCCACTAATTATATTAAAGCTAATTAGCTTTTTGCTTTTGGGCTTTTGGGTCCAGTGAAGAAAGTGTGGACAAACCGAAGAACAGCTCGAGGAAAATATCAGCCTGTGTATCACTGCACACATGCTTATGTGCAAAAAAAAAAAAAAAAACCCCACCAAAAAAGGCTTTATATTTACTCATACCCACACGTTTCCACATTTATGACACATCGGTTGCTTTGTAGAAGAAAGGATTTGCAGAAAGATGCAGGAACACAACCCCGACCATTCCACAAATATCTCCAGCCCCGGCTTCATGTCACACCATAACAAAAATATCTCTTAAAAGAAGAGAAATTCTTCCCACTCACAAACACACCAGTACACACGTAGAGGTAAAATCCAAACGTAACAGGATTTTTTTTTCTTCACTTGACTCATCTTTATGTAACATTGATTTCAAGTCTAGTTTTTAGGTTTGTACATTTTCTTTTAATTATAGTAATATCTTTTAGGAGAAACGAGTGTAAAATAAGAATAAAACGGATACATTTGTCCTGATTCCTCTTATGTATTTCCTTTTACATTTGCAGTCGAGAGGTTTTGCAGGAGGTTTTGGACACAGACCTGAGCAACGAAGCTTTCCCCTTCTCCACCCACAAAATTGTTAATGCAGCAGGACATCAGGTGATAACTAATACACACACACACACACACACACACGCACACGCAGGGCCTAAACTCAATCATCAGATGCAAATCAGCTGAAGGGAAATTGTTTATTGTTTCTGATTTGATGTCGTGCGTGTTTAGGGAGACCAGACAGCACGGCTCAAGGTGTCTTTGTGAATTTCTTAGTTTGTTCTCTCTTTTCATCTCATACCTTTTTTTCCTAATCAGTCTTTGAGATCTAATAATTGAAAAAAAAGTTTAGAAATGATGCTCATAAAAGAAAGGAAGTTGTATATTTTTATTGAGTTTTCAAATAAAAGTCTGTAAGGTGATTTGACCTTGTGTTTCTGACCCATAATAAAAAACAACATGTTGTCCAGATTCATGCAGCGACACATATGTTCACTCAGCCTCAGTCTGTCTTAGTTGCTCTTGTGTAAATTATGCAATGTCCCGGTGATTGCATTCTGCATCTTCACACTGCTCTGCAGGATTACGTGTGTGTGTGTTTGTGCATGTGGCTTTTGCTGCTTTCCAGCTGGTGGTTGTTGGCCTCGTCTGGGCGACGTTTCGATGGCTGCAGTGCTGCGTGTGTTCTGAGCAGAGCTCCTCCTGCCCCTCTGTGCCCCTCACAGCTCATTACTCTCTCTGTCTGTTTCTGTTTTCCTAACTTGTTATCTGAAGCGGGTGCACTGGCATGCATATTTGTTCATATGAATCCATACTTGGATGTGCACTTGTGTGCATGTTTGTCTTTTTTTTTGGCCGGTAAAAGGATGAGTATTGTTGCATGAGAGGCATGCGTGCATCTGCTGTGTGTGTTATAAGCACATGCCTCAATGTCCCGTCCTTCTTAAAGCTTCATGATGTACATATGGGGCTAAGTGCGACCCCTGACTCTGCACAGATTTAGTCCTTAAATGCGTGAAAATGCAGTTTTTTATTTGCCGTTTTTGAAAATATCCTCATAAATGCAGCCCTGTCTCTAGAAATGTCTCCATCCACATGAAAACGACCTGAAATGCTGCAATAACTACTCCAGACCTGTATGTGGCACTGTAGCATTGCAACAGAAATGCTTCAGAAACATAAATTTTGCATACTGAGTTTGACAGACTTCTTCAGTAAGTGGTGATAAATTAAATTCTAACTTTGTTTGCCAACCACCAATAAACAAGAGAAGAAGACAGACAAAGTATTAATCCTTTATTGTCCCCTTGAGGAAAGGATTTCTCTGTATTTGACTCATCCCTGTGGAGACGTGAGCTGCTTGAGGGGCAATTTTGGGATTCAGTATCCTGCCCAATGATCGTTCAGCACGTAGTCTGCTGGAACTATAGGGACTGAACCACTCACCTTCTGATCAGCAACCATCATTACCTGCAGAGCCATGACTGTCCACCTTTACAGGCTGTAAAACAACAAGAGGATGAAGAATTTGAATTTCTTTTTGTGCTTCATTGTGGTTGAGCAACAAAGTTCTGCTGCACAAATGCATCAATTGAATCTTTTGTCATTAGTTTGCTTGAGTTGTTTTTTTTTTAATCAAAATTTAGTGAAGTTGAACAGAAACAGAGTAACAAGTGGAAAAACACATGAATAAACGAGCATTCAAATAGTTGAAGTAAATCAAAATGCAGTTAAAGGGCATTTCAGGCCAGTTGTTTCTTTTTCTAATAAATTGAAGTTTGGCTCTCGATATAAATGTAAATGCAGCTGCCTGCTCTGTGTGGGTTCTTGGTTGGGGATAGTCCTGGAGGTCCAGCAGCAATATTAGGAATGTATTTTATTCATTAGTTTCAGAACAACTTTATTTACACATTTTCCTACAGGATGTAAAGCTCTATTGTAAATGCAGTGACAGATTTTTAAAGCTGATTTTGATACTTAAAAATCTCTGGTGTCATTTTTGCAACATTTCTGAGTTTCTGAAAGGTATAAATAGAAAGGGACTAAATCAAGGAGCAGTGTTAAGTTGAATGTTTGTTTAAATTATTGAGTTACTTCCACCTCTCACTCAGGTGGAGCTTCTTTATCCCAATTTGCCCGTTTCCCTTTCGTTCACCACATATCCTTGTCATCTACCCAATTCCTTTCTGCACAAGAGAACAAGAAGGAACATGGCAGCTTGGTTCTACTCTACATCCGTCTCTTCCTCTCTCTAAAGCTCCTCTCTGCCCCGTCTGACATCCAGGTGCGAGCGATGCGTCTGTCATTTGTCGGAGAGCTCGGATGGGAGCTGCACATTCCCAAAGACGCTTGTATTCCCGTCTACAAAGCTGTCATGGCTGCCGGTGCAAGGCATGGCATCATCAACTCAGGCTACAGAGCCATTGATTCTCTCAGCATAGAGAAGGGTAATGTAAACATCACTTCATCTGTTATGGATACTTCTTCTGCTGCCGTTCTACTGGGGGGGCGGGGGTTCTTAAACTTTTCCTTATAACGTAAGAGTTTGTTTTGCTAATTCTCAGGCTACAGACACTGGCATGCTGACCTTCGACCTGATGACACACCCTTGGAGGCGGGACTTGCCTTCACCTGCAAACTGAAGAGCTCCATCCCATTTCAGGGACGCGAGAGGCTGGAGAGACAGAAGGAGGAGGGCCTGAAGAGGCGCATCGTCTGCTTCACTATTGATGAGTCAGTAAACCTCCCGTCTGTGATGATGTCATCAGATAAACAACAAAACTTTATTTATTCAATAAACTACTTTACTTGTACTTATAAGTCATAAACTACATAAAATCACCTTCGGTCAGCATTACATTATTTGAAGAATTATGAAAGATTAACTTTTTTTTCTGCATCCTCTACATCAGGAAGGTACCAATGTTCGGTTTGGAGGCCATTTTCCGTAACGGCGTTCCCGTTGGTCACCTCCGTCGGGCTGATTACGGCTTTTTCATAGACAAAACTCTCAGTTATGGATACATCCGCAACCCTGATGGAGGAGTGGTGAGAGCTATAAAAACACACACACACACACACACTCCTACACACTACATTGCAACTTTTTAATGATTCATTTCCTCTTGTTTTCAAGGTTCTCTGGTGTTATTTTTGTCTCATTTTATTGCTTTTTATTTGCATAAAAAAAGGAATTCAGTCTGCTCAAAGTTTACAGTAAAAATTTGTATCTGCGTGTTTAAAAAAAGCCTAAAACCAAGGATAAACTGGAATTTTGAATTGGGAAAATAGGAATTTTGAAAGAAAACAAAGTGTCTCCTGGTTTTATTAAAGGGGTGTTCCTATATTTTAGAAGGAGCTACCTCCATTTGGGATATAAAATGCTTTTTTCAAGGACATGACTCAAACTATTTTATAATGATGCATTGATTTAACATTTTTTTAGATAATCAGTGCTCAGAGCAAGTCTAGGACTCAGTCAGGGTCTGAAGTGATGCAAACAGCTGGGTGTGCAAATGAAGCGGAGACTGAGTGGCAGATCAGTGAGAGTGCCACAGGGAGAGAAGATTAGCTTTCTGTGTTTCAAGGGAATTGACACAAACTCATGAGTGACTTCACTGCTTTTGCAGCTCTCAACCTGTTCTTCCTTGTTTGTTCGAAAAGCTTTGAAATCACCTGTTCTGGAGCGAGATTCCTTATGAGAACATACATTTTAGATAGTTTTTTTTCTCTTTTTTTTCCCCTTTCTGTATTGAACTATAACTTCTTTTATTTTCCTTCACCAGGTGAGTGCTGAATTCATTAAAAGTGGTGATTTCACCCTGGAGAGGATGGGAGTGACCTACAAGGCCAAGGCCCACCTCAAATCTCCATTTGACCCTGAGAACAAGCGTGTCAAAGGAATCTACAGCTGAAGTAAAACTCTGGTTAGAATGTATAATAATGCATGTTAAAGTTGGAAATTTGCTGCTTTCTTCTACTTTCAGTTACAGTTAAACAGCTCTGTCAGATAAGGTCTTTTACGTCAAAACTTTATGAAAATAGTATGAAATCAAAGGGATTTGTTTCCTTATGAGATTATTGTCATTCAGTTAGGTAGCTGATTAAAATAAAAAGAGAAACAGAACAAAATTCATGCTCATATTGGGCCAGTTTAACTAAAGATAACCAGACTAAAAAGCTTTTTATGTTAATCTTCATGAAAATCTTTAGATTTTAAAAAGTCCTCAGAAAGTCCATCTTTTTCTAATAATGTTGAATTGAATCCCTGATCATATGATTATAGGAGTATGAGAATTGTTGTCTTTAACCAAAGAACTCCTAAAAGGGCTAAAAACAGAGATTACAAATGCATGTGTGTTTTTACTCAAAGCAAATATGGTGCTGCAGATTCCCCATCAGTGAGAGACGTTGTGTGTTTTATCTGAGCAGGAAAGTTGCTGATTATGTAATCAGGCTTTTAATTAAAGGCAAAGCTGTGTTAGGACCCAGAGTGTTATAACCTTTTCTCATTATTTTTGTGCTTAACCATCACCTGCAACTGGAGTTTATCTCCAGAACCCTGAAGGTAAAATATTTAGAAATCTGGCCGACCAAATGTAGGAATTTATTGTTTTAAAGGCACACTATGCAGTTTAGGCTTGTTTTTAGCACCCCCTAGTGTCCGTTTTAATTCACTGTGGTAAAAACGTTAGCATCGTCTTTGCTCAGAAACACCTAAATCTAACTGTTGAAATGTCTCCTCAGCCTTCATTGCTTCCTACTGGAGCGGTTCATCACTCATTCAAATAAATCAGCTGTGTTCAAGCAGGGAGAGATTTTAAAAAATGCAGGAATCATGAGCTAGAAAACACCCTGGTGCTAGCATAACAGCTAGCCACATTAGGTTAGCCTAATCCTCGCGAGATACGTGACTTTGTGAGACTTCAGGGCACCGGACCGGAGTCTCAGAAGTTGTAAACGTGGTATTCTGGACACAAGCAGCAGATGGGGCTGAGTTAATTTTCATTAACCCTGTAAAGAGTCATATTAGCATATACTGGCTCAAGAAAAAGACTTTAAAATATGAAAAAGTTACATAGTGTGCCTTTAAAGTTGCATAACTGGAGTTTTGGCTCTCTATCACCACCCAGTTGGAGAGTATTTTTTTGCAGGTAACTTGTATAATGGCTTGATGTTGGAACATAACAGAATTTGAAGGCAAAGGAAACCAAAGTGCCCCCTAGTGGCTGGCTGCAGTACAAGTCTTTAGCCCCACCTTCTCCATGTTAACGAATGGGACATTTAAAACATATCTCCTATTCAGGGCTTGACTTCTGCTGATCCGTATCATTCTTACTTTGTTGCTGCATGTTTAAATATAGATTTTTCTTCTAGTTGTAATTAGTTATTTGATGCTTAGAAACACCGTTAGCATGGCTTTTAGCCGACTGGCTCTAAAACATGGAGTTGTATGTGAACGAGATATTTTAGCTTCACTTCCGTTCTGCCGTTTTATTCATGCTGATCACTCAGATCTATTCACTGGATTTCAAAAACATGGATTTCTTAGATGAATTTGATTTTAAGTAATTCATTCATATACCAGTAGCTCCATTCACAGATACAGAAGACATCACAAAGCTGTGAATCTAATATTTATATTAATATTTAAAATTACTTAATAAAAGTTTAGGTGCTTAGAAATGACGTTGTCTTATATTGATTAAATCAAATTTAACACTTTGATTACTTCAAAGAAATGCAGAAATATGAATGAATAATATTCTTCTTGACAGTAAAACTACCTTAACTACAATTAATAAATGAATCAGTCAAGACAGATGGTAGCAGTCATGTCATTTATGCAATTTAAAGAAGATTGCTTGAGAAAAAATAGGCTTAAACTGCAAATGATATCCCTTTGAGCTTTGGCTGTTTGTATTCCAGGTGCTCAGATGTTCAGTTTTTCTTTTTGTTTAAACAAGTTTTAGATGCCAGAGACATATTTTTCATCATTGTTTATCTTAACGTGCACAAATACACCTAAAACCTAAAAAGAGTCAAAGTCAACGAAAACCTCTGCTGCTTGAGCATGAACTGTTTGTTAATGTGGAAGGATCCATTGATTCTGCTCAGAAAGTCATTAATCATTAAAACGGTGGATCTCAGGGGTAATTTATCAAGATTTATGCAGGAAATGTGGAACACGCTGATAAAACACGACTACGTAAACGTGCCCAGAGGTTTGTGTGTTTTTACACCAACAATGTTTGTTTAAGTTCCTTTTCTACCATTGTGTGATTAGTATTAAAGAAAAAAATGAAGATATGATAGAATTGCTTAAAAATTATAAACTGTAGAATGTTTAAGTTAATGTAAAGGTGATACTTATGTCTAAAACAGTTTGTGTTTTAATAAATTCAAACATTTTATGTTTTTTTATTCTTCAGCACAAAACTTTCAAAAGAAACTAAAAGGACAAAATAGCGTTTTAGTTTTTATTAGGTACATAACCTTTTATAGGTAGTTATAAGACATGGTTTATGTAATGTTTGTTCAGATAACAACATGGAACAACAGAAATTAAGGAGTGTAAATTTCTCTCTGTTCTGCTTTTATCACATTTTTTGTCAGACAAGTTGTCCATTTTCTTTTCTTTGAAACATGACACATGAATAGGACCGTAATTAACCTAATAAGTATGCACCAATAATAAACACAGACAGTGGGTGTTCGTTCAGCCGTATAATTACAACAAGAAGTGACGGAGCTACTAAAGCTAAGACAGCCAGAGCCACTTCACATAAACTTTTTGAAAGATTTGCTGCTCATTGGGCTGAAATGTAAGCGGTTCAGCTGGGCGGTGCTGCTCCTCCTTCACAGGGGTAGTGAGGCTTTGCAAGGATGGAGGTCACCTCTGGTATCGGCTGTTTTTCCCATTCACCCTGGAAAAGCATAAAAGTTTTTCATTACTAGTAGTTCAAAGGCAGGTTAAATACATAAAATAGGGCAAAAGTACCCCAATGTAAGTAAATGTGAGTAAGATGCTCATCCTGAAGGGCTGTTAAATGTTTGGTTGAGCAAGTTTTAGTTCACCCATGTCTGCTGTGTTGGGAATGAACCTCTGCTATAAGAGTTCAAGCATCTCTGGGTCTTGTTTACTAGTGGGGGGGGTGAAGAACAGAATGCTGTGGTGAAGGTTCTCAGTCATCCAGGACATGGCAATCCAAAAAGGGTTTAAAATGTAGGCAACTGGACTTCTTCGGTTCTTTGAAGACGTTTCGCTTCTCATCTGTTGACAAAGCTCCTCGGATGAGAAGCGAAACGTCTTCAAAGAAGTCCAGTTTATTTGAAACCCTTTTTGGAGAACAGAATGAGATTGCAGATACAAACAGCTGAAATTGGCTTCCTCCTTGGAGTGAATGGACTTATTCTCAGAGATCGAGGGAGGAGCTAAGAGTAGGGAAGCTGCTCCTCTGCATTGGAAGGAGCCAGTTGAGGTAATTCAGACATGCCTTGTGGGCTCCTTCCATGGGAGGTGTTTCAGATTTGTCCCACTGGGAGGAGACCTCAAGGCAGACCTAGGACTCACTGGAGCTGACCTGAGAACAGCTCTGAGTCCCTCAGGATGAGCTGGAGGAAGGTCTGGGATCTCTGCTTCAGCTGTTGGTCCCACAACTTAGTTTTATATAAGTTGCATAGGATGGATCAATGGATGGATGATAGCAGGATGGATGGATAACGAAAGCAAAGAAAGACGGATGGAACTTTTTGTCCCATTTTGAAGCATGCCCTTAAGTGGAAAAACCTGATGCATAATTCATATATGGATAAAGTCACAATGAAGAAATGTAATTCTTTTTCTTCTACATTTACTGTCGTTGTATATAAAATGTTAAACAGCAGGTTTTTATTTTATTTTACAGGATAGAAAATATTGATGCATCTGAAAAAAGGCAGAAACTTTAAAATCTCACACTTATTTCTAAATCCGTTATTGTTATTCAGCTTTAGTACTTTTTATTTAAATTGATTATTTTACCTGTAAACTGAAGCTTTTGTATACATTTGGTTTGTTTTGCACAACTGAGCTTAAACCTAAATTTAAAAAGCAAATCCTGATCCAAGCTGTTTGTAACCAATTTATGACATTCCTCAAACATCTTGAGGGTTTTTTTTTTAAAACAAGCAGTCTGCTGTGAACTGGTTGAACTGGTAACTTGATGACATGGGACTCACTGGAAAGAGGCGAGCAATCGACTGGTTGCAGTGCATGGAGATGGGAGCCGTGTTGTAGAGAGAGTCCAGTACTTCTCCAGTAAATCCGTCCCAGTGGAGCTGGGAGAACTGCTCCGTCACGCCGACCTCACCACACACACACTGGTCGTTCCCATTGAACCTGGCAGGAAACAGGAGACGTTAAAGGAAGGTCGATAGGAGATGGTGACAGACTGAGACGAAGAAAAAACCTGCTGAGGCGTGTGGCGTTCTGCAAAACCAGAATAAAATATTGAAAATGAAAACCTGTTGATGAAGCTGAAGTATTTCTGTAGGTATCCCGGGTCGACGTGGCTCTTGCAGAGCTCCAGCTGAGTTCGAGGGTAATAGTGAATGTAGTTAACGCACATCTCCTCCATGATGCCAAAACCTCCCTGAGAGGACAACACAATACGATGCAGAGAAAATGACTCGAATCAATTAAGAGAATGATACATCTGTAGTATTTTCTCACCACTGTTGGCTTGCTCCTGTCCTCTGTGTTGTACGTACACTTTGTTAAAAGGACATCACCCTGCAGCATCAAGCACAAGTGCATCATTTATCAACATTTTTCAGATTACTCATAAATTCTACAACGCCACCAGTGACCAGTTTGCTTTGTGAGGTGCTCAGCTGCACCGTTTGGTTTATCTCAGGAGAATTTCCATCCTTATTTCAGATTTTACAGCCTCTTCCTGTTTACACTCAATTTAAGTCCCTCTCAGAGCAGCAGCAAGGTATTCTAATACAATACTTTAAATGCAGACATGGAGGGAAATACATCTGGGACGGCACCAGTCAGAAACAATCAGCGGAGTTTGCAGAAGAGTCGAATTCTCCTTTTTGTCTGGGAATCAAATCAGCAGTGGAAGTTTCAATTGACTTTCTTTACTTACTTGTAAAACATTCACCATTTTCCTCAGAACTCGGATTGGCTGTAAAAAATGAGAAAAGTCATCAAAGAATCATTCACCAACACGTTAGAGATTCATGAGTTTTAAATCTTGTTTTCTTTGATTTGAACAGAAAATATTTTGTTAGTCTTTAAAGTTCATGAATTTGAATCATTAGGACATTTATTTCAATTACAGCTGGGAAAACGAGGCACCTTTTTTTATACAGATGTGGATAAACCTGTTGGTTCTTCCATTAAATGACTGAAACTAGTCTGGACAAAAAGGTTGGAACCTCTTGAAATGACTGGAGGTAAACAGGAACATGTTAAACTAAGGCCTACTGTGAAACATGGAGGACTTCATCCCAGGACTATCAAGACATTCTGGAGAGAAACGTGTTGCTAAGTGTCAGAAAACTTCTCAGTCACAGGTCCTCCGACAGGAGAACGACCCAACACACAACTAAAGACAAAACTAAACTCGACTCTGCTGAAGTGACCTTCTGAGCTCTGATCCAAGTCCTGCTGAACATCTGTGGAAGGAGCTGAAACATCCAGAGGAGACGCCCATCAGACCTGAAACAGCTGTTACTGTTTTCTCATGAGGAGTGGAGCAGAATGGACAGGAGAGAGGTCTCACTGAGAGAAACAGAAATCCCTTGATGCAGCGACTGCCCTGTTAAGAGTTCTGGGTAGCAACATTTTAAATCAGGCCTCTTCCATGAGTTCATTTTCTTTAGATTTGTTCTTTTAAGCCACAATTTAAAAAGCAATGTCAGATTTTCATCAGTTGTAAATTTCAAATGATTATTTTAGTCCATTTCAAGTTATTTCAGTGACCATTGTAGGTTTTCCTGACCTCATCTATGGGTTCCAACTATCATATTCACGCCTGTAGCTGACTGACACACGAGTTTGAAGGTCTGTTAGCTGTACAGGGAGCAGTGTGATAAATCCTTCATGTGTCTGATGAGGCTGCAGGTTTGGAATCAACAGCAGCAGCAGCTGAGGTTTTATCAGGTGACAGATCTCCTCCTCTGCTGCGAGCCTTCATGTACCTGCCACCTGGATATTTGGCGAAAATAAAGCGCGAGAGATGTCGGCTGTCATCTGTCAAAACTCTAGGTTGCTGTTAAGATGAGGAGATGACAGATTTGGCTTTGCATGTTTTGCTCTGGAGATTTTAGTATGCTGAGCCGGTTGAGGTCTAAAATCATCATTTATACTGGATGTGTGTTTTAAATTGAACACAAATGATTCCCCAAAAGCATGAAGCAGCTATGAAGAGCTGCACAGCACTCACCTGGTACTCTGCACTGAAGTGCTGGTCTTCCTGCACCACCTCCAGCTCTTTGCCCCCCCTCACCAGAACCGTCCTCACTCCACGGCCTGCCAGGTGGGTGTGCAGCTGGGACGCAAATATATAGATCCCCCCTGGAGGCAAAGCCTAACGAGACAATCGGATTGAGATTCTCTGCATTCTTAGAAAAAGAAAAGAACTTTCTGTATTTGAATTCACTCATGCGGATTTCACGTACAGTCTGGGTGCACTTGGACGTGCAGTACCCAGTGAGGTAGAAGGTTTGTTGTTTTGGAGGGATCGCCATGATGGGGGTGTAAACGAGGCCCAGCTCTATGATTCCTGCATCATATCGCCTCAGGCTGGGGGTGTAATGCAGACGAATCCCTGATGAATCACTCCGGCCTGCATGAAAAACGCTCAATCATTAATGTTTAACATGCAGCAACTTGACTCCTCAGCAGGAGATCAGTTTATAATATTCAGTAGCTGGAATAATCTGGTGTCTGGAAGAAAAAATAATAAAAAACCAGGGGCTGTTTGTTCCAGCAGGAGCAGATTTCTGAAAAACCTTAAAATGTGTTTATTAATCAATTTAAAAATGATTTTTCTGAGATAAAAATTCTAATCGAAATAGTTCCATCTTGACTGAATAATTACCCATCCAAAGGAGCCTGTTTTCATCCTTAATCTTCTGTTAATTATTAATTATTTCTGTCATAAAATAGCAAGAAACAAAAGCTCATCCCCCCCAAAATTTTAAGAATCCACAAAACAGAAATAAAATGGTTTCATTCAGGTATTTAAATAACTGAACGGATGAAAAGTAGAGATAGAAGAAGGCAAAATCCAAGGATTTTCTTTAAATAAAAGGCAGTGGCTCCAAGAAAATCTGAAAAAAAAAAAAATCCCATTGCTGTTTCTATGAGAGTTAAAAGTGGTGGTATATGGCCAGGTTAAGTATTCATGTGTGTACTGTATGTACCAGATATCAGGAGAGGGTTGTGGTAATGGACTTCCAGACGAAGGAACCTGGAAGAACCAGGTCCACCCATAGAAAGTCCTGCATCAGGGGGATAGTAAAAAGCCTGCAAGCACACACATGCACATGCACACAAACATGCATGATTCATGAAAATATCAAACACCAGACAATTTAATGTTGTATAAACGTATGCATATAGGATTATTGTTCATTTTTCTGTTGTTTTATCAACACAAATGATTAAATTCATAGTGAAAACTGAACATTTTTGTCATAAACTTTAATTTGACCTTATTTGAAAATACAGATAAACTTTAAAAAGTATATTGATGCTTTCACAGCCCAAAACTTTACAAAGCTGCAAAAGTGTTGCAGAGAATTTAGCTACCTTTACAAAGTCATCAAATAATTAAAATATAATTCTGAACAATGTACCGGTATTTCTAAGAATATTTTCTTAGCTCTGCAATAAGAGCTGAGAAGCATTTTCTAAAATATGATTTAATATTTTTTTTTTCATTTATTTATTTAATACACAAAATGTAATAATAAATTTGCTTTAACCTTTAAGATGAAAAAACATTGTCCTGCCCACAGATGCTTTTTTTTTTTTTTTTTTGGTTTGCTTTAAGTCATAGATTTAAGAGAGAAACAACCCAAAGTGCATTCTATAAAAACTTCATTTTATTCCAAGTTTTGGTTTAGCATTTTATCAGAGACATCTGCGTCCTCATGTTTTAGAGATCATCTGTTTTTTCACCAATAAAAACAGGATCTTTAATTTTTTCTGACTTTTCTTTCCTGCTCACATGAACCTTTAATCCTTCCTATCAGCCTTGTGCCAGTGTCACAGATCGTTGTTTTACCTTTAATGTTTATTTTCCTTTTGAAAGGCTTCAGTTCCCCCTTTCCTGCTGCACCACAGAGAATAAAACAACACTATAAGGAGGTGATGAAAGAGGCCTGAATATTTCCAACCTAATCTTGTCTTCACAGCTCACAGAAGGCATCCTGCTTGTTTTTGTTTAGCTGGCAGATAATCCAGTCGGAGGAGAGCCAGGACTGCTTGTGATACAGCAGGAAGCAGAGCAGAGAGATGCTCTGACAGCCTCACCGTTTCCCACACGGCCAGCAGGCTCAGCCACCTATCACCAAAAACTAACGATTTACTCTCAGTGTTGTTTACTGCAAGGGTTATGCTACTATATGACATAATTGAATTAAAATTCTAACATTTAAAAACTTATTTTTGAGAAAATACCTTTTAAAACGAGCTTTATGTTGTTTTGTTGCACAGGAGGAGTAAAATATCAGTTAAAAAAGCTTTAGCTTTTTGAGCATCCATTATAAAATCTTTTATGTTCCCTATAAAACATCTCACTGGATGTTTTCTATACATGCACGGTTATCATATGTGTTTTTTTGTGGGTGCACTTCTGTTTTCTAGTAAGCATATTATAAATATTTGTATGCATGAGAGAGCATCCCACGTACAGACGGTCTTTTAATAGATGTGCTGCGTGTGGGATCATCTTTACCAAATTTTAAAGCTTGCACTTCCAGGCTTGGATATCACTTGCGTGGGAGCTTTTATCTCATATAATAAGTGCAAAGTCTGGACCAAAATCAAGCTTTATCCCAGCGCGCTCTTTCAATTAGGTATCTTTATGTAAACAGTCGACTGTTTATTCTGCTTTATTATTTAGTCTGGGAGCTCCTGGGTTTCTGTTTTAGGAAGTTTGCCTCTTGAATTCAGGTCGAAGGTTTATTTCCCATCATACCTCAGCCCCCATAGCCCATGCAGCCAGCACGTGGCGGCAAAGGTTGAGCTTTTTTGGCTTCATCTTGTCATCACAGGAGCCGCTGTAGTACGGAACGTCGTGTAATTCTGGTGAACATTCAAACACTTCGATGTGATGCACGATGGCCTCGTTACCTGGAGTTATCATGGACTCATACTGGCAGAAACAGAGAAAACAAATGTTTATATTGATGGAAATGCATTCATATTATTACTTGGTCTTTTTACCATGATGATGTGGTTCTTGGGGATGTTTTCAGGCAGCTGGTGGATGAAGCACCAGTAGGTGGTTTCTTGGTTTGGTATGATGACATTTGGCGCCAAAACGTCTAACGTCCGCACATCTGGAGGCAGAGTGGGTGACGGCGTGTCGGGGCGTAGCATCAACACTCTCTGTACTCCTGTGGGGATCCTGGAAAGGTCCAGCTCTTCAAGAGAGGCGAGGGGTTGGTCCAACAAGCCGTAGATGACGTGCACAGTTCCCTCCTGATGAGTCAGAACAGAAAGGTTATTTACTAAAAACAAAGTGTAAAAACTAATTAAGAAGCCACATTTATGCACATATAAGGCTTTTAAACAAACAGAGAACCTTGTGAGGTGTTGTCATAGCAATAGGTGTTGATTTTAGTCACTGCAACTTAGAAATTTAATGTGATACCATGGAAACGGTGGTCTGCAGGGAAAGTTGTGCTGATCATTTCATATTTTATTTCTGCATCTGAAACCAAAAGCTGCCTGTGAAAAATCTGTTGTATTCATGTGCACAAAATATATTTTTTAAAAATATGTCGGTAACAAAACTGTTGATCCAGGTTTTTTCTGGTCAGCATTAAGCCTGATATAGTAAAAAAAAAAAAAAAATTTCAAATTAAAAATATATCTATTTAATGTTAATATAAAATTTAATAATTTGTTGTTATATTGTTTTATGTAATTATATAACAACTTAGCAAAAATATAAATTAATCAAACTTGCACTTGCAATCTGCAGTATCCTCCACTAGGGGGCAGAAGACATGCATAGGTTTGGACACAGGTGGTTTTTGAGGAACGTGCTAATCCTGTTAACCACTCATAGTACAAGTGAACATATCTGACCACTTCCACAAAAAATAAATGTTTTCCAGGCTAAACCTGAGACTTTTTAAAAAGTTTACAAAAACGTTTGAAAAAGTGTAATAAGTTTATTATTGTTTATTACAAAGGATCCCCATTAGCTGATGGGTAAACGACAGCTGGGGTCCAAGCAATACATGCAACACAATCACATTAAAATCTAAAAACTATTAAAACTATTATACACAATCACTATTGGATTAAAAAAACAGAACAATAAGACATAAATTCAGTTGACACACGCATATAACAACCACTCGATTAACTGATCCAGACGATTTTGCATACAGGTGCAGTCTTATGCAGTAAAGTTTAAAAGGTAACAATTAAAATGTGGCAAAATAAGATCAAATTAAATCATTTAAAAACTTTTTTTAATGTTAAAACTTTTGAAAAAGATCAAACTTTAAAAAATAATTTCTGTTATGATTACAAACAAATAAGTGGATGCAATCCTGCTGCCAAATATCAGACGTCACCTTTTTTTCCATAATGGGATACAGGATTTAAAACTTTGCAAATTCTCCCACCTGTATGAGGTAGTCTCTGGGATCACAGGTGCTAAAGGGTCTTTTGAAGAGCAGGTAAAACCCATCAGCTTTCTGTTTGGCTTCAATCAGCTCATAGTCCTGTTGGCTGTCCAGTGAAACGCGACCCTCACCGTCACTCCACGCGTCCTGACCGACAAGACATAAAGAGTGTGGAAAATCTTTATTCATAATAGGAGCATCAGATGTTTTCTGGCATAAAGAGTGATATAAGCTTAAATTAAATATGATAAAGAACTCAAACTCCAGTTTTAGGAGGCATGGAGTCTGCAGTACGGGGCATATATACATTTATATACAAAATATATCCAGGTAAAAGTGTGGTTTCAGACACAAAAATGTATTTTGTAGAAAATGTTTTGTTTTTTTAAACAAATGCAGAGACAAAATAATACAGACTCTGCTGGTTGTTAATTTTCAAACCCACACAATCAGCTCCAAACACAGAGAGCTGTTTGACAGAGATTTAAAATTCACAAGTTAAGTAAAAAGTGTGGCAGCTGATGTTGTGAAACCTTTCCCACCTGGTGTACAACCTGTTCTCCTTCTCTGCCAGAAGACTTCTTCTCCATCTGAGCTCCGTTTCTCACATCCATACCTGTCCAGAATAACATCTAACATCTTTGTTTCCTCCACTCTTACATAACCGTTCCACAAAAGCTGCACAGATTTTGAGATAATCAATTTCTAAACCTTATGTGTAAATAATCAGATTCAGAATGTGCTCACTATATTTTTTGTTTATGTATTAATAAGCTTTAAAAAGTTAAATAAAACCTGTGAAAAGGTTTCATGTTTGTCAGCTTTGTGCTCCTTTTTCTAGAAGCTGAAACACTTTTCATCTGATGGTTTCGTGAAACACAGAGACTGAACTCTTGTATGATTGGTGTTTTTATCCATCAAGAATCAAAAGGGAAACACTTTGTCCCAAACACAAAACATTTGAGACACTTTAAGGAGCTGCTGTGAGCCTGAGGGACAGGTTACAAAAAACAATGGTTTAAAAAATATCATGGAGGGTGAAACTAACTAATCTGTTCTGCTAGATTGTCCTGAGTGTCATTAATAGTTGTCTTTTTGTGCTGATCAGGAATTGTACATCAAGGTGTTCAAACTATTTTCTGTTGCAGCTAGACTTATTTTTTAGCTTTCTAAACATAAAAATTACTCATCAGGAAACCAAACAAAATGTTTAACCCGACATAAAGCCAACGAATGTGACGTTACATTGTTTTAAATTTGTGATTTTAACTAAAATCTTTTAGTATTTCACATTATTCTCAAACTCGTTCTGTTTCTTTTATTTAAGGGTGTCCGAGAACTCTGTGTGTGTGTGTGTGTGTGTGTGTGTGTGTGTGTGTGTGTGTGTGTGTGTGTGTGTGTGTGTAAACGACTGCAGCAAAGCAGTGACCTTTTTTTGCTTTTGAAGAGAGAAAAAGTTGAAAAACAGAATAAAGTCAGATTGGAGGCGACTGATTTACAGGATGATGTTTCATTCATTAGTCTGACATGATAGGGTTGGATGAAATGTCATTTTGGATCCAATTTTAAGAAAATACTAAATATTCTATATTGATTTGGGGATGGGTTCTGTATTCAAAATGATAAATGAATCTCAAGGTTGAATGTTTTTAACCTGTCACAACTATCGTATTTTATTAAGTATAAAGTCAATACTGCTTAAATGATGTAAAATGTAATTTTGCTTAAAATTATTTGATTAATTTTGTGACTTTTGATTTATTTGTTTACCCCTTTAATCCATTAGTTTTTTCTGATGTGCGTTTTTTTATTTTGCCTTGTTAGTTTGGATCATAGGACCTTATAAACATATCAAATAAATGTTTTTGTGTTAAACAAAACAACAAATACCAACATTTTAAAAATTCTGTAATTAAAAATAAAAATGTTTCAATAAATAAAGTTAAAACAAATATTCTTGAATTACCACACAAAGAACACTGGTAGTGTTTATGTCAGATTCAGGTTAAACACAGGCAACTAATCTAAAACAGGTGGGTCATTGGAAAGACGACTAACTGCAATCCTATTGGTCGATCTACAAAAGGTGTCCCTCCAGGTGTCCAACCACCACACTTTTTCCAGCACAAACACATTACTAAATACACAATTATTACAATCATAACAAAAACTACAATTCTAGAGTCAATAAATATGACAAGTCTAAAATGTTCCAGTGCGTAAAAAGTAACGTCAGCATGCAGAATCATAGGGGGGTTCAAATGTTTTAACGTAAATTAATAAGTTCTTTTTATAACTGATTTGTTTTGATTGTGTTTAATTGCTATGAGATTTGCTTTTGGCTTCCGACAGTTTGATGCATGAACAAACTTTTAGTCAAACGATCAGAAATGTTTGAGACTATTTGAGCAGGTGGTGATTTATTATACTCAGGTTGTTGATTTCTCACTGCTACTGTACAAGTTACCGACTGAGATACTGAAAATAATGTTCAAGAACAAAAAACTCAAACTTAAAGATCTTTTAATGATGTTTCCATACAAACCTAAACTGATTATAAGAACACCAAACAGAATTCCATATAAAATCTGTGAAATTCAACGCTTCTTAGGGGAAGACAGGGTCAATTTCAGAAATAAACTGATGTTCCTTAAAAGGCGTGTGTGTGTGGTTAAATGAATGATTTTACACATCTCAATTAGCACACGATTCAACTTTGATATGCAAATGTCTGCTGATGAGTCCCAGAAGAGCCTCAGCTATTAGTGCAGTTTGACTGATTTCCAATTAGCAGGGCCTGATAGCATCTTTAGTGACTCTGTGATCACACATCAAAAAGCTTCCCCAGGCTGCTCGCGCAAAAATCTAACACCCCGACGATCACAGGCAGACCGAGAATGGTGAGAACGCTCCACTCCGTCAGATATTCCATAAAATCCCTGCGTTTAGTTGACTCAGAGAAGCAAACTTTGAAAGAAATGTTAGAAAATTTTTTTACAACTTTTATTCATGAAATTGGTTTATAACTTCTATCTGGTGCTTTGAAAGCTTTGCTTACCCCAAAGTAGCTGTTTGTTCCAGTGTCCCACAGAACAACCAGATCTGCATTAGTCAGCTCCCCACGGTCAGACATCCCCAGGACCACGCCATGTCTGAGCTCTGCAACCCTCAGCTGCATGTAAACCTCCTGATGGGCGTAGCTGATGTTCCAGGCCAGCTGGAGGTCCCCACGGGGGTCAAGGGGGACGCGAAAAGGCATGGGGAGAGGTGGTAGAGGCCTGGAGGGGCTGGGTTTGAGACTGGACACATCGACGGCACTGGAAGGGGCCTGATAGGAAGCCACCAAGATGACGGTCAGGGCAGCCAGCGCGGTGAAGTACATGATGGTGAGGTCCTGAAGGCGGAGGTCCTTCTTAAAGATCCTCATGATGGATCAGATTTAGACAGATCCGTTGAAATGTTCCCTCCTCCTGACTTGTTTCTTCTTTCTCTTCAGTCAAAGTTGATTTGGAGTTCAAATCAAAAGACTTTTCCTCCAGTGATGCAGCTCAAATCTCCAAACTAAAACACCTTTGTCTACTTGTCCATCAGACCTCACTCCTTTCCCTGGTTTCTGTCCTCTCAAAATCTCCTTTTTAAAAACTCCAGCCTCTTTCCTCTGAACAGAGCCTGTGAGTCTCATCCACCTCTCTGGGTTTTAAAAGACTCCTCCTTGTGAGTTGTCTGTTTTTATCCAGCCTAATGGTATTACATTTGTTGAGGAAAATCGGATTGTTTTCTTTAAGCCCCGGGGGTCCACCATGATTCTGCACATCTGCCAGACCCTAATTGATCCAAATTCAACCATGGACATTATCAATGGCAATCAGCTTTGACTAACTGAACTTTATTGCTCTGTCTCTTCTCTTTTGTTTGCCCAAGTATCACATTTAGGTTTTCTAACATTTAAATGTCTGCTATACATCTTATTCTGGAGGATTTTTTTTTTTTTTTTTTGCAATTTGACTCGAAACTGATTCGAGTGCTTGGGGAGGCGTAAACAAGGCATTAAGGTCCTCCTTAAGCCAAAGCCTCAGGCGACAGAAGACCTAATCAAAGTGTCAATTACAGGTTTCAAAAGTTAAAGCTACCTGCTTTAAAAGGTTAGTAAAGTCCCACTGGAAAAACAGAGACAAATACTAAACAAATTGATCTGAGAGAATCACAATTTGTTCTTTGTCTTGTCTTTGTCACAATCAGGAACATAAATCACATCCTGATAAGCCAGAAAAAGGACAATTTAAGTCCCCCCATGTGGATGTGTAATTTATGTTATGCTACCTTCTTGAGCCACTTTGTTCATTGTGGTATTTTTGGGAGGGAGGTGAAAAGTTGAATTCTTGATTACTTTTAACAATTAGCATCTGATTTAATTGTAAACATATTGAGGATTGTTGTTTTCTTAGATGTTTCATTGTAATATGAGAGGTTCTGTCTGCACAAGGTACAAAATGCTGCAGCAGGTCAAATCTAGAAATTGTCAGATTAACAAGAACTATGATGTTAATCAACTGTAGTCTCAGATCGTAAAAATGCGACTCTTGGAGGCAAACGTTCCACTTCGAAGTCCATTTTTAGCACCAAAAATAGAAAAATGTGTAATGCAGTGTACTCTTACTTGGAAATGATGCCATGTTACCACAAACATTAGTTCTCACACCTCAACATTCACATGAGGAAATATTTTTTTTACAATTTAAAGAGCATTTATTTCTCATTTTTCCAGGACATTCACAACACTGAACTTGTTTATGCATTACGCATCATTACAATTTACAAATAGCAGCATCTCTAAATCTAAGTACTAAACCTGTTTATTTATGACAGCAACCATCGTTGAATGAGTTAAGGACAGTTCATTCTTCACAAGAAGCAAGAACTTTGTTCTCGCTGGGGGAGCTCTAAGAACAAGACAAAAGCTAGTTTCTGCAGGGATCATTCATAGTCCCCGAGAACTCAGCTGCCAAACTCCTTCAGTGGTGTGTCAAGCAGGTGTGTGTATCAGGTATGTGTGTGTGTGTGGAGGAGAACAGGTGTGTGTGTGCAGATTAAAACTATCTGTCTTCGCTGACCCCCAGCGAGAGCAAAGTTCTTGCTTCTCGTGGAGTATGAGTTGGCCTTTAGCTTAAAGGCACACGATTTTAAATCTTTTTCTTGAGCCAGAATGTGCAAATATGATCCTTTAGAGTTAATGAAAACTCACTCAGACCCATCTGCTTAATACCGCAATTTCAACTTCTGAGTCTCCGGTTCAGTGCCCTGAAGTCTCACATAGTCACGTATCTCACGAGGGTTAGGCTAACCTAATGTGGCTAGCTGCTATGCTAGTACTGGAGTGTTTTTAGCTCATGATTCCTGCTTTTTTTCATCTGTCCCTGCTTGAACACAGCTGAATTCTTTGGATGAGTGATGATCCGCTCCAGTAGAAAGCAGTGAAGGCTGAGGAGACATTTCAACAGATAGATTTAGGTGTTTCTGAGCAGAAACAATGCTAACGTTTTAATGACGGTGATTTAAAACGGACACTAGGAGCTGCTAAAAACAAGCCAAAACTGCATAGTGTGCCTTTACGCTATATACCACCAGGATAAAAAGCTGAATAAAAAATAAATAAATTAAAATTTTTTTGCACTAAACTGTATTTTAAAATGATTGCTATAGGTCTCATACAGCCTCACTCTGATGTGTTTTTATATTTCAGATTTGTGTTTAAATCATTGAGTTACAACTATTTTTGTGATATATGCAGTTACTCAGCTGTGGCGGCCATCTTGCTTTGAGTTGGCATTAAGGGCGAACCAGTTGTAGATGCACATGTCCAGTGGTTCATGAGGTGTTTTGCTAACAAACAAACACAGAGAGGCAAAAACAGCTCGTGGCAGGTGGTTTAAAAAAAAAACCTTATGGGAAACAAATTTTACACATAAAACCAGAATGTTATCAACAATCAGCCAAACTGTAAAATTAAAACTACTAGTAATTCTGCTGATTCAACAACCTAAATGTTCATAATGTTGGACATTTGGAATTTCTTCTTTCAGGAGAATGATATAAATAAAGAGTTTTCCTGTTAGAGCTTAGATCAAGTCTGCTGTAGTGCAACAGCCAACTCTATATAAAAGACCCAATTCTGTACTGGATCTCAAACCTTTGAGTTTTTCTTCCAGAAGCGGATCATACAGGGAACGCCTCAGATCAGAGCAGACAGGAGAGCAGAAAGGCTGGCATTGTGTCTGTTAATGTAATAAAGACCGCTGGGCCCTGAGGCACAAACAGAGATCTGCGAGTCCTGCTCTCCTGAGAGCCTCGTTTTCTCTCTTTGCCTTACAATCATTGTTTTGCTCTTATCTTTGACACAATCACACCTTTGCCTCTTTGGCCCACCTGCTCCTGATCACGTTTTCCCACCTGTTTTAGTCGCTTCCTGCCTCCGCATCATGCACACTTGTCTTTTCTGCTGCCACTATGACGCGTCAGCAAACAGAGCTGAGATGCCGTAAAGTCAGCTGTGATTTGGAGAGGAGGAGGATGGGGGTGGGGATGGGGGGATGGGGGGAACAAACAGGTGCATGTATATATACACAAACATCTGTGAGAGTTTTATTAATATTTACCCACATTTTCTAGTAATTGAAGTCAAAATGTGTTACCTTTTTTAAAGATATTTACTCAGATTTTCAAAATAAAGTTGCAAAGCCTGCCTGTTTTATATTTATAAGATTTGCAGTAAATCTTTAATTTTTTTTTGGCAAAAAACCCCTCATAAATTTTCTGTATGAGGAGAGTGGACTCACCGCTCTGACTCACATCAGCCTGAGTGTCTACAGACAGAAAGAGAAAGGGCATGAAAGCATTGAAAAAGTAAAAGGATAAGAGCAGAATTCACCTCCTCATGACCAATCTGGCCATCTCATTCTCTGCTAATATAAATATTTCAACACTGCAGACTCTCAAAGTGCACTAATCTCCACTTCTGTGAGTTTAAATAATAAATGCAATAAAAAACTCACACTGCTGCCCTAAATGTTGCCTCAAACTGCCCCTCATCTGATCCCAGAGCTGTGCAGTTGTAAGCTGGACTTGAATGATTAGAGAAGATTTGTAGCGAGAAGTTAGAGTAGAAATTTGTCTTTCACACTCAGAGATGGAAGCTTTATACTTGTACATCCCATAGTCTGGAGGCAAAGTGAAAGGACTGAAATAAAAAAAGGCCCCTCCAGGGACAGCCGTGTCCATCAGTCTAATGCAGCTTGATGAAGGTTTTGTTCCAGACGAAAGAGTCAAATTGTTCTTCCAACTTGGCAGAACTTTGTACAGGTGACAAGTGTAACAGTTCTTTAAAATTATGAGCATAGATTTGAGTGTTTTAAGCTCATGAGTCTGGCATGATTGACTGTGTTCACTCACAGGACAGGAGGCTCATGACGCAGCAGCTTCTGGCTTCATACTGAGAGGACAACGTTTTTAAATTCCCTTTCACGCTCTTATTTTGAAGCAATAGTTCTAATATCTAAACCTAACCTTCTGCAGATATACTGCTCAAAAGTTTGGGATCACTTGTTCTCATTTGGAAAAATACATGAAATTAGTCTGAATAGCAAATATAGTAAAGTAACATATTAACATATAAGATTAAGATGACCGCTATAGGCCTCTGTGCAAAAATGTGGATATTTCTTTAAAAATATATAAACTGAATAGTTCTAATTGTGGAATTGTCCCTTGGGTGGGGAGTGAGTGCAGCTCATCCAGCAGGTATCAGAGACCCTGATCATGTTGCGTTTTAAAAGGCGATAATAAAATCTTAATATCAATTCTTAAACAAACATGGAGCCGGTGAAGTGCAGCAATGACAGGAGAGATGTGATCACACGTCCTGGTGGATGTTAAAAGTCTGGCAGCAGCATTCTGAACCAGCTGCAGACAAGAGAGAGAGAGAGAGGCCTGACTAACACCAGCATACAGTGAATTACAGTAATCCAGCTGGCAGGTGATAAAAGTATGAATCACTCCCTCAAAATCACTATATGATAAAAATGACTTCACTATAAAAGCTATTTTTAGTGTATCTGCCTCTCAAAGTTAAAATTTAGAGTCTAAAATCACTGGGGCTGTCAATCGATTCAATATTTAACTACAATTTCATATTGTTCATAGATAATGCAATTATTCGCAATGGCAAATTAATCACATGTTCTAAATGTACCTTGACAGGAGTTTTTTCATGTTTTTATAAGTATAGGAGCAGACAAATATGCTTCATGTATGCAAATGTATATTTTTATTGAAACAATCTAAAAGAGTTACAAATATAGAACTTTATACCAAAAACATCTCTACATCACAAGCAAGTAATGCAATGTAACTGTGTCTAAACTACCACAGGAGAAAACGTGGGCTCCTTTGTGTGGTCAAAACAGGAAAATACAAAAAACACAACCTCATTCCTCCTCCTTTCTCTAACAATATGGGCCTGGAAATGCTTCAGTGGAGAAACACTTTTACTTTTTGGTTTCTTTATACTCAACTAGTTGCTCATAACACACGAGCATTTTGTTTACTTCTGACACACTCATTTTCCATTCCATTTAAGTTAAAAAATAAATCTGAATGTCAGTGTAACTAAATAGGGTTGTCTGAGAGAAATCGTGTCCAGAGAGAACAACAGTGGACCGGGAATGAAGCCCTGAGGAGCCCCTCCTATGGTACAACCATGGGGGAATGGCAGAAAACAAACTAGCTAACAGTGCTCTAACAAAAACATCTGTTGTGATCCACTGTGTCGGCGGCAGCTGAGAGGTCTAAAAGCAAGAGAATGACAAAATGTTAAATTCTTTAAGTGCTAATATAACGTGCTTTCACACATAATTTCCACATGTGAAGTTCATGTTTTTTGTTATAAATACAAACTGAGAATATGTGCAAAGCTTCTACCTTTGTCATATGTTAAATCCACATCTGAAGTTTGTAAGTTTTATTCATGAGGGACAAATACAGACCAGTTCTAATCCTATTCATGAGATACTGGCTAACCTGATGACCAAAATGGATTGCAACACATAATAAATTCATAGTAGTTACATTTGTCTTTACAAACCTTTTTATTGCTGCCAATTGTACTTTAAACAGTTATTTTGATATAATTGTGCAGTTACAGGAGCGTAGCGCTAACAGCAGCTAGCTCTTCACCGTATTCCTGGCCTGGGGCAAGAATATGATAAAGTTTTTGTGTAATGTGAAATTGATGAAAGTGTAAAGGTGTATAAAGTATGAAATGTTTTAGATTGTTTTAAGACCAGAAGTTTACTTTGGTGTTGATAACCCTGCTATGGCTAGCTGCTAGCATCTCTTCAAACTGAGCTATTTACAGAAATTTAGATAATAATAATACATCAATTAAAAAAAAGCATCTTTAAAAATCTGAATAGTCACTTTATAGTGTTTTATTTTATTCTGGCCATGTAATTTTCATTCAAACTTGTCAGCTTCAAGGTCATAAACAGCTCCATGCTTGAACTTGGAGGTGAAGAAGCACCAGTTTATTATCCTTTTCTCTTTATTCTAACATTTATAGCTATAAAGCGCGATGTGTGTGCAGTCATGCGCCACCTCTGGGTTTAAGGCGCTTTTTTTTTTTTTATCTCCGCAGTTCCGTTCGGACGTCATTCTGAGAGAACTAATTGGGATTTCTGCTGTTTTATTCATCTGAAGGCACTTCCTCGCTCTTCACGACCGCCCTGCTTGCTTTTCGACAAGCATCGAAAAGCAAGCCAGCTCACATGCAGCGAGCTGAGATGAACATGCAGAAGGAGGAGGAGATGCTTCAATAGCCGGACAGATTGATAGAGAGATAGAGGGGAAAGAGGAGAGGAAAACCCCGCTCCACCAGCAGCAGCGGAACCTGGAGAATCTCAACAAACAAAACCTGACCTCCACCTTCCAGGACCCTGGTGCAAACTGGCGATTAGGGGCTGGGAGGGGGAAATAAAAAGAAGAGAAATGGCGAGATTCTTTCCTCCAACACACATGTTGCCGAGGCTGCTGATCACCAGGAGGATGTTTGCGTAGGAGTGTTTGGGTTTTGCGGACAGTTCAGCTCCAACTCCCTGAGCGTCAGTCACAGAGAGCTTCTTCATCGCTGGAGTCCGGCTCGTTTTATTTACATTTGGAGTATTTTTCCTGATGTCTTCTCCGTGCTTCTTTTAACACTCTGCGATTGAGGGGAAAAACATGTTTTGCGTGCAGCTGTCAAGAGCGCGAGAGGAAAACCAGCCAGGGAAGGAATAAACTGGTTTTTGGTTTGTTGGGGTTTTTTATTGCAAAAATAAATCTGTTAAATGTTTTTTTTTTTTTTTTTTTTTTACATATAACAGCTGAAAAAAATAGTAGGGGTTATTTTGAACCAAACTCAAGCTTTAACTCCTCTTCGATCAGAGACACTTCAGCATTTAGTTGATTTTTTATTGACACTGGAGTTTTTTCCATATTAAATTTTGAATTTAATTAAGTTTTTGGTCATTAATTTGAGTATTAAGTGACTGATAATTTTTTAAAGAACTACTAGAAAGGATCTGAGCTCCAAGGAAGGACCGCTGCTCTAGATGTGACCCAGAGATTTCTACTTATCTGAAGGTAATAATTGCTGTATTTTCCTAATAGATGATAGATAGATAGATAGATAGATAGATAGATAGATAGATAGATAGATAGATAGATAGATAGATAGATAGATAGATAGATAGATAGATATTTTCAGCACCATGGACAGAGCCACACATCAGCTCCATGACTGTCTCCAGAGGCTGTAATAAAACCATGGCTAAAATCACCACATGTAGCTGTTGAATCTCCACAGAAACAGATGGGAAAGAGAGGAGAAAGACGGGGGACAGGTTCAGCACTTTGCATGAAACACTTGCCGCCTGGGCCGGCTTGCCACATGCTGACAAAACAGCATGGCTGGTGAGCCAGAACTTCTGTCACCAACTGTTAGCCATGGTTGTGTCCAAACAGATCGCTCCAGATATTTTTAGGCAGGATGGGAATGCAGCACAAGCAGCGTTAACGCTTAAAGATTCCTTGAAATGCTGTGTGTGTGTGTGTGTGTGTGTGTGTGTGTGTGTGTGTGTGTGTGTGTGTGTGTGTGTGTGTGTGTGTGTGTGTGTGTGTGTGTGTGTGTGTGTGTGTGTGTGTGTGTGTGTGTGTGAGAAGATATTATGTGGCACACAATGCAATCCACCACCCACTGAGTGTTTTGGAAACACTTTACAGGATGAGGGAATAACTAAATAGCTGAAATGTCAACCCACAAGCATTTAGATTTAAAAAATAAAAATGTCATTTTTAAAGTTTGATCAAAACTTCCAGAAATTGATTTTTCTACACAGTTATATTGGAGTTAGTGTTATAGCTTTTTAGTACATGTTATCTGTTTTTTCAGAAAAGCTGCATTTTATTTCCCAGGTTGGCCTTTGTTACGTATAAACTAACCAAGATGTAATGCTTCTCAGTGCTTTAGGGCATCACCTAAAAGAATAATGATTACATTCTCTGTTTTTAGTTTTTGTACTAAAAGTAATCCACCTAAATATCATAAAATTAAGAACTGTCACCTCACTCATATTAACATCTGTGAGTCCTAAATATGCCATTCGGTTTAATTCAGCTTTTATCCTCATATTGTAAGGCACTGTGGAGTTTGGACACTTTATGTGGTTTTAGATTTCTTATGACAAGTAAAGGCAAGGCGGGGCTTGTGTTCCCATGGCAACTTTGTCGATGACCCTCAGATCAACCTTGGCCCCGTGGGAGATCAGTTACACACACACACACACACACACACACACACACACACACACACACACACACACACACACACACACACACACACCAGCCCTCCTTGGAGCATGGATTGGAGAGATTGTGTGTTTCCGCCTGCTGCGGTTCCACCAGCTTCTCATTTTTTACAGCAGGACAGAGAAAAGGAGGATAGTTCAAAAAAAAAGAAGCTGAAGGACAAAAAGCAAATTTCAAAGACAGATGAGTGTAGAGAAGAATGCACATGAAGAGAGAAGCAGGTTTCCTAGTGGACGGGGTTAAATTGAAGTGCTTTTAGTCTAATTACCTTTAAAATATTCTCCTGAGGAGGTGAATCCATGTGGATCAGCTTTTGTTCTGAGGTTATGAGGAGAGTGGGATGGATGGATTGAAGCTGGGGGGAAGGGAACATGGCTGCTCACTGATCATGTTAAACAGTCACCGCCCGCTCCTCCCTTCCTCCACCCGTCTCTTGTCTCCTCCCCCTCGGCTCCGCTCCCCCCCTGCAGCTAAACCCTGATATGCTCACACATCACTCGTGCAACGCACGATGTACTCAAACCCCAGAGTGACCAGCATCCAAGCTGGAATGTTTGTGTAGAGAATTCATCAGCTGACCTCATCCAGCTGAGTGATTGTAAAAGAAAAAACATTCATTCCAATAAGTGGAAGATGGGTGAGGAAGGGAGTCAGAAGAAGAATAAAATCTGTTTTCTTGTTGTGCTTCTGCACGCTCGCGTAAATAGTGCAATCATCTTGCTTAATATATCATCATAAACTAAGGCTTTTGTTTCTTCATTAAACTCATTTTAGTCTAAGAAGAGCTGTTTTTTAAGAATAGTAAAAAGAAAGAATTGTTGCAATATTTTTCTCTTGCTAACAAGAGGATTTATTTATTTATTGCACAAACAAAACCTAAAAATGCGTCTCAGTCCTGTTTTAGACGTTTACACATTGCTTTTATGGGGAAAAAAAAGATGCTCAGGAAGAACTCCCTAAAGAAAACATATATTTATGTCAACATTTTCCTAAAACAAATTCTTATTGCTCTTGTGTTGAATGCATTATTATGCATTTTGATCTGGACTCAAACAGTAAAAAGCTCTACACAAACAAAAAGGACATCAAACATGACATCATTTCTTAATCCGTACTCCCCTTTGTGTGCATGTCACACACAGTTTTGTGCATACCTTACCGTGAGAATAAGACGAGACAATATGTTACTAAATGAAAATACAGCATTTTTTCAAAGAAGCCTAGAGGCATTTTCATTACTTATTTCATGGTCCAAAGCATTATTTTCCCCCCACTACGCTTCCGTGCATATCATCAGAGCACGTGGTTTAGCTGTGTAATTTTCAGTCTGAGACTAAAAAAAGTTGCAAATGTCAGCAAGCCCACTTTTTAGAGCGTGATGTAATGAAACGAAAACTGTGTCGATCGCAGTAAAAGTTCTCCGAAAACGTCTCTAATTCTCAGACTTCACAGGCTGCGTGTGGGTCTTTTTTTCTTCTTCTCAGCTTAGAAAAGCAGGCTGGGGAAAGTTGGTGCTAATAAAACTACTTTTTAAGTGTAAACCACCCACTCAAAGAAAACCAGAAATGGTAAAATGTCAGGCTGTAATAGAGCTGTCGTCATAGTAACTGAAGACCAGTTCATACTGTTGCACACACACACACACGCTGCCTTCTTGAGCGCTGACCATTAGCGGTAACAGCCAAGCAATCACCAGCTTCCAGCTTTGAACACACTCCCCCTTCAAACATCTTCACTTTTCATCTCGTGCATTTGTTCTTCTGAGCCTTTGCTGATTTCTTTTTCCACATTTTCTTTTGCTTCTTGCATTTTCTAATCATGCTAATACCTCTCTAACATCCTTTTAAGTCCAAGTGCTTGTTCCGTTCCTTGTTTTCCAGGTTTTAATTACACTTTTTATTTACTGGAGACCTTTAGGTTTGAGGAAAAACATCCTGACTGTAATTCAATACACATTTAGATGAGTAATATATCACACACTGCAGAAAATATTGTTAATCCGGTCAGTTCTTCTCATGCAGATTGATATTTTTAACCAATTTTCTCTGATGAAAGGAACTCAAAGCAGCATAAACATGTAAACAAAATAGGGGCAATCATTGGAAATTAGCTGTTTTTCATTAATCCAAATTTCTCCTTTTTCTATTTTAGCACAAATAAATGAACTTGTCTTGACTAAACAATATTTTAAAACATAATTTTAGTTTATTTTATGGTGAAATAAACTGATTCTGACATTTGATCTAAATATGCAACACAAGAATAAAAAACTTAAACCTTTATATGTTGTTGTAATGATAGTTACATTTGATACAATTCACAGTTATTCATTCACAAAAGGCAGGAATGCATTAAAAAAATATTTACACAACATTATGTTAGGAAAATGAGGTATTTACTCATTATCCTGTGCAAACAAACTCTTTTTACATAATTATGTTTTCTCAAGATAACTATTTAGTTCTAGAAAGTTTATCTTTATTATGAATTTACATTCAAATCAAAGGTTTTCTGCTTTTTTGGAGCTATGAATAGTCATGCTAGCAGCTGGATCGAGGTAAAAATGTAACGTCAGCAAATAGCTTCAGATAGGTCAACCCAAAGTGTCATAAATGCATTTAAGGATGAGTCTGGGTGTAAAATAAGGCTGTGTGATTAAAATAATTTGGATTTCAACTCAAAATATTAACAAAAACAAAGTAATCAACAAAAAAAAATGGAATCGATGTTTTGTTGGGTTTTTTTTTTGTTATCCTTCACTTTGCAAGCGTGCTCTTATTTTGTCATGCTATGTGAATGATGCACATCCTGCCTTTCAAAAGCGAAACTCGTGTGTCCTGTGATGTTTCACAGTCAATACAAGTAAAAAGATAGCAGAATGACAGCAAAACACAGTGGTGTCAACCAATATGCCTCTGTTATTTTTCAGTGTGGCAATATTTTACCATATGGGCTTCAAATGTCAGTGTTCCTGAAAAAACATATTTCTGAGTTCCCTTTTTAGACTTTTGGGCTTCTATAGTGGCTCTGTTGACGTAGTCCTGGTCCTTCGTTGGCTGCAACGACCGACAGTGAGCGGTTGTGACATTTGATGGTCTGCCCTTCAGATTTGTACCCACCCCTACCTCGGTGTACGTCCTGTGTCTTAGCAACTGTGACGGTGTTAGACAGAAGCAAACGACAAAAGCCTAACAACACACCTGCTTTAGCCTTTTAATGTTTGTACTGCCATATTTTAATAAACTTACATTTAAAGCTGCAATCCTCCTCTGCTCTATCTTCCACTTTGTCCGCCATTGTTACAAGAACAAAAATCTACCATTCAGCCCTGCAACAAATCTTGGGATGATGGGTCAGGAAGGATACGCCAGACTCGTCCTTCAGATTTGGGTAAAAGAAGGAAGCATCTGTGGACCGCATTTGGAGGAGTCTCTGAATTTGAACATCCTTTGTTACATTGCTGTGATGTAATCAACCTTCAAATGCGGCCAACGAAGGATGCAGCCCTTCAACTGATTGATTTCAAAATAATCCCGATAAAATCAAATCAAAATCACGTAAAAATAAATGGTTGGCCACCTTCTGCTGCTATATTTATGATAGAAATAGTTTATTTTAGGTGCAGAATGTATAAAGTGTCATGTTTCAGCTTGTTTATGAATTACAGTCCGCTTCATACGAAGGGCAGTTGTCTCATTGAAATTGGAAAATTGTGCTGTTCTGTCTATTGCTACATCCGCCTGAGAGCAGGTCTTCACCCTCCTCCATTCAGGATGTCCTTGTCCCCAAAACAAGCTTGTTTTTTTAGATACAGGTAGGATGTACTTACGGACTGTTATGATTTGTGGTTTTTTCAGTGGACCAGAGCCAGGTTTTGTAACATTAGGAGCATCGTTTCTCCTTCAGCTCGACTTAGATCGTGATGAACAGTCTGACAACGATGTTAAGGCATCATCAAATGACGCATCCTTCATTGCATCGCCTCTTGTTTTGCTACATTTACTCAGGCCCCTGGCCAGGTGTACGTCTCTGTGTCGCTTACTGTATGATGCATTTTAATGCACAACTTCAGATGAAATATCCATTATCCACTATGAGGATGTTATGATCAGGTTACGTGTCCTTGAGTTCAAAAAGAACAAAGGACTGCATCTGCAAAATCATCCTGCTTTCCCCTCAGTCTCCTCTCGCCCTGCACACAATGACCAAACAGATGCTGCCAGTTTTTATGATGATAAAGAATTACTTTCACTGCAAAGTGAGGAGAAGTGCACATATTCATTGCCACAAACCATAAAACCTAGTGTGTGGGCTGATGGGGATATTTGAAATAGAAAATTTTTGAATTTTGGGAAAAGAAAAAAGAGCTACACGATGCTTCAAGTTCAGTTCAACTTACAAGTGCAGCAAATGCCACAAAAATTATATATTCATATTAAAGTACTTGTTTTACCCACGCTTTCAAGCACAAAGATGGTGGATGTGGGCGGATTCTTTCTGTTCACCACAAACTTCTGTTGAAAACTTGACAACCTCTCAGAAGCAGAGGTTGGACTGAGGGAGTTGATATGAGCTGTAGCTAACAGCTCCAACAACCAAAGCTAACACTACCTGTGGACTTTTTAAGCAGAAAGTTCATGATTCACTTTTAACCCAATGATTTTGCTCTAGATGAAGAACTGTCAGCAGATCATTTAGGACAGTTTTTACACTCAATCAAGCCTGAGTACATCGCGCTGAAGTTAGATGGTGTTGCTACACTTGACACTATGGCCTTTTGCTAATGCACGTCATCTGATGGGGGTGCCTTTCAAAACAAGGGTACTTTTTTCAGCACAACACCAGCAGAAATTTTGCAGGTTTTTGGGAATCACATCCAACACTTTGGCAAGAAGCTTTAAAAATAGACCAGGATGTTGGGACATATGACAAACTTTGTGCGACTGTTATCTGAATTTTGTTGTATCTATTTAGTCAATAAGTGTTTTGTCTCAACTTGTTCACAATTTACCTGCATTTCATTCACAGTTTAGCCTCCAGTTTCCCCGAGTTGTCTTACATTTCTCTCACTTTCTGGCTCCATGAGAACTTTGTGGCTATTTTGATAGAAAATTCTTTGCACAAACTTTTGGAATATTTAGAAAGTTTTACAAGACTGGCCTCAACCACTCACACAAGGAAATTAAGAACCCTCATGAATATTTCAAGACATTTTAGAAATTCCCTTGCAATATAATGTGTATAATTTAAAAGTTATACATTTGGGGAAAAGTTAACGATATAAAACAGCCATTGGGCCATTTAAAAAAAAATAAACTATCATCAAAAAAGGTTTTAAAAATGTATTTAGATTTTTAGAGCTGAATTTAACATTAAATAAACAACAAATACACACCAAAATTAAAAATATGTGAGGCTATTAAAAATAATGGCTCATATATATTAGTATTATGTACTGTATTGTGAAAGAACACAGAGTTTGCATAAAAATGCCTTTTGACTGGTTTTTTTTCTGAACAAGAAGCTGCCTAATTGTTCTGTTTTTTTGTCAGCTGCATTTGTGCAAACAATAATTACTCCTTGTGTTTTAGAGCAAAGACGCCTGAGGCTTTATTGTGTGAGGGAAAGTCTAAGAAGACGGCAGCTATTCCAAAGTAAATATCCTGTCAGATATTCTTTTTCAACTAAACTTGTAGGTATTTGCACATAAACTCAGACACATTTGTTCATTTCCTTCTACACTTGTTATGCTCTTTGTAATTGTGCATCTAATAGCCTTGACTAAGAGGCTTTGCTTCCCTTATCATAAATGAGTTTAAATAAACAAAACACTCCCCTGAAGCTTGCGGCTAAAGACATAAAGCTGAAAACGCCAAACTCTTGTGTTTTTATGAAACGAGTTAAGGCGTGCTTTCTAAGTTTCTGGCCTTTTAAAACTTCAACTCAATTCATCAACTGTGAAGTTCAAAGAACTGGAATGTCTCTGATCCCTCTGCAGCCCCTGGTCGGGTTGAGATTATAGCCTGTCGTGCTCAGACCGGCAGTATTATTTGCACAGCAGAGGGTAGAGCATTGTACAGCAGATGGGAGGAGCAGGAAGTGCGGTGGCAGACTGACAAAATGTGATTACAGGCAATTATTCTGAGATGATTTGAAAGTGAAAGCTTTCTTTTTCTTTAACTATTCAGGAGAGTCAAACAATAAACGTCAGGCTGACAGACAGGTAACAAACATTGTTTCAGGATGGGCTTTTTCTCTTTACAGTCCTGCAGTTTTTAATGTAGGAAATATAAAACGGAGCTAAATGAGGTTTTTACATTTTTTGAATAACCAGAAGAGTTGCTTATAATATTAAAAACTTCTTATTCTTGACAGAAAATATTCTTAATTTGACTTTTTATAAACACACATTCAGAGCTATCACTTGTGTAAATCATAAAGGTTTAGTGTTGTGAGGACGTGTTTTCCTTTATACAAATTTATTCTGGTTTTGCTTTTATTTGCTACTTAATGGCATATCAGTTCTGGCTTGTTTTTAGCACCTCCTAGTGTCCGTTTTAAGTCGCTGTCACTAAAACTAAAACGTCTCTGCTCAGAAACACCCAAATCTAAGTGTTGAAATGTCTCCTCAGCCTTCATTGCTTTCTACTGGAGCGGTTCATCACTCATTCAAAGAAATCAGCTGTGTTCAAGCAGGGAGAGATTAAATAAAGCAGGAATCATGAGCTAAAAACACTCCAGTGCTAGCATAACAGCTAGCCACATTGGGTTAGCCTAACCCTCGCGAGATACGTGACCTAATGAGACTTCAGGGCAGCAGACCGGAGACTCAGAAGTTGCAAACGCTGTATCCAGGACACAAACAGCAGATGGGGCTGAGTGAGTTTTCATTAACTCTATAAATAGAAAAAGATGTTTCAGATCAGCAAATGTATTTCAGTATCAGACAAAGTGAACCTGAGAAAATATTAAAGCCATTTTTCAAATGATGATTTCATCTAATAAAAACTATCCAGCCAATAACCGATGCGTAATGAGTGTTTGCATTTTGACCCACCATTCTTTACTTAAATGAAATCGTAAATTAGAAACTGTATTTTGTATTTACTTGAGCTATCTTTGTCTGGTATTGAACTTTGTTTGATGATCTGAAACATTTAAGTGACAAAAAGACAAAAACAGAATAAATAAATGTTTCTGTGCTTGCATCTCTATTTTGTCACATTTTTATAATAAGTGCTGCAGCTTTAGTTACTGACTGTAAAGATGAAAGTTAGTTCTAAATAGGAATTATGGCTCATGAATGTCACTTTATTGGCTCAAATTACCTTGTTTTAGATTATATCAAAATAATTTTATTTAAAATTTAAAATATTAAAGTGCAAGAGACTATTTTTGAATGTTTAAATATTAATTGTTGACTTTGTCAGATGTTTTTTGACTCAGAAACGGAGGCAAAAGAACCAAAAGTGGCAGAAATAGCCTACAGTTGATGTTGATTTGTTAAAAAGTGATTTGTTTTGTCATTCTGCTAGTAAGGTCTGTGCCTTTTTCATTCATTTTGTTCACTAAAAAGGTCTAGCACCAAGCTGAAAAGTCAAAAACAACATTTATCTCAAAGTAACTCCTCCTGTGGACAACGAAGGGCGGTTGATCTCCGCTGCTTCAGTGCATGTGCCGTGCATTTAGAGTTAAATCAGTGCTTCCTAAATCAGTCTGCAATTTGTAATGAAGAACAGCAAGGTCATTCAGATGGATGAGAGACATTTAGTGAGCTGGATAATTAAATGAAGAAACCCTCAAGTCTCCTTTTAGTGCTATATTCATACAAGCCAAGAGCCATTTTTATGATATATCATTCACAGAGGAGCACTAATTACAGAAATGTTTCCAAGGCGATGTAGAGACATATGAGAAGGATGGAAACGAGCGCATTTATGGCTACCAGTGAAAAGTTGTTCCCACTTTTCTTTTATCGACATCCCTAAACCCCGATTTCTCTTATTCCCACTGGTACCTGATTCAAGGTCAGGGTCAGGAGTAGTGCTAAACTGGTCCGTCGAGGGATGAGGCAGAAGAGATTTACCTCAGGCTACTCTACATTTGTGTTGTCATTATTCTTGGAGATGGGTTCAGGGACATGAGAGAAATGATGAAATAATATGCTGGAACAGGGTGAGTCAGAAAGTGAGAGTTGAGTAATACAGTCGGGGCGGGTGCAGCCAGACGGCGTAATGTAGATACGGCTAACACGAGAAGGCTAAGGGATGAAATGTTCAGGCTTTTTTAAACAAATGTTGTGTTTAGCCTGTCAGAGCAGATGGCAGGAGTCTGGGGAGGTTTAATGAAGCTTAGATTCATTATTTAACCTAAAGAAGAACTCTTTCTCTTTTTTTGAGGAAATGCATATTTTTCCTCCTCCATGTTTTCTGATCTGTGCTGCAGAACTGAAGTGTTGCCAGTGAAAAACATCGCATTTAATTTAAAATGAACTTTAAGAGCAATCCAGTTATGCCGTCTTATTCCCTCTCCCCAATGATAAAAATCAGGATCTACAATGCACCAAGTCAACTTGACAGTTTTAAGTCAGAGTTCAAATTCAACTTGCAGCTGAATCATTTTTACTTCATTTCCAAATGTCAAAGTCAACCTCTTTAACTGAAATGGTCCCATCCACTACCTTTGACAGCCCGTTAGACTTTTTGCAGCTCTTTTCTCAACCACAAAACTTTATTTTTAACTGACAAAGCAAACCTTTACACAGATTCATGTAAAATCAGTCAAGATGGAGTCACAGTCAGCATTTAACCATAAAGTCTGACAGGAGGCAGCTAATCTGACTTTGGTAACATTCTAACAATGCACCAGAATCATAGCACAGGTAGGATAACTGGCTAGGCGTTCCTGCCTGACACACCTCCTCCAGCTGCAGGTATACATCTCTTTTGCTCTTTTAATTCCAAAACAGGGATGTCTCCTGCACTGCTTATTCTGTCTCTGGAGCCAGAAACTCTCCTGCTCCTCCTCCTCAGCCATGTTTTTAATGGCTTTAGTCCTTCTCACTCCCAAGGTGTACAGGTAGTGTAGGCTCTGTAGCCAACCTCCACTGGGAATGTGAAATCTTTGCAGCCTGCTTGTGATGAACCAGCCTTTCCTCTATTCAGTCCTGCCACGGGGTGGTCATGTGATGGTCAGCTAAACTGTTATGGTTAGAGAAGTCCAGAGCACAATGTCAGGTTCCAATGAGGTTAGGGTAATCTCCTGGGAAAACCTGAGTGTCTGGTCTAACTCCACTGCCAAACTCCAAGTAGCTCCCAGACATTAGGGACCATGATCCAAATGAGCTGGTGGGTCTGATTTCCCTTTGATTAAATGGATCTGCTGGGCTGATCCTATTGGCCTTCAGCCTCCTGGATGTCATTGGGCCATGCAAGACCCAGTTTTTGATGTCATCTGCTACCCCCCCCCCCCCCCCCCCCCCCCCCCC
>SSNR01000006.1:3716213-3782717 GCA_006937965.1 Callopanchax toddi
CCCCCCCCCCCCCCTCCCCCCGCCCTGTTGGTGGGAAGTGTCTAAAACCAGCAGGTCATGAACAGCAAAGCAGATTTAATCAGCTGGTGTATTCACTTTAAAATAAACAACATTATTCTGTTTTTTTTATCCAGTCTGAACTCTAAACGGAGTCCAACTAGAGGTTTCATTATATTGACTTGAGAAAATATTACATAAACAAACAAAAAAACAATAAATAAAGACACCCAACTTTAGCTTGATGAGTTCTAGAATGGAGAAATCAAAAAGACACAAATAGCCTGCCATAAAATACTTCAAAGTGTGCAATATATGACATAACAGCTTGCCACTTATGCAGATTATCAAGAAGCTTTTTTCACAGCTGATTAGAAACAAGCAGGCAGAAGTTTAATTGTCAGAGTTTTATTCTGAAGAAGAGTTCCTCTTATTCTCTTAGTTCATGGCTGTTAGCAAAATGCAGCTAAATAAAACGTGCATCAGTAATTAACCGTCTTTAGGCAAATACCCGAACCTAAAGTCCACGTGTGCTGGGATTTCATTTTACTTCTCATTTCCCCAAAATGTATTCACCAAATCCAGACGGAAAGGTCTTAACTTCAGGTGATTTCTCTCAGAATCAAATAATCAGAATCTGTTGCATCAGTAATGGAGTTTATAAGACTAAATCTCCAGTGTTTTTATTATTTCGTATCAGTATGCTTGAATGTTTGCTAAAAGAGAGTTTGGAAGAAATATTGAGTTATTCTGATAATCCAATAGTTGTTTATTGTCATGATCGGGGTAAATGCAGGACCCAAGTGCAGGAGGAACATGGAAAACACAGGGGAACAGACAGGCACTGAACACAAAAGGCGAAGGACTTAACAGATTATTTTTGGTGGTTTTTGGTTGAATGGTTGATATTTGCACACTGCATTAGAAGGAATGATTGCCCTTTCTGTGGTTAGTTTTTGAGCAACTGCTGAAGCATTATTGTGTTAAACTTGTTAAGATTTACGGATGGACCCTGGAGCGCACACAGACAGAGGAACTGGAAGGCAAGTGTAAAAAGTGAATATTTATTTTGTACTGCTGGTGCTGGAGGTGTGGACCTTAGGAGGTCCTAGCGTCCCGGGCGGAACCGTACGCCACCTCATGTGAGCGGAGTGAGGAGCGAGTGTAGGAGCTGGCGACCGGAAGGGAGACAGGCAGGCAGGAGGGGATGATGATGATGATGGTGACCGGTCGTAGTGTAGCCAGGGGAAGCAGAGGGAACGGAGGCTGGTGGTGAACGGCAGGGTAATCCAGGAGAGACGGAGACTGAGGAAGGAGCTGGAGATCCAGACGAAGGGACGACAGGCCAGAACGAAGCAAGAGAACAGGAACTGAGAGGGGAGACTGTAGGAGGGATAAACAGGATTAACTACAACACTGAGGAGATCTAGATTAAAAGGGCCATAGTTACCACGGGGAAGTGGACACAATGAACTGGCGTTCATCTTCTGGACGGCTGGTGGTTTTATGGTGAAGTAGATTGCTTGAGTGGCTGCAGCTGGAGGTGATTAGTGGAGCTGAGGGTGATGAGGGAGGAGATCCTGCTGATAGGGAGGAGGAGGTGTGCCCGCTGGGACTCAGGATATGACAAAACTAAAGTTTTTAACTTTAGGGTTTCTGGAATAAAACACTTTTTTTTATAACAGCAGCTTTCCAAACTCTGTTTTTTTGTTTGTTTTTTATTTATAAGTGCTGTATGTGGATGTGTAGTGTGTCGGTGTGTGTTGAGTGAGTCCGCTCTCTGACGTCTACCATTGTAACAGAGCTCTTCCCATTGTTCTGGGAGCATGTTTTTGTCTGTGTGCGACTCAGATCCACCACCTACTGCGTACTTCTCTCCCATTGAACTGAAAGCCTGTCAACAGCTATTATTCCAAGCAAGACCTCTGCTGTGATCCCTGCCATGTTTCATCAAAGCGTGGCAATTTATTCTAAAGCTCACTGTCTGAGCATGTTAGCTACTACTAAAATTACTGCGTGTGGGTGTTTGTGTGTGCACGGAGCCGCTGCTCTGCTTCTTTTTGCTCCTAACTCTTGTCATTCCTGTGGACGAATCCTGGCAGAAGGAGCTGAGTAGACAAGTTTGCCTTTCTCTGGTGCTATTTCACCATGAACTGCTTGTGCGTTTGTACGTGCGTGGCTGAATAATTAACACTGTTCGTCACCTTGCTGCAACACATCCCTCACACACTGATCTGATTAATGGAGCCCCAGGAGATGAGGGTTGCCTCCCAACATGCACAGTGACTAAGGCCATGTGTGTGTTTGCACACAAAAAGCATGACTTTTCATATCAAAAGTTCAGAAATGCATGTTTGATGTGAAGGAAAACACAAAAAACTCCACAGGAGTATAGTAGAATTCATATTTTCTGCTATAAAACAAAGCGAGTCAACGATTAACTGTTGGCCTGTTATGAGTTTTGATAGAGTGTTAACACGGGTTCAAGCATTAAATGAGCAGCAAAATGAAAGCATGATCATCAAAACAGGTTTTACAGGCTCTGTGGTGAGACACGAGGTTAAACTTCTAAAACTGAGACAACAGATGTTTTGTCTTTTTATCCCCTCCAGGAATGGGAGTCTAATTTCAGCAGATCTGGGTGAACGACTTGTGATTTTCTGCACAACTGACCTCCCGTCACAAGATTTGTTCTCACCTCTGAGGCGTTAGAGCTGCACCTGCACCTCTTTAGGATGTTTTTTGGTAACTTTTTTTCCTGTAATTGATGTATTTCATACAATTCATGCTCTATTTTGGCTGTTTGGCTTTTCATTGTGGATATACATTTATTTGAATTATTTGCAATCTCATACTCCCCCTTAAAAATGTTATTACTCAAACACAATCAGAGTCCGTTGTGTTTTTATTTAAATCATTAGACTTTTTAAATGTCTTCTGGAGACTTTTTCAAAATCTGATCATAATAAACCCAACTCCTTCAAATGTGGTTCAATAATGTTTTTGTTTTATGCAGAAATGACAGCCTGTTAAAAATTACAAATACTTTTTTTGTGAAGTAAATCACAATTTAAAAAAAAAAAATAATGCACTGAACCAAATATAATGTTGGTTGCTACTTTTGAATTGGTTAAATCTATCTATCCATCCATTTTCCTCCAGTGAGAATCGCAGGGAGCTGGTGCAGTTAGCTGCAGCAGTTAAGGGGCGAGAAGCAGGGGACACCCTGGACAGGTCAGCAGTCCATCACAGGGTCACATAGAGACAACCAACCAGCCACACATAGGGACAATTTTAGAGTCGCCAATTTAGCTAACATGCATGTTTTTAGTCTGTGGGTGGTACCCAGAGCAATGCATGGGAAGAACATGCAGACTCCATGCAGAGAGGCCAGGAAGTGAACCCACAACCCCCTTGCTGTGAGGCTACCAACGCTCCCCTAAATTGGTTAAAAATAAAATGCATTCAGCAGGGGCTTTATAACTTGAGGTCAGTTACAAAAAAGTTCAGCAAATGTTCATAATTTTGGGTTTAACCCTTTGGAAGCCATTCCCTTGTGTTTGCTCTATATTTTGATTTGCTGCCTTTCATTTTTACAAAAAATGTTAAAAGTAAAAGATAATTATTTTTAACTTTAGTCCAAAGTGCAAATGTGTTTTTAAAAAGGTAAATGAATTAATTTTAACATTTTAAAAACACAACAAACATGAGAAAAATGCCCTCTAGCCTCCAACAACACTCAGTGGTTTGAACTAAAGTTTTTCAGTCAGTGCCCTTTAAAGGGTTATGGGTCAGTCTTTACTTCCACGTCAGAATGAAAAAATTTTGTTCTCCATTTTAGTTTGTGCTCAAGAGATTCAGGCTGCCAGAAGAGAGTAAAACCACCATCAATCATAACAAGCTTGAGGAAATGTGTTGCTCACTCATGTGGCTCCAGAATTCATCCCACACTCTACATTTGTTTGTTTCTCTCAATATTTCTTCACCTTTTTGCGTAAAAATATTTTAATCAGCCTTTTCCAGATTTAAACAAACACAGAACAAGATTAGCATTAATGTTTTCCCTGTTTGTGTTAATTTCCTCTTTACACGGCTAATTGTTTTCTGTTAGTTTTGAAAGGAAACCAGTGGGTTTTTAGCTGCTTGATGTATAATTTTATTCACCTTTAGGTCACTTAGTTTATTTTCTGGTTGCTGCTATGCAGACAGCGTAGTAAACTCCTGCCCACAGAAACAACTTGGAACAGTGCAAAAAAAGACAAGAAAATAAATGATGAAGTTTCAAATTCACAACCACAAAAAGATGCCAAAACCCACTCATCATTTTGTGAAAACTGTTCAGCTAATTTGTGCCAGAAGGACTATAATGTGTTATGTTCATTTGCACACCTTACAAATTTGCAAAAATATCAGTTTACTGCAAAATTTCACTTTTTCTTTTATTTACTTCTAAATTCCTGCGTTCAAGTTCATGTTTGGTTGTCAGAATATTAATTAAATTTTAGAGTTGCTTCAGGAGGAGTTCACAGAATGCATGCTTGTGCACTTTACAGCAAATTCAAGGAAAAGATGAAAAATGCAGACAGATGCATGTACCAGATTATGAATGTTGCAGCTGGAGAAAAGCTATCTCTGCTGGTTTAGTCCAAAAACTTCCATTGTTTTCATATGTTGCATCATTTTAAAGTATTTTTCTTAGGGTGTGTCCAAGAAACATACATTTTTACAACATATACTGCAGTGCTCCTGCTTGCTCATAATGACTTTCACTATTGCGTCATAGTTTAGCAACAAGCCTGTTTGGCCTATTTTGGGTTTCAGGCAAATATCCACATTGCAGAGTGTTGCTGTGGTCCTGACACTTCCAGATAGCCAATGTAATAAAAAGGTCTCTGCCCACGTCTGTCAACTTCATAGTGTTATTCAACATGCACGTCTCATTTCCACACTGATGTGTAGTGAAAACTGTCCAAAAATGCAACTTATACCTGTTTATATCTGTAGAGTGATGCACTATGGGACATGACTCAGTAGGGAAAAGGAAATTTATTTATTTTTGACTGTTGTAAATGTGTGTTTTCTGTAATGATGAACTTCTCATTTTGACCAGAGGCTATTATAAGCATATGATACTTGGCAAAAGTTAGAAGTATTTTTTAGTTTTTTGCTAAATTTTAATTTATTTCTTAGCATTCTAAACAAATGTTCAAATTTGCACAGGTTGTCAAACATTTGAACAGGCAAACATCAAGGGTTACAATACAAAAGCAGTTGCTTGTGACAACTTTGACACTTTTACTACCGTTAAAATGCAGCTGTTCTTTTATTTACAGAAACTGGCAGTAAAGGACTTTGTGACCGTCAGGATATTTTTCATTTAAAAATGTGTGAGAAAATCTAAAGGGACCTGCTCAAATCTGACTTATTAGGAATTAATAGACCATTAATAAATAAACTGGTGAGTAAATATGTTACACAAAAAATGTTCTTCGTGTCAACAAAAACAAGCAGACACATGTTTAAATAGAATTCACAAAATACGTCTATATAGCAACAAAAGAAAAACTAATTACACAAACCAATGTTTAATTTCTAATGATTTAATCAGCAAATTCTGAAGTGGTTGGATTTATTAGAACAACATAACTTCAAGACTTGAAAGAACTACATAATTTTAAACATTTATATCAGCTTATTGCTCCTTTTTGGGAATTTGAGCTCAAAGTAAAAACTCTTAGATCAGAATTCACACGTTACTCTCACATTTCTCCTGCTGAGTGAAGCTAAATCTGCTCACATGTTTCTGTTCTGCAGGGTTTATTTTACTTCGTTGAAGTGAGCGGACTTTTTCTCACCCAGTTGGACTAAAACCTCTTTTGTTCAATAAATGTTTGTTTTTACATTAAAACAGTTCCTTTTTTTTTTTTTCAAGAAACCCCTCTAAGTTAGAAAGCATCCGTTTTAATTGTAACCTTGAAAATCCTCCTTTAGGACCAACATGTTTTTTTGCTTGATTGACAAACTACCCTTGGGTGTTTTAGCCATTTATGGCTTTTATAACTCAATCATGAGCAACATCATTTGGCAAGCAGGAGTCTTTATACTACAACCTAGACTCAGGTGACCTCCATTCCTCTAATTGTGAGACTACTAGCACTAATTGGCTGGACCTCTGTAGAATTAGGTCAGGTATTTTAATGGGGTGAATATTTATGCCATCACTTATTTCATGTTACATATATTTAATTGTCATTATTTTGTAGAAATCTGTTTTTACTTTGACATTAAAGGCTTTTTGTACAATGTTTGGTAAAGAAGCCAAATTATGTTGCTCATGAATGATTGATTTATAAACGCAAGTAAAGGATAAAACACCCAAAGGCGGTGGATATTTTTATAGGCACTGTATTAATACTGATATATTCCTTGTAGCAAAAACTATTTCCTTTTTTCCCCTACCGTCTCATCTTTATTCCCACCCACTCTACTTGATTTTCATGCACCGTCTGCTCCATTTATTTCCATCCATCTCTTTTACTTCTCTGCTCTCCTGTCTCGTCTTTACCGCCGTCCTGTAGTTGATCACAGACCGTGTTCCTGTCCTGCCTATATTATGTGCAGCACTTTTAGAATGATTCTATTACATGCCTCTGAGCTGCTGGATAATTCAATAAGCACCACCAAGATGACACACAGTTATAATCTACTTAATGAAGCTAGTATACTGATGAAGTGTGGCCCTTTCCCTCTTTTGTTTCTCTCTTTCCTCTCCTCTTCCTCCTTGCAGGGTGTTGATGGAGAGCCATTCGAATGACAGCCGGGACCGTGGTCATCACTGGTGGAATTCTCGCTACGGTTATATTACTCCTTATCATCGCAGTATTGTGCTACTGTAGGCTGCAGGTGAGGATGCACTCCACATGTTGTTGATGCTGTTGTTTGAAGAAATCAGCTGATTTATTCTGAAAAGGGATTAGCTCAATCCTCTACAAATGTTACATCATACAAACAAGCTTTTTCCGCAAAAATTAAGTGATGAAGACTTGTTGATATTTTGCAGAATTCAGTTATTTTATTTTTGGGTTCCTGAGTAAATGTATTGGTTTTAGCTTCTACATTTCTATGCAGTTGATTCCCAAATAGGGCTTGGTGGTTTAGCCTAAAACTGACATTGGAATATTTGGTGGTTTTAACATAACTGTATCACTCTTGGGTTTGGGCTTACAAAAGGTTTTAACTATACATTTTAAAAATATTTTGCAAGTTACCACAAAGTGCAATCAAATAATTTAGGAGCATTTAGGCTAATTTCTTAATAGATTGTGTAGTTTTGCAATGGTAGTGCCAATAAGAAGATACTATGACCTCTTTGCTTTGGTAGATCATCAACACGTTCTAATCTTTCATGATTTAATATCATCATATCGCCCACCCCGACTGCCAAATCATATTTTCCTGAAGTTTGTGTAAAAGAAGAAGAAGAAGGCAGACCTAAAATGCTGCATATTAAGATATAACATGCAGCCTGAGCAGTTCAGCAGCCTTTCAGCCATCAGGCTTTTTTAAATCATTGAATTGTGGGAGACGTAAGAACCAAACTTTTGCTGCCTTTTCATGGTTTTTGATAAAAGTTGCATCCATTTTTTTTAACTAAAATATGGTTAAGCTTTTATTTGCATATAGTAAGGCCATGGTGATCGACATCTGCCGATCTCTGGCAGCAAAAATCTGATAGGGGGTTTGATTTTGGGGGTATTTTTGGTCCTTGAACTCATCTCAAAGCAGCAAAAAAAAAAAAAAAAGTGACATTTTGCTAAGTCAGGTAACTCTCAATTGCTAAGCAGTAATTCACACTAGCATGTTTTAGCATGTTTTTACTTCCAGAATAAGAATTTTAAAGAAATTAATTTTTAAATTATTTTGCTAATTATAGTTCTAGGAGATAAATTGGAATTGCCCAAAATCATTATCAGCAGGTCAGAACTGTATCTGTATTTGTCCTCATAACTAGAATGAGTGCATCTCTATAAGTAAGGTCATTGGTTTTACTGAAGGAACCAAACTAAACTCTTCTTTAACTGAGTCAAAATGGCTCTAAAGAAGACATCTCCTCCATCCCTGAGGTATAACACAGGCATGTTCACTATCAGATAGTACTGAATAGTTATAGAAGTCACGTGAATGTAATGGTTAACCATGAGTATTAATATAAATACAGTTGTGCTCATCATTTTATCATTAATATCTAAATCTGATAGGATTCCTTAAATTCTAACACTGTTTACTCCTAATCCAAAGCCAACATACAAAAGCAATAAATCACTAAATATGTAAAAGAACAAAATGGAAAGAGCTGCAGAAAACTTTTTTTTTTTTGCTAATTTTGAATTTCCAGTAACTTGTATAGTTTATAGGTGTTCCAACATCTCCTCCAACCTCCTTAAATAAATTGTTTTTAGGGAGGTCATCAGAGGTGACAGCTGACATTTTCACTAAGTGATCACTGGTGTCATCCGGTATCGAGTTTTTAAATGTCACGTATCGAATAACAAGAAGAAAGCTTTCTTTTATTGATGAAAACAAAGTCCTTCTCAGTTCTGGAATTTTATTGTGAAAGTTTTGCTACTGCAGCTCAATGCAGCACTCCAAAATAAAAGCTCTCATTTAGGATCATGTTTTCAGTCATTGTTGATATTTGGTTCCGTGGATTTTTGGGTGTTTTATCCTCTTCCTGGTTAAATAAATCTTGTTATAACAGGTTTCTAATGTAAAATCGAGTTGTATAAGAGCAGGCACTTGTTTATTTAAATTTAGAGTAAGAAATAAGAGCAACAGGTGATACTTGGCACTAAAAGTTCAAAAATACAGTTTATCTGTTAGAGATCAAATCAAAACTTATCTGAAGGTGCTTTATCATTTCTATTTGAACCCACTAACTGTGTAAGTAACTGTGTTACTTTGATATCTTTTGAAGAGTTAATAGTTATTTTTTAATTTAAACTGTTTTATGTTTTGTTTGCATTTTTGGGACTTAAAATTAAAAAAATATGAATAATTAAATAATAAAGTAAAATAAATAAGGGTACTATTCTAATGATTTATGATTGTTTTATAAATAAGCACCTTAAAAACAAATGATAAGCAATTGTATTGCATTAAATAATTGAAAAAAGGGCATTTCTTACAAAAAGTGAGCCAACATTTATATTATGAATCTGTTGCTGATTAATAGAAGGTCGTGTTGTTTACAGGCGTCCTATTAAAGTTTTAAATGTCATGGATACAAAATGTAAAACTACCAACATAAAGTCAATTTATAAAGAATACATTAATCTAATTAAAGCATCTGAGCTTGTTAAACAGTGGTCCTGTGTCAATACATGAACTATATGTGAAAACTAAATTATTAATGCTTAATAGTGCTTTTTAGAGTGTTTACAAACTATTCAAAACCTTATTTATGAAGCATTTATAAATGTATCCTTATGAAGTATTCTTTTTTTACCTTGTTAAACTCATTGAAATATCAAATCTGTTTTACAAAAGTGACCTCATCCAAAAAGGCAGATGCACACAGGAAAATGCACACAAGGAAATCACAATAAAAACAATAGAAGTACTTTTTTAAAAATTAATAATATAATCACATAATTGATCTTTGCACTTTCCCTTTCCTGCACAGAAATTAGCAAAAAAATGTCCTTAATTCTGTTGGACAATGCCCAAAGCATTGTATTTGACTAGTATCGCTTTGTTTATAAGAACAAAACACAAATTGAATTCAGAGAAGTAAATGTGTTTTCACGCTCAACAGACTCCATTTAGGTTCCACTAATAATCAGAACACGGGACCAGATCCTGAGTTTTTATTGACACGTTGGATTGCCTGGGTTTAATAACCTCTGTTACTCTTATCCCCTGAAATAAATTCTCTTCTCGGCCTCGCAGAAGGGCATTTCAAAATGATTTGAGAAACAAAAAGAGCAAATTAATTCTAAAATAACAGCTTCTGTTTTTGGGTTTCCTAAAGGAGAAGTTTAATCCTTTGTGACTGGTTCTCTGAAGAAGATTAATACCGTTCTCAAATTCAATGGTAAACTAGAAAAGATGCTTTTCCTGCGAAAAAGCAAAGTTGGAATGCTGAAAGCTGAAAGAGACAGCTGAAATTGTCCAAAACCAGCTGAAAGAAGCTCAAATGAGTGGAAATTTAGCTAAACTTTAAATATTTGCTGAAAATTTAGATTTGTTTAAGTCTAATGTAGCTTAAAGTTGTTAAATTTGAACAAATTTGTTGAAAATACCTGAATTGTTGAAATTATTGTACACATTTGCTGAAAAATTGTAATTTAGCTGAAAAGATTGCTTAAACATGTGAAAAAATCTTTAAAAACTGATTAAAAGCTTAATCTAAGCTGAACTGTGTAAATACAGTTCAATCAGTATAAGATAATTTAGCTGAAAAGATTGCTTAAACATGTGAAAAAATCTTAAAAAACTGATTAAAAGCTTAATCTAAGCTGAACTGTGTAAATACAGTTCAATCAGTATAAGATAATTTAGCTGAAAAGATTGCTTAAACACTCAAATGGTTAGCAAAATAAGAAAATAGCAAAAGGCAATAACTTGCAAAAAAGTTTACACCAGCAGAAAAGGTAAAAATATAGTAGAAGAAATATTATAAGATTAGCTAAACAGTACAGTGTAAGAAAGACTTTAAGGTCAAGCAGAATGGTAGAATATTAGTTAAAATATAATGAGGTTGAAAGTAGTTTAATTTGAGTTGAAAGCCTTAAAATATCTTAAATTTGTATTGTACTTCTTTGAATTAGCTGAAATATGTTGAATTTAGCTTAAAGAAATTGTTAAAACCTCTAAAAAGCTGAACTTAAGCTAGGCTAAAGAGTTTAAAGACAGTTTAATGAATGTAGGTAAAACACAGAAAGACATTAAGGAGTCAGAAAATCAAGGAGTTCTGTTGAAAGAGGGCAAAAATCTCAAAGGTTTGATATATAACCTGTCTAAATCGGACAAACGGTGTGAGCGTAGGGACATTTTGTTCAAAAAGGTGCTCACATGCAGTAAATGTGTGAGCAGCTGATGAAAGTTACAGGTTTAAGAAGAATAAAGTAGTTTAATTTGAGTTCAAAGGCTTCAAATATCTTAATTTTTTATTTTAACAGTTTAAAATAGCTAAAAAGGTTAAATTTAGCTGAAACAAAAGTTTAAAACCTCTGAAAAAAATCTAAAAACCTGAACTAAAGCTCAACTGAAGAATATAAAGACATTTTAAGGGTCAAACACAGAGCTGAAGGATCATAAAATTAGGGACTTCTGCTGAAAGAGAAGATGATTCTTTAAAAACCGTAATATCTATGGCCTTAAGTAGCATATCTGCTGAAAAAGGAAAAAAATCCCAATATTTTGATGTATAACTTGTCTAAATAGGACAAACGGTGTGAGAGTAGGAACATTTTGTTCAGAAAGGTGCTTAAATGCAGTCGAAATCCATTACAGACTGAGAGAATCATAAACCAATCAGCCTGGCCAATCAGAAAGCACCAATTTAGCTGAGTCATGCTTAGGTGACATGCAATTTAACTATGTCTACCTCACACTGCTGTGTTTAACCTGGAAAAACCACTGTCCGAACAACTAGCTGCTATTCAAAAACGATAAGACATAAATAAAAAATTTAAACTTTGTGGGTGACAGGACACTTTCGAGGTGTTCTGTCTAAATTTCTGTGTGTCTACGTTAAAATTTGAGGGAGATATGACGATGGAAAAACAGGGTTCAGTGAAAGTTCAAAGACAGACAGATGAGGTCGATTAACATGAGAAATCGGCCCAAAAAGGGAGGATTTCTGCTGGCCTTGAGGTGATTTATGAACGAGCCATACTACCTATGGCCCAAACAACCAGATATTCTGAAACTAGACAAAAATCCCAACATTTTAATGTATAATTTGTTGATGTTCTTCAAACTGAGTGACTGTAGTGACCATTTGAAAGAAAAAGTCTCTCCTAATCCAAAACGTGCTGAGGGTTAGAGGGCGGTGATGACATCACTAGAGTGGGAGACAGGTTTGAGATTCACGATTCACTCCCGAACAAAGTTGTCCTGCTCCCACAGTTTTCACAGCACATGTATAAATTATACATTTCTGATTAGGGATTTTTGTTAGCTTTCAGAAAGTGTAACTCTCATGTCTGTGTGACTTACGGTTCTCTCACAAATCGACCTAGTTGGCTCAGAAAGTCCAAATCTGCTCCCATCTCTTTCATTATATTTTTGTCGATTTTTTTGTGTGACTTCTGAAATGTTCCTTGAGTTTAACTCGTCATATCTCAGGAATGGTTAAAGATATCAACAAGCTGAGTCATTTGGGAATAGTTGAAAGTCTTGTGAGTCTTTTAAAAGTTGAATGAAGTTGATAGGTTGAAGTATGCTGAAGTAGTACAACTTTGAAAAAGAGTAGAATTATTTGAAAAATTTGAAGAATTTGAAGGATTTCAATGTATTCCAATGGGCCCAAAAGTTGGACAAAAAGCTGAATATCTTAAAAAATATTAAAGATATCAAGAAGAAAAGTCATTCCAGGAAAGTCCTAAATGAGCTGAACGTTTTGATATATGAATGGTTGAAATCAGCAGAAAATTGTGGAAGGAGTAGCGAGCCAAAAAACGGCGGAAGTTATAAGAAGAAGAAGAAGAATAATAAAGAGAAACAGCAAAACAATAGTTGGAATGCTTAGTCAGCATTCCAACTAANACTAGAAAAGATGCTTTTCCTGCGAAAAAGCAAAGTTGGAATGCTGAAAGCTGAAAGAGACAGCTGAAATTGTCCAAAACCAGCTGAAAGAAGCTCAAATGAGTGGAAATTTAGCTAAACTTTAAATATTTGCTGAAAATTTAGATTTGTTTAAGTCTAATGTAGCTTAAAGTTGTTAAATTTGAACAAATTTGTTGAAAATACCTGAATTGTTGAAATTATTGTACACATTTGCTGAAAAATTGTAATTTAGCTGAAAAGATTGCTTAAACATGTGAAAAAATCTTTAAAAACTGATTAAAAGCTTAATCTAAGCTGAACTGTGTAAATACAGTGAAATCAGTATAAGACAATGAAAACAGTTAAAACTGGCTGAAACCTTATGTAATGAAGAAGAACTTTAGCTGAAATTAAGTTAAAACGTCATAAAAAGCAGAATCCTTTTTAAAAAGTTGAAGTCTCAGTTGAAAAGTTTTAAATACTTTACTGAAAGAGTTAATCTGAAGCTGAATTTAAGTTCAGGTGACAACATTAGCCGAAATATCTTAAATATTTGAAGTTTAGAGAAGTTTAAAAGAGTTTAATTTGAATTAAATAGTTCAAAATACCTGATTTGTTGAAATTTAGGTGTAGAAATTTGTATAAAAAGTGCAATTTAGAAGAAAAGACTGCTTAAACACTCAAATGGTTAGCAAAAGAAGAAAATAGCAAAAGGCAATAACTTGCAAAAAAGTTTACACCAGCAGAAAAGGTAAAAATATAGTAGAAGAAATATTATAAGATTAGCTAAACAGTACAGTGTAAGAAAGACTTTAAGGTCAAGCAGAATGGTAGAATATTAGTTAAAATATAAGGAGGTTGAAAGTAGTTTAATTTGAGTTGAAAGCCTTAAAATATCTTAATTTTGTATTGTACTTCTTTGAATTAGCTGAAATATGTTGAATTTAGCTTAAATAAATTGTTAAAACCTCTAAAAAGCTGAACTTAAGCTAGGCTAAAGAGTTTAAAGACAGTTTAATGAATGTAGGTAAAACACAGAAAGACATTAAGGAGTCAGAAAATCAAGGAGTTCTGTTGAAAGAGGGCAAAAATCTCAAAGGTTTGATATATAACCTGTCTAAATCGGACAAACGGTGTGAGCGTAGGGACATTTTGTTCAAAAAGGTGCTCACATGCAGTAAATGTGTGAGCAGCTGATGAAAGTTACAGGTTTAAGAAGAATAAAGTAGTTTAATTTGAGTTCAAAGGCTTCAAATATCTTAATTTTTTATTTTAACAGTTTAAAATAGCTAAAAAGGTTAAATTTAGCTGAAACAAAAGTTTAAAACCTCTGAAAAAAATCTAAAAACCTGAACTAAAGCTCAACTGAAGAATATAAAGACATTTTAAGGGTCAAACACAGAGCTGAAGGATCATAAAATTAGGGACTTCTGCTGAAAGAGAAGATGATTCTTTAAAAACCGTAATATCTATGGCCTTAAGTAGCATATCTGCTGAAAAAGGAAAAAAATCCCAATATTTTGATGTATAACTTGTCTAAATAGGACAAACGGTGTGAGAGTAGGAACATTTTGTTCAGAAAGGTGCTTAAATGCAGTCGAAATCCATTACAGACTGAGAGAATCATAAACCAATCAGCCTGGCCAATCAGAAAGCACCAATTTAGCTGAGTCATGCTTAGGTGACATGCAATTTAACTATGTCTACCTCACACTGCTGTGTTTAACCTGGAAAAACCACTGTCCGAACAACTAGCTGCTATTCAAAAACGATAAGACATAAATAAAAAATTTAAACTTTGTGGGTGACAGGACACTTTCGAGGTGTTCTGTCTAAATTTCTGTGTGTCTACGTTAAAATTTGAGGGAGATATGACGATGGAAAAACAGGGTTCAGTGAAAGTTCAAAGACAGACAGATGAGGTCGATTAACATGAGAAATCGGCCCAAAAAGGGAGGATTTCTGCTGGCCTTGAGGTGATTTATGAACGAGCCATACTACCTATGGCCCAAACAACCAGATATTCTGAAACTAGACAAAAATCCCAACATTTTAATGTATAATTTGTTGATGTTCTTCAAACTGAGTGACTGTAGTGACCATTTGAAAGAAAAAGTCTCTCCTAATCCAAAACGTGCTGAGGGTTAGAGGGCGGTGATGACATCACTAGAGTGGGAGACAGGTTTGAGATTCACGATTCACTCCCGAACAAAGTTGTCCTGCTCCCACAGTTTTCACAGCACATGTATAAATTATACATTTCTGATTAGGGATTTTTGTTAGCTTTCAGAAAGTGTAACTCTCATGTCTGTGTGACTTACGGTTCTCTCACAAATCGACCTAGTTGGCTCAGAAAGTCCAAATCTGCTCCCATCTCTTTCATTATATTTTTGTCGATTTTTTTGTGTGACTTCTGAAATGTTCCTTGAGTTTAACTCGTCATATCTCAGGAATGGTTAAAGATATCAACAAGCTGAGTCATTTGGGAATAGTTGAAAGTCTTGTGAGTCTTTTAAAAGTTGAATGAAGTTGATAGGTTGAAGTATGCTGAAGTAGTACAACTTTGAAAAAGAGTAGAATTATTTGAAAAATTTGAAGAATTTGAAGGATTTCAATGTATTCCAATGGGCCCAAAAGTTGGACAAAAAGCTGAATATCTTAAAAAATATTAAAGATATCAAGAAGAAAAGTCATTCCAGGAAAGTCCTAAATGAGCTGAACGTTTTGATATATGAATGGTTGAAATCAGCAGAAAATTGTGGAAGGAGTAGCGAGCCAAAAAACGGCGGAAGTTATAAGAAGAAGAAGAAGAATAATAAAGAGAAACAGCAAAACAATAGTTGGAATGCTTAGTCAGCAGTTGGAATGCTTAGTCAGCATTCCAACTAATTACACTTAATGCAAACAATAGAAAGCTGGGCTGTCTCTGCTAAATACAGTTTTAACTTCATTACTGAATTTATTGTATTTATGTAGAATGTTGAGTGTGCCGAGTGCTTCAGCCAACACAGACCTGCAGCAGGCTCAGATTAGACATCCTAAATGTTCTTATTCCCTCATTTTCAGTTATTGCAAGATTTGTTAAATATCCACAACTATTTCAGAGTGAGGCGACAAACATCTGGTGCCAAAACATAAATGAATGAACCAGCAGAGAACATTTCTCACCTCCTCCTGGCTGATTTGAAAATCTTCCACAGCACTTCTTTGTCCTGCCTCTTTATGCGAGCTCCTCTTTTTATGCAACATCTCCAGATGTGACCTTCCTTATTGTTCTCTTTTTTGAAGACAGAGGAATGATAAATGTGAAAAGTGTGAATTTGATCAGCTGGTAGTAAAACTAAAGCCATCTACAAACACAGATTTAGATATATATTAAATGTGCAGCTGGAACTAATGCACTACGACGTCAATATTTAGAAAAAAAAGTTTGGTTGCTTTAAAACATTGTTGAACTTCTTTATTCATAAAAATGTATAGTTTTTTGTAGAGATGCACCGATACCACTTTTTTTTCAAACCAATACGATACCGATACTTGAATCTGAGTACTTGCTGATACCGAGTACAGATACCGACACTTCTACCGCACAAAAAAATGCAATGAATTGGAAGACAGGTTCTATTTTCTTCTATTTTCGGTTAACTTAAACGAGTACAAGTATATGGTATCGGTATCGGCCCGATACAATACTGTTATCGGTTCCTCGTATCAGTTAACTTTAACGAGTACAAGTATATGGTATCGTATCAGCCCAATATCGATACCGATACCAATATCGATATCGGTATCAGTATCGGTGCATCCCTAGTTTTTTGTTTATCTCTCGCACATCTTTCCTTTAAGAACCCTTTTCTTTGAATTTAACCAGTAAGTGTCAGTTTGAATCATCAGACCAGAGAATTGTTTCTCTCAGGCGCTCTGTGTCCATTTGCCACACTATGAACTGGTTTGGGGGGTATTTTTAATGCAGGAATAGCTTTTTTGACTCTATAAACACTAGATGACAGGGCTTTGCAGTGAAAAGTATGTAGGTGATGAAACAGATGCTCCTCCCATCTTTACAATGACTCTACTAAGCCTGTTTCCCACTGGGCTGTGACTACTGGCGAGTAGTTAGAGACAAAGATTCTAAAGGAAGTACGTAACTCAGCTGTAACCACCCCTACATGTATCACCATGTACTCACGCTTTGACATATTGGGTATTCCCCCCCAACAAGCCTAATCAGGGTGACTTTGCTCTTGTTATGCTCAGCCACTTTCCAGTACGGTCTCCCAAACGGGATTGGGACACATGACGCTTACAAACAAACTTTCTTGTCATGATTTAGTCACAAACTGTCCAAATTGCCAACCCCTCCCAAAGTTTCCACATTTCTCACGCTTAACTAAAATTGACTCTGTGACTAGTTTGAGATGAAATTGTTCAAACTGTCTGCGACGCACAACTCTCATAAGGAAACTGTGAAACCCTGAAAACAATTGCAACATCTTGGAAACTCCCTCGCAAATGCTGTTCTGAATTTATCATCAGAAAGTTGCAGCCCAGTGAGACTCTGGCCCCAGAATAAGCTCCTATTTTTAGGTGAGTTTTCTGATCTGAGCCCTTCATGCTTGGTTGCTCAGTTTGCTCAGATGGGACGGCTGCTGCTCAGGAGATGGAGTGAAAATCAGAGGTTTGATGTCCAGATTTCTCCCCGGTGACATGTAGCTGTCATTTGGCTTAAAACCCCTTTTACTGTCATGTGTGTGTGAGAGAGAGAGACTAGAATATGTGATCAGTAAGACTATTTATTCATCCTGACACTCAGAGTGAAATGAAGAACTTGTAAAGAAAAGTAAAATAACGACCTGAATTGGGTTGTATTTATTTTGTTTATTATTCTTCTACCCGAGGGTTGTCCATTCTTCACAATAAGAGTCTCAAACATACCTCAAAACTTCTGAAACTTTCAAAATAAATTATTAATACTGTTCTCTGTGGGGGTTTCATTGAAGAAGGGTGTCGATAAATGAGCTTCAGGTCTTTTGAGGTATATCTTTGAGACTCTTATTGTGAAGGGATGCTGCTACAAATAACCAAAAGATATCAGCGCATATCAATAACAAGCCTGATTATTTATAGTTTACTCCATAAAAACCCTGACTTTAAATGATAACAAATACAATCAGCTTCAGGAGGAGGTTAGCTCCCTTGGGCAACTTATTTCTGAAAATATTTCAACTTTTTTGTCGACGTTTTAACATTTTCTTCACAATCCAACTGTTTTCTTGACATTTCGTCTTTACTCTGGACACCACTGCTGCTTGGTAAATGTTAGATCTCATGAAAATTTGTGTAAAGATTATTTGGACCATATTATCAAAGAACTCATATTTAAGGGTTTTTATAGGAAGCATCAACCCAAACATAAAAAAACTACTAGATTACCATTAGTGAAAAACCACAATTAAATATAGGATCATTTTCTACAGCAGAAGGAGCATCAAATATTTTTATTTTTTAGTTAAATGTTTTATACAGTAAGATATTATGGGATATTAGACATCAGACAAAATAATTAGAGAATAAAGCTGCAGCCTCATTGAGTTTACGTGTGAAACTATGAGACAACTCATTATTAAAAGTGTCACATTTCACATCATTTAGCACTTTTCCCTCTCTCCCTCCTTCTCTCACCCCTGCCTCCTGTTCTCCTCTCTCTCCCCTCTCTCACCAGTATTATTGCTGTAAGAAGGAGGAGTCTGAGTCGGAGGAGGAGGAGCCGGACTTCGCTGTGACGTCCCGCCTTCCGCCAGTTCACTCCAATCACAACATCGTGGCGGCGACGGCGGCCGCCTCCTCCATCCCCAATGGCCCTGCCATATTCTCCACCCCACCGCTGGCGAGAAAACTGACGCGTTCGCAGACCTTCTGCCCGTCGTGTACTCACTATGACCTCCCCTTCTACCTCCAGCCTCCTCAGCCGCAGGTCCACCACCAGCCAGACGGACTGAGGAATGGAGGAGAGCGAATCAGCTACCGCAGCGTCCAGCAGCAGGATCTGGACCTGCCGGTGCCAGTGAACATTTCAAACTACCGTAAACCCAACCTGGCCCGGTCGGTTACCATGAGGGAGATGTTCACACGCAGCTGCAGCATCAGCACTGATGTTTAGCTCAATTTCCCACATTTTTCTGAAAACTGGGCTCGTTTTGATTCAGACTTTTTGTGTCAGCTTGACCAGTTCTAGTCCTGTTTAACCAGTCCCCGCCTGCAGATCGAAGGACTCAGGACAGTTTTATCTAATGCTCAGGTTGATGACTTTACACTTGAGCCAAAATAGAGTGCTTCAAAATGTCAAATGATCAAATGTTTTAGGTTTTTACACAAAAAAGGACGTTTATTTTCTGATTTGGTGAAGTCTGTGTCGCCCTACTTCCAATGAATTCCTCAACCTTTGACTCAAAAGACTGGCAGATTATTGTCAGAATGACATAATCAGGAGGGATTTTCTCTCTTTCACAGCTGCTACGAATAAAATATGATTGGGAGAAGTCTGGTGTTCCTCTCTATCACGACAGGATGATCTGTTTGTTCCTCCGTCAACAGATTACAGAGATTATGAAATATCACTCAGTAGAGAGGACGAGGGTCTTTTCATGTTTTAGCTGCCATCCACAGACAGTTCCCATAGTTCTAACTTAGGCCATAATATTATACGACATCAAGGGCTCATGGGAGATTTAAGGTCCTCTTTTCTTTCCAGGTTTCACCTCTGATGGGAGCCTATAGTCACTCTGAATATCTGCACACCACACACAGTGTCTGTACAGTTCTCTGCTCTCCATAAGACAAAAAGACATCCGTGTTCTTGCAGGCACGGTGGATTAAGTGCCGAAACAGGCTGGGCTCTTGCATCTGTGTGCATAAACTGTATGTGAGTGCATGCACGTGAGCGTGTAACGTGGTAAACTGTTAATGCCCGATTTTCCTTATTTTTCATTTTGTTGCAGCTCGTTACAGTTCTGATGAACCCACATGCAATTTGAATCTAACTTTAGGAAAATGCAAAGACGAACAAATTAAAATGCAAACGTTATTTTCCAAATGTTTATTAAATTAATCCAATTTAAAGTTGGAGATACGGTTTTTAAAGCAACTTTTTAAACTTTCATCTTTGTTATAGTTCGTCACTGAATCCTGAGTTTGTGGACTTCTCACTGTATTTCTTGTGTCGTATCTGACTGGTTGATATCCAGATTCTTTGGCTAAAGACTCACCCTTAAAGGCACGTGTATAAATATTTAACAGGCCATAACATAGTCTTCAGTCTCTTTCCTCTCTCTCAACTCGCTGGACTGAGGAAAATGTGCTCTCGCTCTGAGGTATTCAGAGTTCCTGCTCGGGATTGATTTTATTTTCTGCACACTGGCTGACTGGCCTGGCTGGAGGAGTTTTATGGGAAAACAGCCAATGAGTGAAATTATTTACTGCTTGATTTCTAAAGAGACAGCACTGGTGGTTGTGTGTGTGTGTGTAGGGGGTTGAAGCTGATTGAAATGTCCCTTTTGGATCCCCACCCCCATCATCTCCCTCACATATATAGTAGACGCTGCTGTACCCTGCTCTATTTTTGTCTCTATGTAGATTTGATCAACAATCATGTTCCTTTATTTTACTAAAAGGTGAAATAGTGCATAATTATGTCTTACGTTGTGACATGAGCAGTGACACAAGAATTCAACAAACAGTTTTGTAAATCAAACTTTGGACCGAATCACAGTCATAATACCCTCCTCAGCTTAATATTTTAATTTTAATGGATATTTCAGCCATTTTGAAGTATGTTTCAGTGTGAAAAATATAAATAATTACTATCTTACCCATTGCAGATAACTTCCTGAATGGCCTCTGTCTGAAGAAATAGTTTACATCCTATGGACTGATGAGCTAACAGCTAATTCAAACACAGACAACCTTCAAAGGTTGTAAACCAGCTCCAATCTTCTAAAGATCTCAGCAGCTCATGCAGACTTTATCTTATAAACCTTATACAGTCATCAGTTTCACGTTACACTGTTATTCTGACAGAAATTCTAAAACATTTGTGCTGAAATTCACCACTAGATGTGCAGGAAGTGCTACATTTAGCTAAATAGGGTTGCCAACTTTTGAAAATGATAATTATGAGAACTTGCTGTGCAGGATGCTGTTTTAGTGGTGCATTGAGAATATATATAAATCATGCTTAGCTTAGCTTAGCTTAGCTGTGAGACCACCAACCATCTAACTGAATTGTCATCAAGGAACGTTATGAAAATTTAATTGCCTTCTGTGCTTTTGCAGCTTTTTATTAAAGGACGTAAAACTAGCTTAATATGCCAGTGAGATCAGAATTCATTATTGTAGAATTTGGCAAACATGCTATGCTAATTGAATCACAATTTACTGGAATTGAATTTTGGTAGCACACTATGCTAATAAAGTCAGTATTTACGTTATTTACTAATATAATATGCTAGCATAGAATTTGCCAGAAAACTATGTAACAAAGTCATTATTTACTAGCATGATTTAGTTTGCTAGCATAGAATTGGCTAGAAAACTGTGCTAATAAAGTCATTATTTACATCATTTACTAACTTAAGATAGTTTGCTAGCATAGATTTTCGCAAGCTTGAAATCCTAGAAGCAATGGGATTCCTTTCTAAGTGACTGTAGTTCACAGAACATTTAATGAAGGGTTCTCTTGTTTGGATTGAAGTAAATTTAGGAAGAGGAACATTGTCTTGAATTAGTAAACCTTTTAATGTTGAACTGAAGAAGGTGTAAACATTTATAAAATGATGTCATCAGACTGAAGCTGCATGAAGGCAGGAGCTCTTTGATCTTGGCTGTATGCAGACTAGTCGTTAGTTCATTAATCCATAAATTTAAATGCTATTTCCCCAAACAGAGGCTGTTCAGAAGGCTATCTGAAATGGGTAAGATAGTTATCATTTATGACTCTTACACAGGAAAAACATTTCAAAATGACCAAAAATCCCTAACCACCCCTGCTAAATACCAAACATAATTCTTTATTTTATTTTAAGCCTAAAAAAAGAGCCTCAACCCTCAAACAGCCCTTTCTTTCAAAAACTCAAAATTCTCTATTTTTTTGTCAATCCCAAAGTCCAGGAAGAGCCAAGACCACATGCTCACACACAGAAACACACACAAACTAACACACAGTAGTTTTCAACGTTCATATTTTGGAAACTGAAACTATATGACAGCTGCACAGCAAATGTAGTGCCATAAAGAATTATAAATGAAATGTATTATTAAGATTATTATTACTATTATAAGTGTTTATTCAAATAATATGTGGTTTTATGTTCGGGTATTTGAATGATTTGTTTTATTTTACGATCCAACTGTTTTTCAGACTCAGTAAAGTACAGCAGATGTTTCTGTTCCTGTTTCTAATATAATATATAATCAACAGACACTTTGTTGCTAATAAAATAGTGTTAAAACCCTTCTGGCTTCTGTTGCTGATTTTATTCTTCCAGTAACGACTCACTTCAGTTGGTTGAATTTAGGTTATTAACCCCCCAAAATAAAGCAATCTGTTCATGGATTATTAGATTTTTACCTTTTTAGGGTTAATTTTTGGAGCAGGAGTTTTCCATGATGATAATGTGAGAACACACCGGACTCAAAGTGAACAAGGGGTTGTTTTAGACACAGCTGGTCCAAATAACCTCATTGAAACTCTTTAGGATGAGCAGGAGAAAACATTACACATCAGTTCATCTACTGCACATCATTATTAATATAAGAACTTAATACAATATTCATGCAACTCACATTGAAAATAGATGTGATGTTGCACAGGCTGTAATCAATCCTAAAGGTGGATCAGCTGAAACGTACGAGCAGAATATCAGTTTTCTGGTTTGTTTACTCTTTATCAGAAACTGGATTGCTTTTGAATTTCGTTTTGATGATTGAGGATGCACCAAGTTACATTTATAAAACTAACAGAAGTTAGAATTAATTATACCACAAAGTTTTTTTAAATGAATAATTCATTTAGTTCTCATTTATGGAGTCAGTATGAAAAATAATTTTGGACAGACTCAAGTAATTGATCAGATTTGTTCATTTATATTTTATTGCTTGTGCAGTGCTTAAAATAAATGATTTTTTTCTTTTAGATATAAAGGAATAAAGGGTTTGTCTCCCTTAAAAACATTTTTTTCATCTGCCTAAAAGCCATAAAGTCAAGAGAACAACGTTTATGTCAGACTTAAAATATTGGATAGCTTGAAAGAAAAATTATTATTATGTTTTTTGCTTTTGCATTTCAGGGTTTCCACAGTAAATTAATCAATTAAAAATATGATTTGTAAAAACTGCTTTAATATTTTAATTTTGATTTAGGCATAAAGACAATGCTTTCAGGCTTCTTTTTTATGTGATCTTTGCTTTTATTTTATTTTTTCTTCTTTTTAAACCTTTTATTATAATACAAACCAAATAAGTAACTGAAATAATAAAAAAGATTATATAATATATAAATTTCTATCTGAGGAAACCTTGAAGCCTGTCAAATATTTAACCATCACAACAACGATGAAGTCTGTGAACAGATCCAGTCAGCCTCAAGGCAACAAGGTGAGCGTCACAACGGGAAATATGTCTGAATGGGAACTAGAATGTGTCCCTGTCTGCGTGTGATGATAAATAAAACTGTCAGGGGTGAGGAGTCAATAGTCACTGTGGAAATAGTTAAAGTTGAAAACAGGAAACTTTAGTGGCAGTAAACCAGATGAGTCAGAGAGGCTTTATTCATGCAATAAAAAACTAAAACTATTTCAGAGAGGAAATTATAAGAAGGATGAGTCAGAGCTAATGAATAAAAAACGGAACAGATGGAGGTATAGAGCAACAAATACCCAACCGAGGCCTGTCTGTTTGAGACACAAACAGCCATTTATGCATCAACACTGCTGCACATATGAAAAAAAAACTTCAGATTATCATAAATCCCTTCTTATATGAAGATAATTGAGCTATTTCTTTTAGGATGAATTGCAAAACCTATAAAAGGGAATGTTATGCCACAAACACAACATGGAAAATGTTATTTTAACCGTCACCATCATGTAAATGTAGCTGTTTACAGTGGAGGATGAGTTATGGTGATTATTCCTCATCAGCCTGTTTAGGGTTAGGGTTATGTTTGCTTTGGTCCAGTGACTTTTATTCCTCTAATTGCATGAAAGAGGAATTTGACATTTTTGCTCAAGTTTAAAAAATACATAAGATCTGACAACGTTTCATCTAAGTCTTATAGCATATCGGTTCAGATGATCAAAGAATGGAAAAACCAAGCTAAAAGGGACATCATCAAAAGCATCACTCTGCTGGGAAGTCGTTTAAATGAGTCTAATACTACCCTTTCATCATGACTCGTTTTTATTTATGTTCTAATAATTCTGCAGAATCATAACAAAAAAAACATCAAAATGATTAATCAGCTGCTTTAATCAAAGCACATCTCGACCCATCTGAATGCTCGTCTGCTTTAAACAACTGGTCCCTTAAATGTTTCCTCTGGACATTTATTAGATGTGAAGACTTTACAAGAAGTGTTCCTGTTTGTCTGTGTGCTAAAAAGGATCCATCTCTGGGTTTTATGTTGTTTTTGTAGCAAACGTAATGCTTTTTGTAATTATTTGCCTAAAAACTGAATTTTAAAATGCATTTGTTCCCATAAAAGAATCCAAACTGGTGATCAGAAATAGACGTAAATGCTGCCATGAGCCTCAACACTCACTACATGACCATATACCCACATTTAGTCATTTTTACTTCTTTTTTGGCTAGTTTTTATGATCCATGGATGTAATCCACCAGCCAAGATGATGGAGAGATGAACAGCTGGGATTTCATGAATTATAAAGATGAAATACACTAGGGGGCTTTCTAACTATAGCACAACAAACCTGTTCCAAGTGTTGCTGCTGAGCTGATCCCGTGCACCTGTAACTCATTACCTGCTCTGCAGTAGATATAAACTCTATCTCCATCCTCAGATCACATGGCAGACTGACACTAAGGCCTGGTTTGGGGAGTCTTATACGATTGTGGTGAAGGTTTTTACATAGCGTTGGCTCTGGAACTCAAGTTCTTGAGAGAGGTTGCTCCAGGTGAGAGGCGAAGGACTGGGTGGGATTTTTGTTAGCAGCAAGACTCTCTGCTTGTGGGGTTAACCCTGAGGGACAAAACAGTAGCTTTCCTTCAAATTTGGGTTGGAGAACGGGTCCTGGATGTTTGTTCTTATGCACCAAATAGCAGCTCAGAGTACCTATACCCTCTTTTTGAGTTCCATGGGATGAGTGCTCCAGCTGGGGACTCCATAGTCCTGCTGGGGGGCTTTAATGCTCACGTGTGTGACCTGCAGGGGCATGATTATGAGGAATTTGTGTATAACTAGTTTTCTCCACAGTTTAAGCATCACACTCTAACATTTTAAACATTTTATAGCTGATAAAACAGTTTGCAAAATTTGTAGTGATTGTCTTGTAATGCTTTTTGATTACAGTGCAATCCACAAACACGCACAACTCTTACTGCTGTGTCAGAGATGGGGAGAAATAACTGACCTCAATAAATCTTTTTTCTCCCACACACACACACACACACACACACACACACACACACACACACACACACACACACACACACACACACACACACACACACACACACGCCTGTGTGCAGAAGCCATTACCGCCCCATGTGTGTAATAGTGCAGTTTCCTAAAGGGGGAAAAGCCATGCCTCTTGTCTGAATTTTTCATCCCCCACACTTTCTGTTTCTGTATAACAACTAATAAATAAGCAATGAATCCAGAGGACATAACACATAATGGACTAGATTTTATGCCCTCCGTACCACAGCGTCAGCTCCCCTTAAAGCACATCTCGCCTGTCCTTCTCTTCTGGCTTCATCCTTATGTTGTCATCAATATATAATCTTTTCATCTCTGTGTTTCAACAGTTAAATACTCTTTTGTGTTCCTCATCATTTTGGTCTTAGCCAGTTAATAGATCTGAAAAGTCATAAGCCCCAGTGTTCTGTCCTTACAAGACGTGAAGCTGACAGCATGAGGATCTTGCTAGACAGACAGTGAACAGTTCATGGATTTTCTTTTCTTTTATTCCATAAAATCTTGTAAAAAGACTTATGTGAGCCAAACATCAACAGAAAAAACCGTTGTAGAACTCTGTTCTACAGTTGGTTGCAACTTGCTATTTCTACAGTCACCACCAGGGGGTGCTAAAAATCCCAAATCAGAAGCACATCACATCCATACCAACACACCCAGTATCTTTTTTTTTACTTCTTCCCCTGAACTGAAAATGACCTTTTGCTTTGTTCTCCATCTTTGATTAAACTTTAGAAGCAGTTTAAAAGATTTAATTGTTACCCATTCAGAGACACTCACATTACATTAGCTACTGAATCTATACCACATCATTATGACGATTATGCAATATTCTTCTTCTCAGTCAGAAAGCGTGTGGGTTGTTTCAGATAGAGTGAAAAATTATGTTGTCAGGTAAGACTAACTTAACCGAGTCTTTGTCGCCATCTGGTGGAATTAAATCACACTAACTATTTATTTTGACATTTCTGTATTGAGGGGGGGAAATACTGGCCTTTTCCGTGAATATTACGTGAATATTTAAAACATAATTATTATTTTAATAATTCTCTATTGATCAGGGCTTATAAAACAAATAACTAACCCCTTTGTCCAAACAACTGGATCTTTCGGAGAGGCGTTTCAGGCGATTGCGTGTTGTGGTAACCAATTCCAAGTCCCACCTCTTGGTTTCAACAACCAATCAAATGTCGCTGTGGGTCTGATTATTCTTAGCCGCGAACTGCAAACATTTTTTTCTAATCTCGTCGTTGCTGTGTTGTACCTCAACGAATGTTGGAGCAACATGAACACGGAGCAGTCTATTAAAACCCAAAGTAGTGTAAATGGTGTTAATGTTTTAATGCCGGAGGAAAATGACTCAAAGAAAGAGGAGCTGAAGAGGTAACTGTTAGCTTAGCTTCGAAGGTAGCTATCAGCTATCTTGGCTAACATCAAGTGTTTTCCGGTTACTCAGAAAGTTTTCTTTTCATACGTCCAGTGACAAAACAACTGTAGACAAATTCGTTTAAAACAAATCTAAAATTTTCTATGCAGCAAAAGAGACGAAACACTTTTGAACATTTCTTGTATTTGTATCTTTTATTAGTGTTACAGCAGCAAAAAGTAAACAAAAAAGTTACAGATTTAACAAAAGGCCACCTTAAACAGACACATAAGAACATTTTTTACGATTTATTATTTCAAATTAACTTGTTTTTAGCACCAAATTTTCTCGGTTGAGGCCATGTCTTGGCAGAATAAAATAGTGAATGATGTCAAACTAAAATAGGAAGTGTGTCTGTTATGTTAAACTTTAGTCCGCTGCTGTTTGTTTACGCTTTTAAGGAACCAGACTATCTTGTAATTCCAAGGGGTCTTGAGCAAGGCAAAAAACTGCTACTCCTTACTGATCAAGACAACTTAAAAATGTTAAAGTCTAAAGTAAAGGTAACATGGTTCCATAAAGTGGTGTAAATTTAAGATTTGATCAGTGATCTAGATTTTTTTTGTAAATCAGTTTATATCAGTATTTCATTATGAAACACACAAAGACTTGCCAATAGTTTTTTTCCCCACAATTATTTCTAGAACTCCATTCTCCAAATCTAAGAAGGTACATTCTCACTTCAAGTCACCAGTAAGTCACTTCTCCAACACACAAATGTATGTATGTTAATTTATTTTGTGCTACTTATGCACTACTTTATTGATTTTAGTTTTGCATCTTACAGCTTCAAGTAGCTGAAACTTCTAAAGTTAATCCTGAAGACGAGGTGGTGGAGCTGCAGAAGAGAAAGAAGCAGCTGGATTTAGAGATCACCCAGCTGGAAGCAGAGTAAGTACAGCTGTGTTTGTCTACATAAATTGCAATCCTTGAAGTCCAACCTTCATGGTATGAATAGAGAGAAAACATCTTTAAAATGTACATGGAATCAGTAGTTTTAGTCCCTATAAATAAATTATTTTTTCCAGTCTTCTGTTTTTATAAAGTTTTTATTTCTATGCTTCAACTTTAGTTTAAAAAAAAGGTATTTGTGTGAGACCAACATTCTGTCTGTTTTTCAGGGGATACAGAGTTGATGAGCTGGAGCATCATATTGATAAGCTGCATGAATACAATGATATCAAAGACATTGGACAGTCACTTCTGGGTCGCATTGGTAAGAGATATACAACCTTTAAGTTTATCATTGTAAATTTTCTCTTCCAATAAATGTTTGAATTGGTCTAGATTCACAGCTGTAGCTGGTAAACCGAAAAGCATGGTGTTTCTGACTAAAATAAATTACAAAAGCTTTTAAATAATTTAGCCAGACTTTTTTGTTTTAGTTTAATTTGTTTGATCAAGTAATATCTTTTCCAGTCACATGAAAACTGAGTCTCTATGTGAGCAGACAGACATAAATCATCTGCTGTACATATAACCTCAAATTATTGTTTTCCAGGTCATAACAAAAATGGTCTGTTTGGGGGGGGGGCAAACTGTTCACATGAAAGCACTAATGCAGCTGGATGAGAGCTGATCTGAACTGTCAGCTGAATGTTACTCATTTTAACACCTTCTAGTTCAGCTGTCTGCTGAATGTGACACATGTTAGCACCTCTTTGCACAGTTATTGTAAGATAGTGTAACTTAACAATATGAGAAACTACTTAAATTACTAAATTATTCTACATAACAAACACTGATAAAACAAGATGGCACCAGATTTCACAAGATCATAAAGACATTGACATTTTAATCGCCTATATTTCACGATGGGTGCCATTAAAACATATTAAGAGACATGATGGTGGACTAAACTGATGGGAGTGTATTCATGAAACCTGATACAGAGCTGCAGGTGACAGGAAAAATGCAAATTACACAAGATTGGGTTTGGATACTTAGATGAGTGCGGTTAGAGATTGATTTAGATATTCTGTTTACAACCAGTAGAGGGCAACAGAGAGGCATCTTTGTTTTATTGGTGGTGGAGCAAAAAGTATTTAATTTAACAATATTTTAATCCATCTGCACTGAATATGGTGTGATTGTTTAATCTGGCTAATAAACTCTCAAACTACCTATTATTGTTTCTGTAATAGATTGCTATTCAGCTCATTTACCTTGAATTTAGATGTTAAAAATAATTTACTTTTACTTAATTGGCAGCAAGATATTTGATTTGGATTCATTTGACTCAAACCATTGATCAAAACTGTGTTTTTAAAACAATTAACACAGCAGTTGGTCTAACAATAGTATATTGTGTGTTGCAACCCCACATTGTTGAGAAAGAAGGGCAAAGTTCACAACTTTCACACTATTAGGAAAATTGTGGTGAATCATGAGCAAGTTTGTTTAACTCATGACTTTTCACCTAAATTTACATGCATATTTGTGATGAATATTTTGCAACTTCCTTTTATTCCCTTATATGGATGGATACTTTATAAATTGTAGTAGTGATGTGTAGAAATATATTTTTATAGTTTGAAATATTTCTATAAAATCTCAGTACAGTGAAGAGTTGATATGATAATGATCAGTGGACGGAGGTGGCATTTCCCCTCTGACACAATGACAGTCTTTCACATCACACACACTCTGACAGACAATTACAGTCTCTGTTGATGCCTAAGGATGTATTCATACACTCACACGTGCACATGCAGTCAAATACAAACACACAATTTCTTCTTCTCTCCCCTCGGCTTGCTCTCTCTCTCTCTCTCTCTCTCTCTCTCTCTCTCTCTCTCTCTCTCTCTCTCTCTCTCTCTCTTTCTGTCACTTTGCCTCAAACAAACACACTTTTACAAAGAGTTTACACTTAGACACTGAGGACTGTTGTACTGTAGGTTGTTACTCTGGGAGGGAGGTGATTGGTGGGCAGATTGTGGAGTGAAAGATGGCCTTTAGTACCCTCTAAAGACAACTGTCCATTTGTCCCTCGTCACGCCTTTCTTCAAGAAATAAAGCGAATATATTTCAACATGGTTAGTTTAACTCACAATTTTTAAAATGACTTTTATCACCACTTTAGTTCTAATTCATTTGTACGTTCAAAAAATGAGTTCTAAGTCAGTTTGTCTTTTTTCCGTGGCTTAAAGCTAAAGTTTAGCATTCTTTGTAACTTTTTATCCATAATCAAAAGTTTAAATAGTTTTTTTTTTTCAGTTTAAAACCACTAATATTATCTGGGTCACCCATTTTTATAAGAAAATATCACTGAAAGTTTATAAATCACAGCCAGAAAGATATTTAGTTTTCCTAGTTTCCTTTTTGAAATTATATCTATAAATTCCTGAAATCATAGGCCCAAAATAATATATAGATGGAGTGATATTTATTAATCATTTGAAGGAAATGTATATGTTACAGCAGCAGTTCTACAACACAGTTACAACAAGAACATCTCTTGTTCTTTTTCTAATGACAAAGTTAATCCATTAAAGAAAATGTGAGTTGTATTTTTGTTAATATGCATTCATTTGTCAATTGTCTGAAATACTTTTGTGCATTTTCACTCATTTTTGTTTAAACAGACATTTTGACCTAAAAAAAAATGTCAGGAAAACACAAGTGTATGAACAGACAGTGCATTTCATTTCTGCAGATGTGCATGCTGGTTATTCTGTTAAAAACAAAAAAAGCTTATAGAAAATTGAAGAATTTCCTCTAAATGGAATGCAGTCAATTTAAAAGGCATTTTCTGCTTTCTAAAGTCTAAATATCTCCTGTGAAATTGGCCTTATTTGTACATTTTTTCCGAAGTATAAGCTCTGATTTTTAAAGCGACTGTTTTTTTCATTCTGTGACTGTGGCCTGTTCAGTGTTTCGTGGATTGTTTGAAAAGTGGACCAGAGGGAGTTGACCCTGGAATCTCTGTCTCTGTCTTCCAGCTGCTCTGAGGGGGACCACCACACGAGATCTCTACTCTCACTTTGGTCTTGAACTGGATGACTGAACAGAAAAAAACCCAAAAGTTCAATACCGTGAATTATCTGTTAAACCTACGAGAGGGAGAATGTGGACAGAGTAACTGTGTCTCTTTTAGATAGGTATTTGACATTTTTAAAAACATTTTAAATTGATCAGTTTCTTATGGAGAGATTGTTTAGAGGCAGATCTAACAAGAAGAGAACAACCTTAGTCCAGCAGGAGGACGTGTTGTTTAAACATTCAGGACTGGCTGATTGTAAGTGACTGAAAATGGATAGGATTTTTTTTTTTCTCCAGCTGACTTTCAATCTGGGGTGTGCAAAAATGTAAATGGTCTTGTGTAACTTTGAAAGAATGTTGGTCTAGTTAGTATATGGGATTGTACAAATAGTTTAAGAAACGCTGTGCACGTCCTCTCTTTGAATTATAGGTGTGGTATTTATAGGGAAACGTGCACTTAATTGTCAGAGTGTTAGGTCAAACCTTCTAGTTTCTTGTGTAATATTTTTGTGCACCAAGTAATAAATAAATAAATATGGAAATGAAGATACACCAATATATTTATTATAATTCTACATCCTCTAAGTATTTCAAGTATTAGTTTTTTTCCAGTTAATTTAACCCTACATTGTTCTTGTCAAGTTATTGTGAGTTTAACACTATTCTCATCCACTTAGATTTTTCTAAACACTTTTTTAAAAGTAAAAAATCATAGTCATGGGAAATGCATTGGCTACATGACTCACGTTTCCGGTCTTTATCTTTAAAGAGCTAAACTTCTTCAAAAGAATGTCTTCTTCAAAAAAAGTCTAGTTTGTTCTGAACATGCAAGTGTCATAATGTTGGGAGTGTCCTAATCTTATCAAGTGATTTTAAAAAAAGACTTCTCTATCTGATAATCGGTGAAGGAGTTTTACAGTCCTAATGATGCTTTTTTTTTTTTTTTTTTAACTGTACCTGTTTGCGTCACGGTATCTATCAAGTGAGGGTGAAAGTTTGAAATTTTATCTTTCAAATGCAGGCCAAATCTCACACTATTGATATTCTGAGAATTATTTTTTAATCTCACAACTTTGAGTCATACTGATTGTTCTTTGTACAAAATGTGCAGGAATACATGTTTTTAAAATACCTATTGGTTGTTTTGTATAACAGATTTAGTTAATCTTAGCAAGCCATTTGAAAATGCTTTTACATCTTTATGAATAAAAGCTGCCTCATTTATTTAATCTCTTTCAAAACGGTGAGGAAGTAACGCCTGCTGATTCAGAGTTTTATAATTAAATTGTAATCATCTCAGAGATTATGCAATATCCTCCTTGACACATTAAAGTGTATAAAAAATGTGAACGTCTTTTAAATTATGATTTTATTTTACAAAAGACTTGTTTTCCTGATGTGGAAATGAATAAAGCAGATTGCACACATTATCCATTGTGCATTTGAGCCATTATGTAAAAACAAAAGCAAAATTGTGGCATAAGACATTTGAATATTTGTAGATAACCAGCCTGCAATCAGATCTACCTTTAGTTTAAAAAAAAAAAAAAAGGGTTTTATGAGGTTATTGGGTTCCCATTTTAAAGCTAGTTCTCCCAGTTTTAGGACCATTATTGCTCAACATCCAGTCCTTCCTCATTCCTTAAGTCTCCTTTGTTACCGGCAGCGTATTTAGAGAACAGTAGTGTCTGAGCGGAGCAGCCAGGGTGATGAATGGACGAGGTGAGGCAGACTGCAGGCAGAGACAGGCCTCTTTTTACGCCATAACGGCCTTGTCATTACCGGGTGGAGACTCCTCGCTGTCAGCAAACAGCCGCGCCGCATTTCCTCTGTTGAAGCCACGCCTCTTACCGGATAGGACGTTACAAATATCCCCTCTGCTGATTGGCCGCGACGCCTATCCGTCAACGCTTAGTCCCGTGTCACTGATTTGACGCTGACGACAAGTGGGCGGGCTCATCTTAGAAAATTATAAGGTCATTTGAATTACGCTTGTCCGCGAGCTCACCGGTAACAATGAACGTCAGGATGATATGAATTTATTGTGACAATGAAGGGATGATGATCGCGGGGTCAAAGTCGACGCGTTCTGTCGGACGAGCAGCAGCAGGAGGAGGTCGTTGTGGGATCTGAACCCAGTGTGTGTGTGTCCGCCGCCTGTGTGCGTTTCTGTGAGCCTCTGTCAAGCCAAGCTAGCGGCGGCGAAGAGCGGAGCTGAGAGGAAGGGAGAGGGGGGGCTACCAGGCTGGCCTGTAAGCCGATCAAGGTGGAATCTCACGCAGCGAGTTTCACATTTGGGATTTCTACGCTTCTATATGCTGTAACGAGTGAAAGAAGGGGAAAGGTAGGTAAGCTAATGCTGCTCATCCCCGCTAAACCCACCCATCGCCCCCGCTATCAACCCTGTGGGGTTATTCTTATTTTCTAACTGAAAGACGACCTTATGTCCGACTAGAGCTCAAGCGGTTTTTCAAATCTGTAATTCAAAATATCCCTCGGTCCTTAAAAGGTAAAATATGCAGACAGAATGGCTCTTCATGCTCCTAAGAGATGTACCGCTGTCCATCCGCTTTAGCGCTGCGCATCCTGCTCCTCGCACGCGCTTGTTGCCATGATAACCCGCAGATCGCGCTAGCATGATGAATACTTTTCTACCGGGTCGCACACGGAGGCCGTGCCCCCTTTTCGCACATGGCATATGGTTTATAGAGGTTAACATCTCATTGACTCGTGGCGCTTTACCGCAACATGATGCTCCGCGCCTTTTAAATTTCCGGGTTCAGTGAAATGATGAAGCTTTTGTCTCCAGCCGAAGTGGCAGCTGTCGTCTTTCAGCGTCGCTTTCTGTTGATTCGTGACATTATGTTATCGTGATCATGTCCCAGCCTGTGTTCAGAGGGATTTAATGGCACAAATGGATCACTTGTTTATGTTTTAGAGTGATTATGAAGTCACGTGTCATAAGGATGAGGTATAATGACCCAAATTATAGGCCTGTTTATTTTTCTGAACTGTAATCAGAAATTAGACAAAAGTTGCCAAATAGATTCTGAAAGAAGCTGTAATTTACTGTTTGGGATCAGCTTTCCAACTATCAGGTGGCCCCGCCCACTAATATCAACACTTTATTTGGTTTCATTGCCTTCCAGACCTTTTGAAGGGGGTCTTTCTGCATCTCTAGAACTTCCTTCAACTGCTTATAAAACAAAATAGGAAAGTGAAGAAGTCTTAGTTTGTGCTTTTTTTTTGTTTTATATAATAATAAAACATTCAATGAGTCATATTACTAACCATCCACAACAAGTTCACTCAACCAGGACAGTTTGTGCATAAAAATGTAAACAGGAAGTTTAGGCAAAATCACAGATGATGTCTTCTTTGCAGCTGGACTGATATTCATCCTGAAGTGATTAGTAATTCTGATCTGGAGCACTGCATGTGCCTACTCACGTGTGTGTGTGTGTGTGTGTGTGTGTGTGTGTGTGTGTGTGTGTGTGTGTGTGTGCATTCTTTCAGGATGATGCGTCTAGCATGTTGCACAGCACTGCTGTTCGTGTTCAGGCTGCTGGCGGGCCTGCCGTGGTACCAGGTTCTTCCAGGCGTTCTGATCTTCTACCTGGGAAGTGGAGGATGGAGGTTTCTGGACGTTTTTGCCAACACAATTGGCAGGGACTTGCAGTAAGTGTTGACATTATATTCATCAAATGCTGAAAACTCATAAGACACATTTCTTTTATTTGTTTCGTGTGCATCAGCTGTCCCGTTGCACCTGTCTGACTAGTAGTAATGTAGTTTGTCAGGATTTCAACAGGTTTGTCACATGTTTTCCACTCAAGTTGCACCTTGAGCAAAATGGACACCATAAAGCGCAGAGCTCTAATTTAACTGATAGCATCTTTTATGGAGAGGGAAGATTTAGATCATTGTCCTATAATGTTTTGTTTTATTTTAATGTACTATTTGCACTCCATTAACATTCAAAAGCCTCAAAGTCTTTGGTTGCGTTTCAGAAATCACAGTTCCTGAGATGCTTGGACAAGCTATAACTTTCTTTGGAAAACATTCACATATTTTCCCAGGTCACTGATTAGTCCTCTGAAGGAAATTATATTAATTTTACTTCCAACAACAAGCATTAAAGATATAAGTGGCGCTCCACATTTGCATTATAATAACAGATCGTTCCGTTTATTAAACTTTCTCAAGATTGAAATGCTAGATTACATCTTTGTCCCCTGAAGAATTTATGTCATAATCTGACATAATGTGGACTGACTGCTTAAAGACAGCTTTCAGTTTGAAAACGCATAACAAAATATTTTAACAGAAAAAAAATGTAAGAATGTGGATAGATATGTTTTAAGATCCTGACCCTAAACAAATATTTACACTTAAGAGGTTGCCATGGCAATAGGTTTTGGTCAACTTCCTTATACCCCTCTCGCAACTCAACTAGTACTGGTTAAACAGGAAATGTCAAACCGAGACCTGTTGGGGACCCTTTTTTTAACCAACATGGTCGTAATCATAATCCTGTCTTTATGACTTTTTTACTTACAATAAACTTTTTTTTTTAAATCAAATAGAGGGGCAAATGTTCAGATTTTCACTTATGTTTCAAATTCTTGGTTAGAATTTTCCTCCTCCTATGCATCACCACCTGTGTTTCAGGTGCAACCAGTTAAGGTTAATAATTCATGATTTTGGCCATAGCAATAACTTCTGTTTTCACCCTGTGACTCATAGAATGTTGATGCGTGAAGCAGTTTGACAAGGTTCCGGTATTTACGCTACAAGAACCTCAACAGTTCACAGATATATTTTTGTACATTTAAGTAACCAATATTATAAAGCCCTGCTCCTACAGGTTCTATGGAATCTCCCTGGGTGTGAATAATATAGTTTACTAATGAGCGTTTTCAGTAAAGTTTTCTTTCAGTTGCAATGTGGAGCCTCAAAAGTTGTAAACAAATGTGTTATTTGATCCCCAATAAACCAAAATTACCCAGATAAACCTATATTAAGTATCTTATTATATAATAATAAGCATTTGATGGAGGTCACAGTGCAGCTGTGAAGTTACTCGTCTTGTTTATCATGTTTCTGTAATTCACCTTTCAGCAGAGAGCCTTCTATCTGAACTTGCAATAAATGCAAAAGTACTGAGCGTTGCTGTTTATTCAGACTTTGTCCCATAGGCCTACCCAGCTGAAATGTTTTATGTCTTGTTTTATGATCTGTATACATGTAGGTAATGGACGTCCTCAGGTGGCTGACTATTTTTGAAAATTTGCTTACAAATATTTCATTTTGAATACTGTTTATTTATAGAATTTCTTATAAATGTTCATAGTTTGTTTATTCAGATACAGCAACTAACAGCTGATTTGATTTAAATGTATTTATTTACTTAAATATATATTGTTATTTAAAAAAACAAAAAGAAAAAGGGGAAAAAAATTAAACACTTAAAAGAAGAACTTTAACTTAATCTTCAACATTACTCCTTAGTAAAACAGCTAAAAACTCTGCAGAAGTTACTAATTATATGAGTTTGGCTCATTTTTCTTGTTTAACTTCTTCAGTGCAGCTTATGTGTTGTTGCGGGTGAAGATGAATGTCAAACGACACGTCAGAGAGAAGAACACTATTCCCCAAATCTTTGCGGAAACGGTTCAGCGTCATGGCGACAAAACGGCGCTCATATTCGAGGGAACCGGAGAGAGGTGGACGTTCCATCAGCTGGATGAATACTCCAACAGAGTGGCTAACCTGCTGCTGGACCGTGGCTTTAAGGTAACAGAATATTCCATTCAAAAACAATTTCTCTGACCCAGTTTTTTTTTAGACCCTTTTAGTTGATGAGGTATTGGCTAAAACATTGACATCTGTGGTTTTCTTGTTTCTACTTTAAGGAGGGTGACGTGGTGGCCCTGTTCATGGAGAACAGGTCCCAGTATGTGGGCCTCTGGTTGGGCATGGCCAAAATTGGAGTAGAAGCTGCTCTCATCAACTTCAATCTGAGGCTAGAAGCGTTGGTCCACTGTGTCGCCATCTCCAACTCCAAGGCTGTGATCTTTGGTTCAGAATTAACTGATGGTAAGACGATAGAAGAGTCAGACCATCACCCTAAACCTCTCTCTCTCTCTCATGCTGATGAATGCTGTTCTGCTTCCTTTGTAATGAGAGAAGCGAGTGCAGGGAGAAGGCTGCAGAGGCCATAAAAGATAAATGGCTATTTGAGTAGGTGTCTCCTCGGTATCAGTCAGTGGAACTTGTAGTAATGAAGAGAGAGAGAGATGGGGAAATGTCTTTATCACCAACATGGAGCGTTCAGTGTCTGAAGAGCACCAGAAGTGACAAACTAAAACTGATAAAAGGCACAAAGATAAAAACTTTAACAACTAGGTTGTGTAACGATTTAAAAGCCCTTTTGTTTCACGTCTTTCTGATATTCCAGTATTAATATAAAATATTAGCAGCACTCAATACGAATAATTGTCTTTTCCTCCCACGTCACACTTATTTTGATAATGTGTCTAAAACACTGAATTAAACAAAAGATCAAGGGTTAAATCAGTCGCTACATGATGAAATGTGTGTTTTTGTGAGAGGAGTTAAAGTAGCATTAATTGGATACAAACCTCTGGGGTTTAAAAATCCTATCTCTTAGGTTTTGAGGGAATTTGGGTTCTACTAAACTATAAGTACTGCTTTCGAGTTTTATTCCTCCCTCCTGTTTTTTGGATTTCTCTTCCAGTCTCAATAGCTTTGAGCTGTAAGGAGGTAAAGGCTGCTTTCCTCAGATTGATGGAGCTGTTTCTTTATCGGTTTATCAACCTGTAGTGTGTGTTAATGTTTTTAAGTAATTGGAAATTGTTTTATGGTGTAGGCTGAAATCATGCTAGTAGTGCTGAGCCAGCAGGATAATGCTCTTAAAGTCTCTCTCTTCTTATAGGATGAAGCTTTATGAGTCGTTTGTTTTTTGTATTATCTGCCTGCCTCTTATAGTAATCAGAAGTGTTCCTCTTTATCTCATCACACGTTCCATATTTAGGTCAGTGGGTCTTCCTTGACCTGCTTTAGTTTGTCTCATACTTTCTTCCATCATATTCTCTTACATCTTTATTTAAATGATGACATTGCTGAAAGCTGCTCTGCTGAATGTGTCTGAAATGAATCCTGCATGTTTCAGCGTGTCCCTTTTGACTCTCACAGCGGTGTCAGAGGTCCACAGTTCAATGGGGAAGGCAGTGCAGATGTTTTGCTCTGGAGACTGGGACCCCAAACGAGTCCCACAGGGAACAGAGTGCCTGGAGCCCCTGCTGGCTGCCTCCTCCTCTCGCCTGCCTCGCCCACCGCAGCGCTGCTTCACAGGTGAGCACGCCACTCCCTCAGCAGCTCTGACTAAAGGCTGTGCATTCCTCAAAGGAATCACCCACCGCCTTTCATGTCAGAGTTTAAAGACAGCAGGAACAAGAATTTAAAGTTATACGAACTCAGTTTTATAGATGTCGTTTCCACTAAACATCCCTCGTAAAAAAAAATAAAAAAACTCAGAACAATGCAGGTGGAAGAAGGCAGTTCTAGTAACTTTTTATGTGAGAGTTTAAGAACATATCTTGGTCCATAATAACACCAAAATTCCTTACATTAGTACTGGAGGCCAAGTTGATGCTATTCAGAGTGAGTGAATGGTTACGCAGTTCATTCCTAAGGGGCTCAGGTCCGTCAACTAAAACCTCTGTCTTTAAAGATAGAAAATTTAAGAATCATCTAGATTTGTATGTCTTTAATGCATGCTGGTAGTCTGATTAACTGATTGGATTCACCAGGCTTCACGGAGAGTATCATCAGCATAACAATGGAAATTTATCATAAAGCATATTGGGCCAAGCACTGAACCCTGAGGAACTCATCTTTAAGCCTCTGCAATAGAATGTTATGGACAACGTAATTGTTCACCTTACACTGAAATTAAATGTCAAACATAATCTGTCTGTTTGAGCCCCTTAAGATGCAACATACAGTAGACACAGGTTCAATGCTTAATCAGGAGTTTAACATACACAGTGCCTTGTGATGGTGTTCATACCCCTTTAACGGTTCCAGTTTTTTACATAACTACCACAAACTTAATATATTTTATTGGGATTTTATGTGATAGACCTACACAAAGTAGTAAATAACTGTGAAGTAGAAGGAAAAGGACACGTGGTGTTCAAGATTTTCTACAAATACAGTTCTGAGAAGTGTGGCATCCATATGTATTCATCCCCCTTCACTCTGATACCCCTCAGACTGCCTTCAGAAGTCACCTAATTAATACATAGAGTTCACCTGTTTGCACTTCAATCTCAGTATAAATACAGCTGTTCTGAGAAAATTTCAGAGGTGTGTTAGAAAACATTAGTGAACAAACAGCATTGGCCTACTAAGACATGGAGGTCCAGCTAAACTGACAGGCTGAGCAAGAAGAGCATTAATCAGAGAAGTAGCCAAGAGGCCTATGGTAACTGTGGAGGAGCTGCAGAGATCCACGGCTCAGGTGGGAGAATTTGTCCACAGGACAACGATTAGTCACACACTCCACTAATCTGGATTTTATAGAAGAGTAGCAAAAAATGCTATTGTTGGAAATAAAAGAAAGCAATAAGAAGTCCTGTTTGCAGCTTCCCACAAGCCATGTAGGACACAGGAGACATGGAAGACGGTGCTGTGGTCAGATGAAGCCAAATTTGAACTATCTGGCCTACATACCAAGCACCATGTGTGGTGTAAACCTAAAACTGCACATCAATCTGAATACACCATCCTCTCTGTGAAACATGGTGGTGGCAGCATTAATTGTTCCTGTACAGCACTTTGTGGTTTTTATCTTGATAAGTGCTTTATAAATGAGGCTTACTTACTTACAGCATCATGCTGTGGGGATGCTTTTCTTTAGCAGGGACAGGGAAGCTGGTCAGAGTTGATGGGAAGATGGATGCTGCTAAATACAGAATAATCCTGGAAGAAAACCTGTCAGAGGCTGCAAAAGACTTGAGACTAGGGTGGAGGTTCACCTTCCAGCAGGAAAACGACCATAAACAAACAGCTACAATGGAATGGTTTAGATCAAAGCATATTCATGTGTTAGGATGACCCAGTTGAAGTCCAGACCTAAAATCCTAGAGAGAATCGGTGACATGATTTTTCTTTGTGTTGATCTATCACGTAAAATCCCAGTAAAATACATTTAAGTTTGTGGTTGTATGTGACAAACCGTGGAAACGTTCAAGGGGTCTGAATACTTTAGCAAGGCACTGTAATTGAACATCATTTTCATGAAAAATTTAAAGCAAAAGCTGAAGGTTTAAGCTGTTAAATTTTAGTCTGTGTAAATAACCTAAAATTAAAGATTTTCTATAAAACCATAATTTTTGAAATGTGTACCTTCTAGGATTCTAAAGAGTTACTGAGGAAACATTTTATTGTATAATATTTCTAATCAGAAGAAGCTGATATAATACTGCTGAGTTAGCACACTCTGCTGTTATTAACTGTTACATCACTCAGTCATCTGATTACTTTATGACCTGGCTCAGTGATAAATCCTGAGATCATTGGTTGCACTTGTCAAAGCTGCAACCAAACTGCAAGATTTTTCAGGCCCAGGACCAACATTACAACTATCCAATCACATTGCAGTGTTGTAAAATCTCCACGATGCCACGATAAATGCAGCTGAAATGTTTTCCATACAGGTGACTTCTATCCTAATATTTAGATCTAATGTAGATGGGAATTTTAGCACTTTCATGTAATCTGAAACACAATTGTTTGATAGTTGACGATGTTGGTGTAAAAGATTCTTGGAGCTTTAGGAGGCTGCAGTTGTTGCTGGACCATCATTAAAATATTTTTATTTACCATCAGAAAAAATATGGAACCTTCCAAGATGTTTGTTTGTTTATTTATTGGACGCTTTTATCCAAAGTGACTTAGACAAATTAACAATCACCCTATAAGGCATGTTGTGATCTGTGGGGGAAACCGAAGTACCCATAGAAACCCACACATGCATGGGGAGAACATGCTAACTCCACACAGGGATTTGAACCTGTGACCTTCTTGCTGCGAGGCAACAGTGCTACCAACTTGCGCCACCATGCAGCCCAGATGAAACGGTTTCCTCAGACTTTTTGTTTTCTTTAATCCTTCACCTCTTAACCTCTTTTATCCATTGCTGCTCTAAATTATTTATTTTTGTGCCCATCAATGTGAGAATTTTCTTCTTTCAGTCATTGATGCTGATTGTTTTATTTCGGTCACTGTAAAGCACTTTGTGTTGCACCAAATATTTTGAAAAGTACTTTAGAAATAAAGTTTGATTGGTTAATTGATTGAAGACAAATTTAAAAACGATGGTCCAGGACCAACCTCTAAATGATGAGGCAGAACTTGAATATTAGCTTTTGTGCTAACCATTTAGCATTTACATGCAAGTGGTAACGGCTCATCCTGCATTTGGTTTAAATAATAGTAACATAACGCATCTGCATGTGCAGTATTCTTTTTTAAATCAAATTAATTTAGCTGCTAACATCATGCACTTTTCTTGGACTTGTGGCGATGTGACATTGCTGTAACATGACTGGATAGTTGCAGCGTTGGTCCTGGGCCAGAAGAAATACTGGTGATCCACAACTAGAACAAATATGGTGATAACAGATTGTGCACATCTTAGAAGTGGCTACTTAGTCTGCATTATGCAACAAACTAGTGTAAGTTTGCACATAAACTGAGCCTGCATAGCCTCCATGTTTGTTTTCTAGCAAATCTTGTATCACTTCAGTTTAGCAGTTGTTGGAGTTTTATTATGAAGCAGAGATTGCACAACCCACAAATCAAATATTACAAGTGTAAATATTAAATGTTAACATTCATAACTCATTATATCTCTGTCGCTGTGCCTTCTGTTGCAGATCGTCTGTTCTACATCTACACATCAGGAACCACAGGGATGCCTAAAGCTGCTATTGTTGTGCACAGCAGGTAGGAAGAAGGCGTGCAGCCAGCAAACGGACTCACTTGAACTGCAGCTGTTCTCGTTCTCCTGTGTCACTCAAATACTGTTAGTAAAATAATGCAGCTTTGATTTGGCTGTATCATCGTCTCCTCCTGGTTTCCAGATACTACCGCATGGCAGCTTTGGTGTACTATGGCTTCAGGATGACATCAGATGATACGCTGTATGATTGCCTCCCACTTTATCACTCTGCAGGTACGTGCGCTTGATAGGAACTTTTAGTTTGTTCAAGTTCATTTTCTTTTTTTATTTATTGCTACACAAAGATTTAAACAAACTGACTATAAATAAAAACATTTAGAATCGGTATGAGGTCAACTTTGTTCCTCGTGTGTAAAACGAGCAGAGACAGCTGTTTGGTTTGTGGTTGTAGTTGGATATGATCAAGCACCAGAATTGGTTTATTCCTCTAAAGGACCTTATTGTCATTTTAGTTCCACAAAGAGCTCAATTTCTGATTTAAATGTCACCCCTCATATTCTTTGCTCTCAGGAAACATTGTGGGAGTGGGTCAGTGCATCATACACGGGATGACTGTAGTCATCAGAAGGAAGTTCTCTGCCTCCCGGTTCTGGGATGACTGTGCCAAATACAACTGCACTGTAAGCATGATTTTATCTCCAAGTCCTTGACACGCACCGCTCGGATATTTCCTGACAACCCAGTCACTGATTTGACTTTTTAAATATTGTAAGCATCGTTTTTGACATCTTCCAGATTGTTCAGTACATCGGAGAGATCTGTCGATATCTGCTGAACCAGCCGGTTCGGGAGGCTGAGCAGCAGCATCAGGTGCGTATGGCGCTGGGAAATGGCCTGCGCCAGTCCATATGGGAGGAGTTCATGAACCGATTCAACATCCCACAAATAGCGGAGTTCTACGGCGCTACGGAGTGCAACTGCAGCTTGGGCAACTTTGGCAACAAGGTGAGGAGACATCCTCCAAAATCAGCAGACATTTGCTTTGATTAAAGTCAATATTGGGGGGGTGGGGGTGCTTTTTCAGTTTTGTTGATGTCCTTGTGTTTCAGGTTGGAGCGTGCGGCTTCAACAGTCAGATTCTACCCTTCGTCTACCCCATCAGACTGGTGAGGGTTGATGAAGAGACCATGGAGCTCATTAGGGGACCAGATGGAGTCTGCATCCCCTGTAAACCTGGTGGGTTCTGTCTTCAGTCAGATCAAACATCAGCATCACTTTTGATTTGATAAACATTTCATGAAGATTTGTAGCTGCTTTTAAAATCTACAGCTGGGAACCAATGAACTAATATACCGAGGCTGATGAGGTTAACCAAACAATCCACTGACGGCCATCCCCCCTTTCTCTTGTTCTAGGTGAACCTGGTCAGCTTGTGGGTAGGATCATTCAGAACGACCCTCTTCGCAGGTTTGACGGCTACGTCAACCAATCAGCAACAACCAAAAAGATCGCTCACAGTGTGTTCAAGAAGGGAGACAGCGCCTATCTGTCTGGTTAGAACTCACTTTTCTCTCACCAAGTTGTTTATATTACTTTCATTTGAATGAACTCTAAATGGTGAATGGACTCCGATCTCCAGGCGATGTTCTGATCATGGATAAGTACGGACACATGTACTTCAAGGACCGAACGGGAGACACTTTCCGATGGAAAGGAGAAAACGTCTCGACGACTGAGGTGGAGGGAACTCTGAGCCGGCTGCTGGACATGAAAGATGTGGTTGTTTATGGAGTAGAAGTACCAGGTAACCTGCTTTAATAGTCTGTGTTTTGTTTTTAGGAGTAATACTGTAGATATATCCCCCCCCAAAAAATCTGAATTTGATTTAGAGCAGGTGGAAAACAATAATTTAAAGAGGTAGTTTCTGCTTCAGCTGCAGAGTTTGGCATCACTCTTGATCGATGACATGAAATTAATTCAAGCAGTTCTAAACATCTCCTATAAGTAGGGGTGGGAATCTTGAGCCTTTTCCCTCTGATTCCTGGTGTTAATTTTGCCCATTTCTTTGAGCGCAGGAGCAGAAGGGAAGGCTGGGATGGCGGCCATCGCTGATCCGTCTCAGTCCAGCGACCTGGAGAAGTTCGTGAAGGACATGGATAAAGTTCTCCCCCCATACGCCAGACCAGTCTTTCTCCGCTTCCTTCCAGAAGTTGACAAAACAGGTAAAATGTTCCCTTTTTGTTTTGTTTATATCATTTTTATCATGTGAATCAACGAGAGTGAGATCATTGACAGTTTAATATTTGGTCATTTGTCTAAAAACATTTTCACTGAGAATTTGAGACACATAGGTTTTATTTATGAGCTCCTACATTTAGAAATGGTTTTGTTCTGAAGGAATAATTTGTAAAGATGGCAACAGTTAAGTTTCAGCTCCATAATCTTTTTTTTTTTACTCAAAAATTTTGACAAGAATAAGCAGGGGGAAAAGGAGGTTTAGAAATGATCTGATGTGTTATTATTAAGACTACTGCCAGTAATTTTAAATATTAAATGTATTTTATTTTCTTGAAACACAAATTAGTTAGTTTTTTTTTCTTTATTGTCATTTTATGAATAAAAATTTGTGAAAATTAATAGTTTGGTTACAGAATTTATTTTGGGGCAAATTAAGTCTCATACTTAAGTCAGTCAAAAGTGTACTATGCTTATTAAAAACAACTAATCTCTTTGTGTGTCTTTTTCCAGGAACGTTTAAATTTCAGAAGACCGAGTTGCGGCGGGATGGTTTTAACCCCACTGCTGTGTCAGACAGACTGTACTTCCTGGATTCCAGCAGAGGGCGCTATGTGCGGGTGGACGAAGAACTTTACCGCTCCATTCTGTCAGGAAAACACAAATTGTGACGAGCAGGCTGACCACTACGTCAGCATGACATGCACACATGTACAGATGCAGGAAAGAGGACGATGATGCGTGTTCAGGTTAGCAGAACAAGTATGACAACCCCCCCAAAACACTTACACTTAAAGGCCAATACACACACACACACACACAGGATATTTTACTCCCAAACCCACTCAGTTCTTTAAAATCTATTTTAAAAACATTCTGCATGGCGCTCTACTTCATCCATCCCTGCTGAAATTTCCCCTCTCGCTACCTCGGCAGACAAAAGAGGCACAACCCCCCAAACCAGGTCTGTTTGGTAACTTAAAACATTACTGAAACCCATCCCTCTAACATCACTAGTCCATCAGGCTGAAGGTTTTCCAAGAAGACAAAAGGGACGAGGAATACATACTGCCTGGCATCCAGAACACAGCAGCACAACACGAATCGCTGCAGGAGGGAAAACAAAGTTATGTCATTTTAATGTCAGTGAGATTCTTCTACTTTAGACTCAACCTGCACAACGAGCCCAAACGTGACAAACCTCCACCATCTGGGGCTCGGTTAATCTGGGATAGCCAGAGTTTTTCTGCTAAAAGGGAATGACGTAAAGACGCGACGGCGAGCGTCGGCTCAACGGCGTTAAACCAGAGCAGCGGTTGAAGCTTTAACATGCAACAAAGCTTATTTGCAGTGCAATAACATGCTGCGAAAAGCATGAAAACGGATATGTTGTTCAAGCTTTTTATTTAAATATGTATGCAACATACCAAATGTGTTCTTTTTTTTAAGTTATGTTTTAGTTGATGTGGATGTTTATAATGATTAAGTTGTACAATGGTATTTTTTTCTGCTGTATTTGCATCCAAATCCATCCATCAGCTTTCGGAGTTCATTCAAACCAAACTGATTGAGTTTAAAATCAGCCGCTGGAACACAAAGTGAGGCCTCCTGACGGATTCAACCCTGGCCTAAAACATGACTGGCCCTCTATGATAATGTGGCCGTATTGTGCAGGTTTTGTCTGAAAATCTTTGTTTGTATGTGTGTGTGTGTATTCTTTGAAAACATATGAAGAGTACTTGACTGAAGGGAAAATATCTACTTGATCAGGGGTTTTCGGGGGATCTTTTGCTAACTTCAGGAGACCTGAAAGATCCAAAGACCCAGCACACAGGAGCGAACATGTGCTTTGTGATTTATTATTGTTCGTTTGTCGCTTCTGTCATCAACGATTGTAACCGCATGAAGGAGCATCATCCACCACAAACAGAGCTCGGTGCCTTTAGTGCGAGTTCAGGCCCAGATCATCCCTAACGTTTCTCATTTCCGCATGTTGAACTCTTCATCTTCAGTCGGTCGTATTCCTAAATAATATCTTTGTTCTGCATTAAAGCATCTTGCAAAGCTGGACCAAACTGTAGGAGAATTATTTACTAAAGTATATAAATCAGCACCTTTATCCTAATGGGTGCAGGAGTCTCAACAGGCAAAAGTAAAGACATTTGCAAAGCTACTGTTTAGTTCCGGACTTTACTGTGGTCCTGATGCAGTTTTATTTATTTGATTGGTTCCTTGGGTGTCTCATAGATTCGTCTGTTTGCTCTGTGCTTTTATTTCCGCTTCTAGCGAGGTTTTATTTTTGCATCTCGTTGCACTCCGATTCAAATAATAAAAACAAATCCTCTTTAAGTCAGTTTACTCTTTCAAATATCTTCAACTGAACCGATCCAGCTTAGAGATCCGTTTTCATACATCTAGAATATAAATTCTTCTGCAATTGTATTCCCTTAGTTTAACCATTGCACTGACTTGATGGCTGCAGTCAGCTGACAGCATCCTCCATTTTTATTTTATTTTTTATTTTTTTGTTTCTGAGGGGTAAAACCAAACAAATCAGTTCAGCAGGACTGAATTAGTTCCTGTGTCTCATCTTTTATTATTTATTCTTCAATGATGAGTGTAAAATGTTTCCATGAATGTGTGGTAAAATGAACAATTGACTGATGATGTGACGTGTGTGTCTAAGGGAACACAGTTTGGCTGTTCTATGATGCTTCTGACTGGGGGTTGCATTTGTCAGCTCCTACCACCAGGGGGCGGGTGATTAAACAGCCCCAGAGCAAAGCACTCTGAGGAAGATGTTTCCATTATTTGTTTTTTTATGTGCTTAAATTATTTTTAAATAATTGACATTTGATTTTGACCTGCTTTGTTTTGTTTGTGTTGTGTGGAATCATAGCTTTGCTGTTTTTTGTTGCAAAAAGAAGTGGATTCTCGCATGAATGGTTGACAATCGAATTGATGTTTGTTTTACAAAGTCTTTCCATTGAAATGCACTAGAAAACAACTAGACATACGCCTCATAAGGCAGGGAGAAGGGTATCAAAGAAGTCTGCTGCTTTTCATTTATGAAACAATAAAAAAGGAACTAGAGACGTCCCCGAGTTCCCATGCTATTCCTTTAGCCACTACAGCTCCTGTAAATGTAATGAGAATGACATCTTGATGAATATTGCAGTTTGGGTTTCATTTGAGGTTTAAACCCTTCACCCTTCATGTCCCGCGTTCTTTAACTCGTCTCTGCTTTTTGCACATTTTACTTTGTTGTGGGCACGTCTGCCTGATTGTGTGATTATTATTTATTTTGTTTTATTTTCTAACTGCACCGGCAGCATCTCTCCCAGCCTGAGCAGTGTGTGTGTGTGTGTGTATGAGGTCTGTGATGTGTGGTGAGTGAGTGTCTCACACACACACTCACACACACTGATGTCCTCTTGTTCATTTGTTGTGTATAAAGTGTATTTAAGGAAAAGGGATAAAAACAGTGCTGCAGATGGAAAATCAGTAATAAAACTATTTACACTGAATAAGGTGGCTCTGGCTGTATTAATGCGTATTATTATTATGTTGCATTTTCTTAATTTTGTTTCAATAAACCTCATTGAATCCACATCTTCTAAAATCTAATTTGTACATTTTTATTTGGTACTTAGGGTCAAATGCATTCATTGAATTGAAGTTTGTTTTATTTTATAACCTGAAATCCATTTAACCTGCCTATTCCTGAGATTTTGTTTGGTTTTTATTCTCATGTTTGGGGTTGAAATCCTAATAAACATTCTTTTGAAAAATTCCTAATTTCAAAAGTAAAAATATAATTCAATTTTAAATCTAATTTTCTTAAATAAACTGTTAAATGTTATATATAATTAGAAATTTAGGTCTGAGATGAATAGAACAGTTCAAGAATTAAATGTTTCAACAACAACCTAAATATTCAAAAGACTATTTCAGGTTTGTTTGGGGTTTTTTTTTTTTTTTTTTTTTTTTTTTTTTTTTTGCTTTAGTCATAAGGTGAATCATAATATTCCATTGTAATAAAATGACTAATATTTATATAAAATGTGTAATATAATAAAAAAAAAGTCAGAGTGAAACTTGGAAAATAGGTCGCAATCAGCAGAGTGATGAGTAATAAATCTGATGACTACAGTAGTTGAGCAACCTCTTATTAACTGTAAATAAATGTTTGTTGAAGCTGCAGTGAAAATGATTTTCCTCGACAAGATCTGCAGAGAAGCCTCTAAAAGTCATAAATCAACAAACATGAGCTAAAGTTGTTTGTGTTCAAGCTGCAAATGTATTAATAATGGAGCTCATTAGAGTTATTAGACACTGAGATAAATGTGTTGTTGATCCAGAAATATTCACCACAAATGAATGGTTTTTAGAACTGCTTGTGTCCTTTCTGCATAGAGGTGAGCATTTATCATCAATGAACAAAATTTAAAGAAATGGTGGATTTATGACTTGTTATTCTTAAGTTCATGTTGACTTTCTTTCAGCAAAATTCAGATTTTTAAAATAAGGTCATCTTAAGCTGAGAAATAATGGGAAAAGAAGACATTTTTAAGATAAATAAATGAGACATTTGCCTACATTTTGTCACATTCCTCAAATAACTGTCATAGTCACTTTTTGACAAAAACATCTGCCTGAACCAGCTCTTTATGATGCCACCTCTGGATAAATCACATATCACGAGTTAAAGAGTTCATCTAATCCTACTCCTACTGTAAGCTGGCCCAGGTCAAGAGTGTGTCATGTGACAATGTGACTCAGGCAGTTTTATGAGCTGCACTGTTTTGCCAAAGGCACATATTCCAGAAGTAATTTGGCCCAGGTCAGATTTTGAATTTGCCTAAATCACAAATGTTTATAAATGTAGGCATCCCTGTGGTTCCTAACAGACGATCTGCAACAGAAGCCACAGCGACAGAGATATAATGAGTTATGAATCTGAGATTAAAGTCTAAATCTCATGATAATAAATAAGTAGGCTGTTTTATAAATAGCATTTTCTGAAAATAGTGTTTCCTCAACATTTCAACTCTAATGTCAACATTTCCTCCTTGTACGTGTTTTCTCTTACTGGCCTAATACACTGTGGGGGTCTCACACTTCACGTGTAGTTCCACACATGACCACTAGAGGTCAGATTGGAGGTTCGAGGGGGCCAGTGGGGTCGTGGAGGCCGAGTTTCCTGATAAGAACACACTGAGATCCTGTCTGCACTGCAGCCAGGATTCTTTATTTGTTAGTCATTTTTAAACAGCTCTTAGTCAACAGTGTTTTGACTCTGAGGTTTATGGTTTGTTCCTCCTGATTTCTCATGTGTGTCTTGACTTGTGAGGACAGCGTCTGAATCTCAGCTGATCCAAATAAGCCACAAACATGACTTTTTTGAGTGTTTCTGAGAAGTCAAGGGCTGTTTAAAAACCACACGTTCTCCACAGATGGCTTCTGTTTGCTGATCCTTCGCTGTGATTGGCTGACACACAGGTGGGTGGATCAGCAGTGGGAGTAAATATTGGCGCAGTCCCTGCCTTTAGGCTCAGATCAGAAACCCCGTCTCAACCTTTCAGCACATTCACCTCACCGCTTCGCTTCATCTCCTCACGGCCATGAGGACCACTGTGGTATCCGTCGTCATGGTGATGATGTGTGTGATGATGGCACACGCAGCTGTGAAACCGCAGAAAGATTTCAACTTGCAGAAGGTAAACAACAACGATCAACATCATCGTTTACTTCTGCAGAAAGGTGATGTTTGAATTTACAAAATGAATTTAAACACACGTGAAAAAAATAGATTACAGAAAAAATGATTTAATTATATCAAAATGTTATAAGCTAAGTTTTTTAAATAAATGTAACTTTTTCTCCTTTAAAGTTTCAGTTCTGAGCAAATGTTTTAAATCACTTTTTTTATTATTATTATTTTCCTTCAAAGCATGTACACTTTCTTGGATTTTGTGTGTTTGTTTCAAACATCCTCAGTATTACAATCCTCAAGTCCTAAAGTCTTGACCAGCAGTTCTTTAGATTTTCTCTGGGTTTTATTCGTTTGTCTTTGGACATTGGTTGATTTTTGACTTATTTATTAGTCTAAACCTGATCATGACAGCATTTTGTGCAGAATTTTGTTAATACTACAAAGTACTGAGCTGAAATTTTATAGAAGAAGCAGCAAAAATGACAAAATGTGTTCAAAGACCTGCAGGAAGCCCTTAAAAACAAAATAAACTCACGTTAAAAGATTACTAAAAGGAAGTCTGGCTGCTCAAAAGTAATTTAAAAGTCTGACTTTTTCCCACAAACCCCTAACATCTCAAGCTGATGAAACAAGGAGTTTATTTTTTAAATAAAAGTTGATTATATCAATAATCTATTCAGCTGTTTTTATAAAGCAGCTAGTTTGAGAACATGCTGTGGTTAGAGGTTATGTTTGCATCATTCAATGTTGGGTAATGTTTCCCTTCATGATGATAAACATTCAACTTATTTCCATCAATTCCACAAAAACCACCTTTTTCCAAAAACTCAACAGTGGTCCAAACTCATAATAATATCCTTCCTGATGCTCTCAGACACAGCACCAATGTTGGATTCTGAGCAAAAAACTGACTTTTTTTCTATGTAAATGTTTTTGCTTATGGGATGTAATCTACTCACATTAACTACATCGAATAAATATTAATTTTTTATCATATTATGGACTGATTTGCTTCAATGATCAGAAATGAAATCTCAACAATAGATTAAGCTGGTTATTATTTTTTATTTTGTTGCCGTGTTTGAAGATTTCTACCTGCATTTTAGCAAAATATTGTCTTTTGAGATAACATGGAATAAAATAAATGTTCGCCACGCTTTTGGGAGATAAAATAATCTAAATATCAGGATGAGAAATCAGCTAAATCTCCTACAAGAACTTTAAGAAAGCAGCAAAAAATCAAACTATTTTTTAGATTTATGTCTCAGAATAATAAAAATGAGTATATTTACATAGTACTTTTACTTTTTTTACGCATGTTTTCTGAAATGTATTTTTCTTGTCTCATACATTGAGTTGACCCTTTAAAAATTCTCTGATTTCAAACAATACACAATCCAATTTCTTAATTTTTCTCACATAAACCCCAAATCTGAACACATAAAGTCCGAGTTTGAGGCGCCGTCCTTTAACTCGAGATGTTTGCGTTTAGTTTGCAGGTAGATGGTACCGCGTGGGGCTCGCCTACGACTCTCCAGGGTTTGTCCCCCTCAGAGACAGACTGAAGGTCTCCATGGGCATCATCACTGTTCTGCCCAACGGCAACGTCAACCTGACCATGTGGGAAGCCCTGTGAGTCTGTTTACGTACAGAGTGATCGTCTGAGTGACGGCAAATTAAATGTTCAAATCAAAGATGAGAAAAGAGAGATGGATTGTATTATCTTTGTGCTCCAGACCTGTGGGGTGTTTGACTCAGTTCTACCAGTACGACAAGACGAACGTTCCTGGACAGTTCACCTACTTCAGCACACGTAAGCTTCAGCCTTTCAAACCCAAGTGACATGTTTCACATGTTTATTAGACATGTAGTAATCAGAGGTATATTTCTTTAAACTCTATCTTTGATTGTTGATTGGTTGTGTTTGATTTCAGGTCATAACCAAATGAAGGACATCACCGTAGTGGACACAAACTACAGCGAATACGCTTTAGTTCTCAAACACAAGGAGTTCAACAGAGAGTTCACTCAGGTGGCACTTTATGGTGAGACTTACAAACAGGGAAACGCTTGGTGTGTTTGAAAGTATTACTGAGCTCCAGCTCCTCTGCAGGGCCTCTGTAGTTCACCTGTCTTCTGTCTGATTGTGTCTCGTTCTCAGGTCGGTCTCCAAGAGTCCGGGCCGAAGTCATCCAGAAGTTCAAAGCTCTGGCTTTGTCTCAGGGTTTCCCCAGAGACTCTATTCTGACGCCACCTCCAGCAGGTGATATGAACACACACACACACACACACACACACACACACACACACACACACACACACACACACACACACACACACAGGTCATTTAGTGTTCCTCTTCTTATCTGTTTGTCATCTCACCAACAGGGAACTGTCCCTCATCAGGATCTGGACGTTAGGTAACTGATTTCTGCTCATATTGGGGTGTAGGTGATTACCTTCAGTATAAATCATTTATTATTATTCCTTCTAGGTTCCCTGCTTTATGGATGAATGTGGAGGTGTTTTTGTGCTGCATCAGTCTTTAAAGTCCTAAAAAGAACCATAATCCCATAAGGAGGAAACACTGATGAGATCCATTCAATCCATTGTTTTTTATTGTTTTATTTTTTTCATTATTGTTATTTGTTACCAAAAATTAAAATAAAAACTATTACCTCAGATTTTTTTTTTGTTATTTCACAGCTTTAACCATCACATTAATTTTAAAAAAGCTATGAACATTTGTTGTCTTACAAAAAAAGTAATGTGTTCATTTGGAGAAATAAGTTATAATGTAAATTATTAATTATAAAAATATTAACACTAATATTAAGTTTAAAATAAAATAAGATAATAATGTTTAACTTTTCATAAAAACATTTCCATATTTTCTGAATTTTTTTGTTTAGTGTTTTTTTTTTTCCTTTTCTATTTTGTGCATGTTTTTAAAAGTATAGTGACTAAAATGTGCTCTGTGTGGTCGAACTGACAGTTAAAGGGTTAATATTAATAAGAAAAATAAGCAGTAAATCACTTAAATAATAAAATTAATAATAATACTTGAGCTTGTTCTGGTGCAAAAATGAAAGCTGACATAATTTCCTGAGTCTATGTCTAGAACATACTTTAGTAAATGTATGACAGCGTTATAGTATAACAGCACTCTTTTTTATTAAATCATGTCTTCAAAGCTCTTTTCTTTGCAGCTGATTTTTGCAGCAGTGAGACGCCCAGTCCAGCTGTGTCCAGCTGTGTCCAGCTGTGTCCAGCTGCGTCCAGCTGCGTCCAGCTGCGTCCAGCTGTGTCCAGCTGTCTCCAGCTGTCCACTCTCTTCCGTGAGGACTAATTCAAGAGAATCAAATAGTTTGTTTGAATTATTTAAATAGTTTAGCTATTTGGTATTTTTGGCACCAAGAACTGTAGTTTATGGGCTCTTATAGTTTATGTACTTACTGGTATAAGTACAGTACTTATGGGAGTACTGTATGTACAGAATAATACAGGGGTAAGTACAGGGTATTTATTGGGGTATTATACAGGGTACTTACAGGGTTATGCACAGTAATTACAGGGGTATGTACTTGTGAGGTTACATATAGGGTACTTGGGTACAGGGTACCTATGGGGTGAGTACAGAATACTTACAGAGGTACAGTGTACTTGCATGGGTAAATACAAGGAAGGTACAGGGGATATATGTACCCTGTGTGTACTTAGGTACATGCAGAGCACATCCAAAGTACTCATAGGGGCACATACAGGTTAGGTGGTATAGGTACAGGGTACCTATGAGAGTAAAAACAAGGTAAGTACAGAGGTTTAAACAGGGTACTTAGGTACAAACAGGGTACCTACAAGAACAGGGTAAGTACAGGGTACTATTTGGGGATTAAAAAAATGTTAAGTACAGGCTAAATATATTATTACTCTGTACGTATCCCCATTGTTTGTCACAACAGGGATTTTACACACTTGTTGGCAATTTAAAGATTTGTGTAAAAACCATAGTTTATACTAAAAGCCACAAATGACTTTTCAAAACCAAGCAACCTAATGCACACAGCCTAAAAATATATCTTTGATAAGATCCTGAGAAATGTATTTAAATGCTCTATGCAGGATTGTGTTTGGCTGAATAAAAGATTTGTACTAAATAGCAGTGCTGCCTTTTCCCCACTAATCAGCTGTTAAAAACTAACATGTATTGATTGGTTTGAAGTTGCTGCTAACTTCAAACTCTGAAGTCCAGCGATTGTTGATTATTCAAAGTATCAAACACAGGAGGAGATAAAGTCATCATTAGAACTTTGCTCTTTGAGTTGTGTTTCTCTGTAATGATGTGGGAGGGAAACCAAAAAGTGTTGAGTTACACTCAGAAAGAAGTACTGGTGGTGGTAAAAACCTTTATGCTGAAAGAAACGGAGCAGACTAAACTTCAGGATGCAAGCAGTGATATATTTGACGTCTCTTCTGGTCTTGGGGATGACCTGGAGCCTCCAAAACGATCACATCGTTGTCCAGGAGAACTTTGAATTTGAGCAGGTGAGTAATACTTCTGTTGTAAAGTACCTTTAACCCTAACAATTTTAAAATATCTTTAAAAGACTTTTTTCACTACAAGGTTGGTCTCCCATCATCTCATACCATTTTGTATAATATCATATCATATTCTATTGTGCCATATAATATTGTATTGTGTTGTGTCATCACCTCGCCTTGCCTTCTGCTCATCTGGTTCCGGGTCTTGGGGGCAGCATCCCAAGTAGGGAATCTCAGACCATCCTCTCAATGGTCCGCCAGCTCTTCCAGTGGGACCTCAAGGTCTTCTCTAGCCACCCTGGAGATATAATTCCTCCAAGGGGTCATGTTGACCTGGAGGCCTCCTGCTGACAGGACATGCCTGAAACACCTCCCTAGGGAGGCGTCCAGGAGGAATACAGACCTGATGCCTGAACCACCTAAGCTGGCTGGAGGAGCAGCGGTTCTACTCCAAGTCCTTCCTGGATGTCTGAGCTCCTCCCCCTATCTCAAAAGCTGAGCCCGCCCACCCCGCGAAGGAAACTCATTTTGGCCGCTTGTATCCGCGATCTCGTTCTTTCGGTCATTATCCAAAGCTCAAGACCACAGGTGAGGATTGGGACGTAGATCGACCGGATAAATCGAGAGCCATGTTTTCTAGCCCAGCTCCCTCTTCACCACAACAGACCAATTCAGCATCTGCAGTAATGCAGATGCTGCCCCGATCTGCTTCTTCCTTCCATCCCTCATTAACAAGACCAAGAAATACTTAACCTGGGGCTGCAGTAGCTCAGTGGTCAGGGTGTTGGTCTTGCAAGTGGAGAGTTGCAGGATCGAATTCCCGCACCAGCTGGGTTACTTTGTCATTGTGTCCTTGGGCAAGAAACTTTACCCTCATTACCTGCTGGTGGCGGTGGTCAGAGGGCTGGTGGCGCCTCTGTGTCTGGTCGCTTCGCCTCTGTAGCTCCATGAGCATGTGACTGACTGACTGATGTAAAGTGCTTTGTAGTCCACTGACTTCGTAAAACGCTATACAAATGAGAGACATTTACATTTAAACCTCCACTTGAGGTAGGACCTCTCACCCAACCCAGAGTTAGCAAGCCACTGTTTTCCTGTCGAGAACTGTATTGTATTGTATTGTATCATTTCATATCGTATCATGTTGTATTGTATCATATTATACTGTATTGTTGTATCATTTTGTAATCCATATTCAGATGTCTTGGTGCAGACTAAAACAGTTTATTTTCCTTGCAGTTTGTTGGAAGATGGTATGAATTAGCTGTGGCTTCTACCTGCCCTCACTTCATGCTACGCAAAAAGGGAAACCCTGTCATTGTTGCATTGGATTTAAAAAATGTTACTTCTGGGCGCAACTTCACAATGACAGCAATCACTTTCAGGTCAGACTCACACCTGTGTAGCTAAACCCAAAATGTATTACATTTGAATTAATATTTGATATGTAATTTCAGGAATGGCTCATGTGAAGAGTCGTCTACAGTCTATAGGTTGACTGACACTCCAGGACGGTTCTTTCACCATTTTGCAAGTGTGTTTTATTGCATTCTTTCCTACATTTGTTACATATAAAAATATTTCTGTGGCATTAAACCAAAGTTTCTACCTGCAGGGTTCAATGCAGACGTTGACTCTTTTGTGGTTCACACCAACTATAAAGAGTATGCTATGATTCTGCAGCTGAGCACAGAGAAACCATCAGAAATTACAACCACCATAGTCAAGCTTTATGGTGAGTGAGTGGCTTATTGGACCGTTGGTCTTTGAGCAACAGGTCCAAAAAGTTTTATGGAGTCAACCATTAAAAATAGAGATTATTGTATTTGTAATGTTTTGTCTTTTTTCTTACTTTTTACCCAAAACTTTTTTGTAAAATCTCCAAGTTTAGGCTACAAATCAGAATTTAAGGCAAGTGATCAAATATGGCTGCTTGCCCTATAAAGTGTTAACAGAACAAGAGCTGTCTTATTAAATAAAATAAAAAATCTCTTTAGGTCGAATAATGAATGTTAGCCCTTCCATTCTGGACCAGTTTAAAACACTGGTAAGACAACATGGAATCAATGATGATGTCGTCATCAATCAACACAAAGGTACACGTGTATTTTCTGAAGATGACTAAAAAAATGACCTTTATTTGTGTTTTTCATGTATCAGACATGTAAGAATAACATAAAACTCACACTTTTCAGGTGAGTGTGTTCCTGTTGACCAAGTGAGGGAAGCGACCCCCCCATGATCACACAGCTGTTTTAATTGGTCACAAATAAAACAACAGTGACACCTGATCAGGTGAGAGGACAGCTGAACTACTCACCTACTGTTAGGATGATTTGTTTGTTTTATTTTTCATTATCGGTATTTCTCTTTTACTTTGCTAATTTTTTTTTGTGCTCATCAGTATTTATAGTTTCTGAGACAAATTGTAGATATTTGAAATATGCCTTGAAAATTAAACACAGACAGAAAACATTCTGTCTGGCTTTAGATTCAAATAATCTGAAAAATAACACTTAATTTTTATTTTGGGTTTCTAAAATTGTACATTAATAAGTTACAGTATCAGTTTTAATGACCTGATGTACACATGATTATATCAGCATATTAATAAATGTATATTTACCGTTACAGGCTCAGAGATCATGAAACTGAAGAGGATCACAACAGAAATTAAAAACGTTTTTCTCAAATAAAAACTATGAATACGATGTTTTTGTTCTCATTTATATTTTGTACGTGCCACAATAAAACCTGAAGCATACTGTTTATTCTGCTGGCTATGTTTTTGGGAAATCTTTTGTTTGTAATAGAGATGCACCGATACCACTTTTTTCAAACCGATACTTAAATCTGAGTACTTGCTGATACCGAGTACTGATACCGATACTTCTACCACACAAAAAAATGCAATGAATTGGAAGACAGGTTCTATTTTCTTCTATTTTTGGTGAACTTTAACAAGTCTGAGTATATGGTATTGGCTGATACTGATACTGGTATCGGTTAACTTTAATGAGTACATGGTAACAGATATCGGTATCCTCCCGATACCGATATCGGTGCATCCCAGTTTGTAAGAGTTCTTCAGCCTTAGGTCAAAGTGATGCAAGTAAAAATGGTTCAAAAATTAAAGGTACAAGTAGTTTTAAAAAATGTCTAATATGATTATAGAGAAGACTGGGATGGTGAAAGACTGCAAACTATGATGCAGAACAGGCTGAGAAATATCTGGTACTGAATGTGAGAAATGATGAGATTGTCATGGAAAGTATAGGACCCAAATGCAGGAGGGAGGAGGCTGGAACAGGTGGCGTGAAACAAAACAGCTTTATTGCTGACTGGACACACAGGACACAGGACACAGGACACAGGACACAGGACACAGGACACAGGACACAGGACACAGGACACAGGACACACAAGGCTAGGGATAAAACATGATGAACTGACAAGGAGTGACTGAACTAAACAGCATATATATAGAGGGAGAGAGGTGATCAGGGAGACGAGACACACCTGTGGAGGATTAGTGCATGAGACACAAGGAAGAACACAGAAACACACAGGCGCCAACTGGACACAAGGGGGCAGGACATGACAGAGATGAGTAAATTATAAATAAGGATCAGGTGGAGACATAAGAACAGGATTTTTAGTGTAAAATTACAAGAAAAGACCGAAACAATCTAGTCTAAAAAAATTAGACAAAATGTTACAGAAATAAAGCAAACAGTAACCTAATAAAGGCAATGAATATAAATAAAAATGAGAAAAAAACAAAAACAAAATACAGTCCTTAAAAGTGATCCACCTTTTATCAAACAGTCCTCATGTGGAGCTATTACACCTTTAGAAGGAATGTAGTTTTTATATACAGTATATCAGAATTGTGTACTCATTTGTTTTACTTGTACAATTTTTAATGTCTCTGATTAAATAATGTCCTCGTTTTAATTTTTTACCTTAATAAATCAATGATCCTGTAATCTTGAATTCTGTGCACCTATTGCTGCAATGCCACTTTGAATTGGAACTATTTTTCTATCAGTTTAGAAACAACATTTAAATCAAAATTCATGGCGTATAGTGAAGACTGAGTCTAGATGTTGTAACGAGATGCTGCTGATGAACACTAAAACATTGAGAAGACTGACATTCAAACTGAAACAGAATTAAAAAGCACAAATCCGTGGCTCATATCAGGACATGTATTGATCTGTTCAGTGTTTGGTCAGTTAGCTGTCAGAGCTAAGAGAGACACACAGAGAGGCAGAACTTTGCTCCTTTTCTTGTTTGTTTGTCACTCAGAGCGATTACCTTCAGAGGTAACAGCTCTCAGAGCTCATCTCAGATCATTCCTCAGTAGCTGAAATAGAGTAGATCATCGCCTCACACCTCAGTTTTTTGGGACAAACGGACATATTAGGATGCACAGATCACCAGTTCTGGTTCCTCTGCTGCTCCTGGGATGGACCTGGACCCTCCAGGGTCTCCCAGTACTCCCAGATCCTCTTTACTCCACACAGGAGAACTTTGATGTGAGCAAGGTAAGAGAGTGAACCCCTTTATGCTTTTCTTTCTTTGTATACAATATTTTTTTGTTAAATTATGCCAGTATTTATTATTACTTTCATTATGTTAACTCTTAATGACAGTTTTTGGGAACATGGTATGACGTTGCCAAGGCGAGTACGTGTTCCCACATGAAGCGTCATGGAGAAGTAGCCATCGGCAAAGTGGTGCTGCAGAGAAGTTCGACTGAAGGAAAGCTGTCCACGACCCAAACAGTACTCAGGTTTGGATTCAAATACTGCTAAATAATCTTCTTAAACTAAACAAACTTACACATAAAATACCTGAAAATTAACAGTTAATTTAATATATAGAGGCTTTAAAAAAATATTTTAGACTTAAGACTCAAACAGTACAACCCTGAGGGGAGTAACCACTACAGGGAGATGTTTTATTCAGGTATTAAAAATAAGAAAGACTATTTAAAGATTATTCTGTAAAAGTTGTCTGACTTTCTTTGCTCCACCACTAAATTGACCTGTGTTCAGACATGGGACATGTCAGGAGATGACTGGAGACTATGAGCTGACGGCCACACCAGGACGATTCTTCTACCAAAGTAGGTTTTCTTTTGTTTAATCCTGCAGGTCTGCTCTCCTTTCAGTGAATGAGCTCCTTAATATGAACAGATTTCTGTTTTCCTTCTTCCTGCAGGGTGGGGGGCGGATGTGGATGCTTATGTGGTTCACACCAACTACAACGAGTACGCCATAATGATCATGAGCAGACAGAAGTCGACGGGCGAGAAGAAAATTTCTCTTAAACTTTACAGTGAGTGCTCACTTCCTCTTTTCTTAATTTTTATTTTGGTTTGTTTGTTCAAACAGTTAATTCTGGTCTCTTTGGAACAATTTTTACGGGGATTTTCAACTAAATTCTGTTAAATAAATCACAAAGCAAAAGGAAACAATTACTTTTGTGTCATTTTACCGATACCGATACCGGTATCGGTTAAAGTTAGCCGATACCAGGAACCGATACCAGTGGCTTCACTGTCTGTGACTTGTGATTTCTGTTGTAGTTTCCTATATTGAACACTAGGGGGAGCTATTGAGCTAAAGAGGAACAGTGTGGGTTGAGAGCTGGAGATGGTGCCAAATAGTTCATTTTATTTGGTTAAAATGTGGAAAACTGCAATAATTTCACTGTGAAATCACAGGAAATTGTTATTTTTCACCTTATATTTTAGTTTTGTGGTCATTTTTTAATTTTTTTTTCTAACTCAGTTATTTGTTGTAAAAAGCAGAGAAGAAAAAATAAAACCTGTATTCCAATTCGTTGCATTTTTTGTGTGGTAGAAGTATCGGTATCGGTACTCGGTATCGGCGAGTACTCAGATCGGTATCGGATCAGTTTTGAAAAAAAGTGGTATCAGTACATCCCTAATTTTAACACTGCCATTAAATGTCACTGTGTTATATAAAATACTTCATAACACAAACCCAAAATAGTGGCTCAAACCCAAAAACCGTAAGGGTGGATAGAAATGTACATAACCTAAAATAAATTTAGGTAACTGTTATGAAAAATAGAATATTTTCTATGAACTTCTCACACTGTTTAAAGGTCGGACCAAGTCAGTGAGAGCAACTGTGCTGGATGACTTTAAAACCCTGGTGAGAGAACAAGGGATGAATGAAGACACCATCACTGTTAAAAAGAACAAAGGTAAACACACCAAACACACAGGAATAGGTTCAAATCCTTAAAGTAACACAAGATTAAATCATTTTTACTCAATTCTACAAAAAAAAAAAAAAAATCTAATGTCCTAACTCATATTGTTATTATTTTAAGTCCATGTGATCTTTCTGATCAGGTGACTGTATTCCTGGTGAGCAGGTAGAGGAGCCAACGACTCAACCCGAGCCTCAGGTAGATTTAACTTTCTTTACACCACTTTATTCTAATTGACCTAAATTAATTAATATCTCTATTTTTAACACTTACATATTTTAAAGCAACTTAAATCTAGTCATGGTGGAAGGATATACTGCTAGAAAACAAACTCAGTTCTCCTGTGTCCAAGTTCCAGTGGGTCAGGCCCAGTTGAAGCAGAAACAAACAAACTAGCACCCCCTAGTGGCTGAGTTCGGTACAGGTTTATTACTTTGTTTCTGGAGCACTTTTCCCATAAAAGCTGCTATATAAACAAACTTTACTTAATCTTTGTGAACAAATAAGACATTTTTAAGATTAAAATATTTTTTAAAACACATCAGATATTTTCTTCCTGATGTAGATCTCACCTCAGTGCTGTATGTTAATTATTTTTTCTAACATGTCTAGCTGTAATTAGGTATGTGATGTTTAAGAAATGCCAGTGGGACTGCAGACTCTGCCCGGTTGTGTCTTTAATTCCTATCCATGGCCTGGCCCGGCTTCATTACACAGGTCTATATAGTGTCAGGCGTGATTGTAAATAAATATGTGGCTGGTTTGAGATTCAACTGGGGAATGAGTTCATTTCAAATAAAAAAATTGCCTCCCATATAGCTTTTGTTGCACAGTCAAATTGAAGCATGTGACCAAAACATCTGACCAACAAAAACCCTAATGACCACTCTGGAGCGTTTATGAGAGTTAGCTGGCAGAAACCGAGAACTCAACAGCCTAGAAGCTTGGAACTTCACACTTTAATTAATTAAGAATTAGTTTAAGAATTAGGAAAGCCTATCAAATGCAAAGAGAATCATCTTTAAGAAGTGAACAAATGTCCAGTCACCTTTTAAAACAGCACCATGTCCTGATACCTGAGAATCTACTGCAACATGCTGCCATAAAGATCCCTCCTTGTTCTTTAGTCAGTGATTTAACCTGGATTTATCAGCCTAAATGTGTACATTTATTACAAAAATAAATATACCGGTAGATTAAACATTTTTAAAAGGCCTGATTTGAACGTGTGAGTTATAAATGGCCATATTTTTTTGCTGACTGAGCGTGTTTTGTTGTTCTAAAGCGAGTGAGGAGGAGCGTTTTGCCTTTGTTGCCTGTGATTGACGCTGAAGGTTCTGGTGATGACACACCTCTGTTCAACGGAACCAGTAACTTCCTCAAAAACACCCATTGGGCACTTTTCCTCCTGCAGTGCTGCTCAAAACACCTCTGATGTTTTTATGTGTTCCTCCTGCAGAGGCGTGCAACGCTGCTCCAGACACAGGGCCGTGTTTTGGGCTGCATGAGCATTACTTCTACAACTCTTCTTCAATGAGCTGTGAGCTCTTCAAATATGGAGGCTGTTTGGGCAATCAGAACAACTTTAAAACAGAGAGAGAGTGTCTGCAGAGATGTCGCACAGAGGGTGAGGAGTCAGAAACAAAAGCACAGCAACTTACCATGAGCTGATCCTGGTCCTGACCGGGTCATTTCTGCTGCCATGTGCTGGACATGAGTATGTCTTTGTCTCTCCAGCTGTGTGCCGCCTTCCCATGGCTGCTCAGTCCTGCTCAGGACAACCGTCCATCTGGGCTTTCGACTCCTCCGTTGGTCGCTGTGTTCCCTACAAGCAGGGTTTCTGCCAGACCAACGGGAACAAGTTCTACACCAAGGCAGAGTGTGAGGAGTACTGTGGGGTGGTGAGAGACGGTGAGACAGGAATCTTTCCCATTAAAAAACCATAACCGTAGAAGTCTTCGTTGACGTTTAATGTGTTTTTGTTGTTTTCCAGATGAACTTCTGATGTCAAACTGAGCAAAAAGAGCAAACATCACTGCTCTTCAGAACTCGTGAAGCATAAACTGATTTCATTCAGTGTGAACCAATAAAAACTGTATCAGCAGTGATGTCAATCAGGACAAACCATCAATAAAATCAAAGTTAATCATGTGTTTGTTGGTCTTGGTTGATTGAAAAAAGCCAGCAAGTGAAAAGAAATGAAAGTATTTTTAAGAAACATTAATAAAATAGTTGATTTCCAGTTGTCATAGATGATAGTTATTTAGGTTTGTTTCTGATATCTGCTCTGCATTTGTTTAATGGTTCCTTCAGTGTAATTATAGGAACTGCGTCTCCTTCATCTTTTTGTCAAATTCTTGTGCTCTTAGCTGTTTCTGGGTTTCCCAGGTTTTAGCTCATATGCCTTTTTACCTTATTAAAAACAAACTTTAGACACGTGCACATCTCCATCACCTGCTAAGATGCAAAAAACGACTTTTAACTGATGCTCAGACGTCTCTTTTTCTTCTTTTTATTAGATTTATGAGTAAAATGTGAGTAAAAACTCTGTGGGGGGAAAGAAACATTGAGTAAAACAGATAAATCAGTTGAGTCTAGTCTCCTGTTTCACCACAGAAGGATCTTTCTCTGAAATCCTTCACAAACAGTTCACATTTAATATAAGCTCATCACAGCTGGTAAGGCCTGCTCTGTTCTAGGATGCCCCCTTGAGACTGATGGTGGGAGACAGAAGAACTCTGGCAAAAATTACATCAGTCTTCTATCATGTCTTCTATCCCATGATGCCGCTGCTGCAGACCCGAAGAGCTGCTCCAGTGACAGACTGCTGCACGGTGCACAAAGGAGCATTGATGTAGGCCGTTCCTCCCAGCAGCTGTTAGACCAACCATCACTGCTCCCAACAAACTCAGTAAGTGTTCACATCCCTGCTGTTATTTTCACACACACCCATCTCGTGTAAATGGTCTGTTGTTGGGTTTTTTGCACAAGTTGCCGTCCCTGTGATGGACAAATTGAAGAAATAAATCAGTTTCAGCAGAAGTTTAGTGACTTCCTCATGTTTGAATCACAGCATCACAGCGATGGACTGAACCAGAAGGGGGCGACTTTTCTCTACCTACAGCTGACCTTCATGCGTTTCACCCCATCACTCAGTGTGGATAATATAATGTGACTTTAGTCAGCAACTGATGAGTCATTCAGGGCTGAAAAATGACCACACATCACCAGAACATGCCCTCTCTCCAGTGGAGGAGCCAGGCTTCCTGCTCTCCGTTCCCAGAGTTCCTGGCTGCTGGCAGTAGAATGCTGGGAATATCCGGAAAGGAAGGGGAAGTGACATCACAGCGGTGACCTTCCGTACCAGGCCAGTTCACCTGGTGCAGCCTGCACGAGACGAGCTACCAAACAAGAACACAAAACACAAAAATCACCAGAGGCATTCGCTTTGTCTTAAACACACACACACACACACACAGCTCATGACACTTGAGTGTGTTTTCCAGGAGAAGAGTCACAGAGAGACTCACAGGTTCCCATGAAGAGAGAGGAAGTGATAACCTCAATTACGTAATTCTGCAGAAAACGTTGAATTCACCATAAATCAGCTGCTTTACCACAACAGCTCCAACTGTTACTTTCTGCTTGTTTTTCAGCCTGTAGGCTTCATTTTACTGGTTTTTAGCCACCAGACATCAACCATCTTACCATTTTACTCACAAGGCAGTCATTCAGGCCTGCTGTGAATTGTACAACACAGCTTGGTGATAGTTTTTGTTGTTAATGGAGGATGAAGTTTCATGTCATCCATGTAGGAGCCCCCTGGTTTGTTCTCCATCTTTCACAAACCTGATCCTGATCACCAGGATGCTCACATCCCTCACCAATATGAGGCCTAATCAAAGAAAATAGTTTAAAAAATACTCTTAAATGTAATAACTGGTTGTAACAACTACAATTGAGTGTTTGTGATAACTAGTAATGAGTCTCTCACATCACTGGGTGAATTTTGTTCCACTCTTCTTTACAGAATTGTTTTGAATCAGCCACATTAGCTAATTTTCCAGGTTTAAAGGTCAAAGGTCAGACAGTCTCCTTCAGGATTTCAGGTAGACAGCAGAGTTCATGGTTCCATCACTTACAGCAGGTCATTCAGGTCCTGAAGCTGCAAAGCAGCCCCAGACCACCACACTACCACCACCATGTCTGACTGTTGCTGTAATGTTTTTCTGAAATAGTGTTAGACCTGGTTCACTCGGCAAAATAATTTACCAGCTTTTTAAGGATGTCCTGATTATCATAATGTCTCTAAAGTTAATCTCATCAGGTATTCCTACAGGTGTGTTGGGAGTGCTCCGATCTGCTCAGATGGACGTCAGGACTTCTCCGATCAGGAGTCGGGGAAATCCAACATGTTGGATTGTCTTGATATTGCAATGTGTGTGGTGTCCCTCAAGAATAAACAAGCGTGCAGCCTATTGAATGACATGCAGCCAATCAGAAAGCGAGTTGAGGGAAACACACTGCATGGAGTAAGGGGAATCCAAAATAAAAACAGCTGTCATGTTTGTTTACTCCAAAGTCACATTTGATCTCAAGAGGTTTTGCCAGATTTCCCGTCTGACCTGGCCTGGGAGTGTTGTCTTTGCTGTTTGGCTGCACACACACACTGTAGGACCAAAACTGTTACATCACTTTTTATCGCCATGTTTTGAAAATCTTTTGACAATTTTAAAATTCCTCCATGTGAACTAGACCTTTTACTCTGGGTGGAACAGGACACATGCCTTCCAGAAAGTTCCACTTTTGCTTTGCACCAAGGTGTTTATTGTAAATGTGAGACAGGCCTTTGTGTTTTTGTTCAGGAGATGTTTTGGCCTTGGAGGCCATGTTTGTCCAGTCTATTTCTTATTGCTAAATCATGACCTCTGATCTTAACCTGAGGCCTGCAGCGCTTTAGATGTTGTTCCTGGTTCTTTCGTTTGGAATTTTCTTAGAACAGGGCATGGTGTTTTGCTTTTTGAGATCTTTTAGCCTACTTCATGTTGTCAGACAGGTTCTACTAAAGTGATTTCAATAATCAGGTTTGGGTGTGGCTAGTGGAACTGAACTCAGCTTTCCAAATAATTTAGGTAATTAAAGGTGCTATAGCAAATTTGAAAATCAAGCTAGCTATTTTACACAAACACGTCTCAGAGCTCTCACCCCTCCCGTCAGCTATAATCCTTATGTCGTGCCTCCTCCGGACATAGGACCGCGCATTGCTACAGTAACAAAACACGATTCGTTGAAACGCTATGCTAATGTTCACCCAGGTTTTTCCTCTTTCTACGTCCAGACATTTTTGGTTTTCTGCTAGCTGAAAAAGTGTTTTTGGGACTGGTATTTTTTCCTAAAATTGAAGCGCTAACAGCCGGCTGTTTCTGTCCTTCTCTCACTTCCGAGATGTTCTGTTGAAAAATGCTCCAGCATGCATTAATGGAGGATCCAAGGGAGTGTGGAAGTGAGGCGCTTCGGTGAGACAGACAATCAGATTGTCCAATAGTTGCTTTCGGTCCGAAACGTAGATCGGCTGATGTTTTTAGAGAACTGCGGGACAACCACTTTATTGATTTACTTCAGGGTTTTATAAATTGCTACAATATATTTATAGGCATACTATGTTATAACGTTGTTAAGAGACATGAAAAAAAAAATTTTTAAGCTACATTGTTTACCAAATTTGCTATAGCACCTTTAATACGTGGTTTTAAAAAGGGTAGGCTGGTTTGGATAGGTCACCGTTAAAGCTAGTTGTGCTTTTAAAAAAAAAAAGAAATTGTTCAGGTCAGCAAAAAGTTATAACTTGAACTTAATAAGCAGCCAGTGGCCCCCCCCCCCCC
>SSNR01000006.1:3784069-3867352 GCA_006937965.1 Callopanchax toddi
TGGGGGGGGGGGGGGGGGGGGGGGGGGGGGGGGGGGGGGACAATGGGCAGTAAGGGGGCTAGTTGAATGGGACCATTGAGCGTGCTCAGCCAAACAGAAAATCATCTCCCATCTCACTTCAAAACCCACAGTTTCACTCTGTACAAGCAGGCTTTTATTCTCTATAATTACTCCCTGATACACATGCACACACACGAACACACATGCACATTTACATACATACACATACAAATGCTTTACATGCACTGTACCAGTCTGCATTTAGGTTAAAATTAATCATAAGGATATCACAATTTGAGTTGCTCTTCCTTTGTATTTGATTATTAGATTTATTAGCTCTTTCTGGCTGCAAACATTAAACTGGAAATGAACGTTTGCCTGTTGAATTGGATCCATATGCACATGTTAGAGGCAGGTAAGAAGAAGGAGAGAAAAAAATTAATTTCTATAAAGAAAATAGGTGCTGCCAGACTGCTTAAGCAAAGACAACAGAGCGTGAAAATAAAAAATTAGAACAAAATACTGAAATATGCTGATATCAATGAAAGAGCAAAGACTTAATATTGAATAAAAACAGATACACGCCTCTAAAAAGACTAAGACGGTGCTGTAAGCTTGGAATAGAACTTGAGTTCAAACATGAATCCCTTCAAGTTAAACCCAGAGCATGGAAAGGAAGCCTTGAAGAACTAGAGATGTCTCCAAATGGTCAAAAACCCTCATCAGGATGTGGAAAATATTACTATGCATAAAGCTTGGATTGTAAATAACTAGGAAGTACGCCTCACTTTGGCTTTTTTTATGATTTGGAAAAACAAAAATACTTTTTTCAACTTTTTAAACTAAATAAAACTCCCTCAAAGCCACATATGTGACATTAAACTGACTTGACAGTTGATTCCAATAAAAAATAATCCGTTTTGAATTGTCTGGATTGTTGTTATTGCCTGTTTTCTTCATGAGGTCACAGTCTGTGGATGGACTGCAGCCAGAGTAGAGTATAGCTCTCAGAAGGTTCTCACGGCTGAGCGTGGATACCTGCGATGTAACGTTATCCCAACACTCTCTGCTGAGTGTCGGTTTAAATGTCACTCTGAAGGAGGATTTAAACAGCTGATAAGTCATGCAGTGACAGGCTGTGATTTATTTGTCTCCATGAAGCACGATGAGGCCGCTCATCCTGTTTGCAATTATCATCGCAGCACTGTATATTCATAGGGTGTATCCTTGTTATTATGTTCTGGTGAGTATGAAGCCTATTTTGTTTTAAACATTTTAAGTTTTTTGATGGTGTCAGCCTGTTAAAACCTGCTTTAGTCTGCAGTGGTTCAGAGCTTAAATGTAGGATGGGAAACTATTCAGTCAGCAGATTAATCTCCAAACCCACATAAGCCTCACTTTGTTTGCTGTAATAAAAAAATACTGCAACATCTGTGTTACAATATGTGTTAACAACCTAATTCACTGTAAGCCCCTTAACTAGAAGTACTATCAGAAACCACCTGTCAGACAAAGGAAGCAGCTGATGGTTCTGGTGCTGTCTCTGTAAACTTCACTGGCCTCGTTAGCTCAGATCCAATCAGACACTCAGACCGTACACAAGGTGCACTGATCACTGGGTAGGAAAATCATTAAAGATCAATCAGTCTGATTATCCAGTAATAGGTCACTATTCTGTTAAGTTTGTGATTGAGCTAAAACAAGAGTTTTCTATGTAGTTAGCATGACAGCATATACTGAGGAGAAAAAACAAGAAGGAAGTGTTGAAAAATATCAGAATGTTGTAGGAAAAGTGGAAATACTGTTTCTTTAAAATAAAGTCCAATTGTCCAAAAAGTGGAAAAGTTGATATGTTGGAAAAAAAATAGTCTAAATGTCTGTTTAAAAAAGTTAAAACGGTATTTTGAGGGGAAAAGGTCAAGAAGAAATTGTATTTTTCTCACTGCGGTTTTGCTCAGCCTTTGACTTTTTTCTCACCATTTTTGAGTTTAAAAAGTTTAAATGCCATTTAAAATGTCTGAAATGTCAAGAAAAAAATGTTACAAATCCAATTTCTTCATTAAAATTTAAATATCAAGAAAAAAGTCAAAATGTCAGGATAAAAGTCCAACTGAATTGATTTTGGTTTAAGTTTTAAACAACCAACTTTCACAGTTTTTTCCTCTGTTCTCCTCTTCTCAGTGGATCTAATACACTTGATCTGAACTCTAACAGTTTCTCCAGCGTTCACCCAACATTAGTTGATCATTTTTTTTGTTGTAAGAAAGTTTTTTTTCTGATAAATCTTGGAAAGTCTGATCGGTCAGCTTTATTATGAGTTATAACTTTAAAGATGGTGAATCAGTGGACTGAGCAGCACAGCTAAATGTGTTGGTAAGTGAGCCAAACCCCCTGAGGTGTTCTCCTGGGGGTTCCAGGTGTACATGACCCTGATAGAGTGACAAAGACCTTCAACAGCTCCTGGTTGAGGAATGGGATGCCATTCAGTAAAATGTGACTAGACTGGAAACCACTAATACTAAAATACTACTACAAGCTAAAGTACTTGAAACTGTAGGTTCATGTTGATGCTGAGGATATCAGGAGATGTGGTGCTGAAGCTGTTTGCCTGACTCTCTCTCTCTCTCTGTGTGTGTGTACGTGTGACGGACAAGGGAATGTTATGTTGGGGGTGTTGGGTTGAAGCTCCATATGGGCACCCACCCTTTGTACCCCCCATCCTCCCCCCAGAAACAGGCAGATGTCAAATGGGACGTGCCTCCCTGATGGGGCACAGGGTCACACCGCACAGGGGCAAATAACAGAACAGGAGGGGCAGACAGAAAGAGGAGAGATGCCTTCCTGCCAACACACACACACACACACACACACACACACACACACACACACACACACACACACACACACACACACACAAACACAGCATCCCCTCCCCTAAACACACACACACATGCTGCCAAAGCAAAAGCTGCTGATGCAAACATGCCAACACACTCCGCATAGCATTACAAACTCTTTGTTTTCCTCAGTAAAATGTTATCCTAGAAATATGAATGAACATGGAAAAGTATATTTAAAGAAAATAAAGTGCTAAATGGACCTTCATCCATATTCAGGATAACTTCTTAATAATCAATAAAGGTCATTTTATTATTTTTTTTTTAAAATCTTTGATTAGGATGAGTTGTGTGTTTTCAGTAATTTCATCATACTGTTAGAACTATTAATGCAAAAAAAAACAAACCCCAAAACTATTTAAATATCGTTTGCATCACTGAGCTGAATAGTGTGGATGACATACTACTAGATACACTCCTGGTTTAAGCTGTAGAAATCGTATCTAGAACCTATTTTGCAACTTTTCTATTTTAGTTTAATTTCTAAGAATTTCTTTGTCAAACCGAACATGCAAAGGGAGTAAATTGTTGCGGCCTTGGAAACATTTTTAATATTTTTATTTTACAATCAATAAGAGATCAATAATGCTAAAAAAAGATCTGAAAATGGTCTAAGTTGTTGACAGTGGAGTTAAATTAACACCTTCCTGAAACAGTTTCACTCAGAGTGAAGTTTATTACAGGGCTGTTGTTTAAAGCTGCACTTGTTTTAGTTAATTACACTGAAAGAAAGGGAAGCTGATTGTGGTTGATTATAAATTACACACTGATTGGTGTGCGTGTGTGTGTGTGTGTGTGTGTGTGTGTGTGTGTGTGTGTGTGTGCGCTGCATACGTGTGTCTGGGACACTAAAACAAATGCAGCTAGACTCCAGGACAGGTGTCACTTGTGCATGTGTTTGTGTGTGTGGAGGTATGGGTTTTAGCCATAAACAAAGCAGTCGAACAGACACACACACACACACACACACACACACACACACACACACACACACGGGGACACAGTGTGTGTGTTGGGCCCTGAATGGTTCTGCCTGCGGGGCAGGAGTAAGGTTACTTTACATACTGCACTTACAGCTCTCTTTACCACTGGGGTATAAAATGGATTTGAATGAGAAAGAGGGGAACAGAAGGGGAGGGAGATGGGTGAGAAGAAGAGAGGGGAAGGGTGGGTGTGTGTGGGGGGGACTCCCTTTGTGTAACGGGAGGTCTGCTGCTGCTCTGGCATGGCGATGGAGATGGAGGAGCGGGGTCACTCTCCCTGCTCTCCCTCCCTCCCTCTGTCCTTTGACTATAGGCTGGCTGCTCTGTCTCTCCTCCTCATCCTCTCCTCCCTATTAGCATAGCAGCTGCCTGATACGGGGCGTAGGGTGGAGAATGGCCAGGTTGCTGTGTGCATATGTGTGTGAGAGTGTTGTGCAAAGGGAGGGATGTTCAGGGGTGGGGTGGGGTGAATAAGAGGGGGGTGAAGAGGGAGGGGGTGGAGGTCCAGTCAATGGCGGTCCGTCTGGCTGGTGAATAGCAGCTAAAGCAGGCCCCTGCAAGATAGACAAAAGAGCCAGGAGGGAGGGGATGAGGTCGGGGTGTGTGATGAGAGGGGGGGTTGGAAGAATAAGGCAGTGAATGGAGCGCCTTGTCACTGGAGCTATGGAAAGAAGCACAGAATGAACTGGAAGAATGAAAGAAGAGTTCAAAAGGGAGCGGAGGGCAAGGAAAAGACCAGCCCGACCACCTGTCTCTCTGCCTCTCTCTCTTCTTTTACTCCCCTTCTTACTCACACAGGCAGGGTCTGAGGGGGGGTGTTTGCTCCATGGTTGTGTTTAGCGACAGACATGTTTTTGTTTTGAAAGAGAAAGTGTGGTATCAGCAGATTTTCAAGCTCACTGTCATTCACCACAATCAGTCTGTGCAGCTTTCACTGGATCGATGCTTTATTTATGTTGCAATCTGTGAAATTAACGAATAATAGTGTAAGTCTGGAGGGACGGAGCACAATGAAATCAATATGTTCTCCTCCCCAAACAACTGAGCTATGATTGATGAAAACTCAAAAGTTCTCTGTAAACTTTCGACCCTGCGAAGGAAACCAGTAAAGTTGGAGATTGGCTGCTAAAAATGGATTAAAAACACACGAGGTGGAAGTCCACAGGGACATTTAATTGATGTTTTCTCACAAGTTCTCCATTGCAATGTTTCTGTTGTTGGTTTGGGATTGGATCAGCCAGTTTGGTCTTCTTACATCCAAGAAAAAAAAGTCTCTGAAACACAATTATTGCTTCCTAAACATTTCACATGAATTATTTGCTGTGAATCCAAATTTCAGTGCAACAGATCAGATCAACCAGTTCATCTCAACAAACTGTAGCTTGAAACTTAAGCAACTCATCATTTGCTCATATAATAATAATATTATATCCTTTAGGCACATCTCTGCTCTGCATTTAAACTCATTCTCTTTTTTTGAGGAGCAGGCTGCCATGTTTTGATTGGCACCCTGGGGGCAGCTTAGGATACTTTGACATGTGATCTGCTGGAGCTGGGGATTGAACCACTGACCTTCTGATCAGTGGATGATCCTCCTTACCCACTGAACCATATGACACAGCATTTTGAGCATTGACTTGTCGATGCATCTATAACTATCCACAAGTTCTAACCATGAAAATGTAAGGAATATAACAGTGATAGAGATTTGAGGATAACAATTATATTTTATTTATAATTCATCTGACTATAAGGCAATAACTCTGATACCTTTATCCATGTACACATGTAGTCCCTGCTCTGTAGGGTTGACCAGGCTCAAGGTAAGGAGCTCCTTCTTCCATGAGGAGCTCAGAGTGGAGCTGCTCCTCCTCATTAGAAGCAATGAGTTGAGGTTGTTCAGGTATCTGATTAGGATGCCTCCTGGTTGCCTTCCTTTGAGGGTTTTCCTTGCAAGACCCCCTGGGAGGAGACCCGGGGCAGACCTAGAACTCACTGGAGGGATAATATATCCTCTCTGACCTGGGAACGCCTTGGGATCCCCAGGAAGAGCTGGATAGTGTCTTTGGGAAGAGGGATCTCTAGGATTCCCTTAGCAGCAACTATAAGATGTCCAAACTTGTGTTGTTGTTCTGTTGCATTGCTGTCTATGAATGAATGATTGTAAACACATTCCTTGTTGTATAGAAATAGAGTGAGTGATGGAAACAACATGCTGAAAACTTCACAAACACCAACACTTAGTTTTCCCAGCCTCAGATCTGCAGGAAAACCAATAGAGAGTGATGGAAGGAAGTCAACCGAGAAGATGATGTCACTCTTCCCAATGGCATGAAGAAAAGCTGCCATGCTTTTTCATTTCCAGTACTTATGATGGACCCTTTGGGAAAACAGAAATCTTACAAGCAGGAGCTAACCATGTGACAACCTGCAAGAGTTTAAAAAACACCTCTTTTTATTCTATAAACTGGATGGGCTGTCAAAACATTTCAGCTTGTTCCTCTTTGTGTGGGCTTTTCTTCACTTTGCGTGCTCCGACAAAGTTCCTCTTCAGCGTTCCCATCCTGCACGTCTTTCAGCGAAGCCGTTTGCTGTGCGCTATTACTCAATCAGACGGCAATCAAGTCTAAACCAATGCATTCATGGCGAAGTCATGATCAGGATTTCACAACCGCAGCTCGGGTTACTGGACACGCGTTGAGCAGGAGCTGTTAGAAAAGGAGAGTTTTACAGTTAAACCGCAGGTTGCAGAAGTTCCGTGTTCGAGACCAAGTGTGAGCCTTTAAATGAGGGGGGTGCAAGCATGGTTATGAATATTTTATGAGCCACTGAACAATAGTCTTTTGAATAGATGGGAGATAATCAGACAGATGCACTTGATTGCAGCTGCTGTGTCCACTCAAAATGTTTCACGTGGCAATGACAGCCTGATTTTGTTGTTTCCCTCATTTCTGGACCTGATGCGTCTCCCTAAACAGTTTTTGAGCTTATGTTAGACAATCTTCACGCTCAGAAACTCCTTATGTTGTCTGGCTCAGTAACGCAGCCTGCTTCATGCAGGACCAAGATGTGTAAGGAAAGCCAAGGCACATGAAGAACCTATTAGGGGGCCTAGCAGCCAGCAGCAACCCTGGGAGGCCAGCCAACTCAGTGTGTGAACAATGGGAACCCAGCTCAACAAAAACATCCTGCAGAAGTGAGGGAGGGAGAGAGAGGCAGGCCAGATAACCCGGCTTGGCTGCGATGGTATCAAAACACAGAAAGGCCCGTGTTTAAAGGAGCTAACTTTCCTGCTGTTTGCATCCGACAAAGAAATGCATCAGATCGACGAGGCTCATGTGCTGAAATGTTCAGAGTGGAGGTCACGTGTGGTTCAGCTGCAGCTCAGAGAGCGAGCTTCCAACAAATCTAACAGCTGCTTCCAACCAACACCGCACACTTTGTTCACATCAGTAAAAACCAGAAGTAAGATGGAGCTTCTTTCATCACTTGAATTCACACTGAAATAAATAAATAAAAAACTCCCCAAAACCACAACCATTATTTCCATCACATTTGCAACACTTAAAAAACACAACTCAGTTGACACCCAGAGAGTGTGTCGCAACGTGAACGGTCCCAACATGTGCAGTGGCTGCTCTGCTGCATTTCCCACAACCCATTAGTGCAGCAGCGCAGTATATCAGAGGGAGGCATCGAAACTCAGGGGCTCACACTCAAAAGATGCAGGTGCTGATATGCATAAAGCTTTAAGCTGCAAGAAATGTAAACTCCACCAGGGTTAGGGACAAAGCTGCAGGTAAAAACACAGCAGTAAACATATTTTGCTCTTTTGGTCAAATCAGATGATTTAGAATAAGATTGTTCTCTCTTTATGTGAGTTTTTGTGCATCAGGGTGAGTAAAATATCACATACATCTATTGTAAAAGATCATGAACACAATAAGCTGAGCTGTAGAGAATATAGGAGAAGAGTGTGTTAAGTTAGTGTGTCTGTGGGTAACATAAAACCATCTCTCCCACAACACACAGAGGGGAGGGGACCCTAATTTAAACTGAGCCTACCCACAATGCACTGGGCTCCTTTATCCCGGCAGTGAAAGGATGAGGCCAGATGAATGACAAAAGGAGAGAGAGCCGGGATCTGGGCTGTGCCCGACTTGGACGGCAGGGAGGCGGGGAATGTTTCCCAACTCTTTCTATGAAAAAAACAGGAGGGAAGACGGGGTGTCGAGCTAAAAAAAACAATTTTTGAGGAAAAAACATCTCCATACACAGCATATTTGAGTTTAATGATTTCTTTACTGGCTTGTACACAAACGTACAAAAATAATACAGCACTCATCTCCAAGTGACATCACGTCATCATCACAGTGTTACAAATGTTCAAAAAATAAAAGTATACAAAAAAAATCAGACAAGATGGAACATCTGCATCACTCCTTAAAGATTCATCCGTTTCCTCCTGCTTGAAATGAAGCAAGACCAGAAACATAAGTTGACCCAAAGAATTCAGCACTTTCTCTTCTTTTATTTATTTATTTAATTTTAAAAACTTTTTCTTCTTCTTTAGAAAAAAAAAATCATCATCACTCACCAAACTGACAGCTGGCTTCTCGCGTCATAAATGTTATGACCTCGTGAGCCAAATAACCACACAAGCGTGCAATTTTTAACCATGTTACAATGATCTTACCATCAAATGTATTATTCCCCTTTATAACAACTAAACAGGAAGACAGCACTTCAGAAAAGAAAGTGCCCGAAAAACATCATCATCAGCATTGATATATATATCCATATGTATTTATACATACACCCAATCACAGAGATACACACATCTTTGTTGAAAAACTTTGTTTTGTTTTTTTCCACAAAGTAAAACACACATTAGGGCATCATCACCTGGAGCACATCTTTATACAATAGTATTTGTTGTGTCTGTTCTTTTTCTTCTTTCTATTCAGAAAAAAACATTAAAATGTTGACTATAAAAGCCAACTTCTCAACAACCACAGCCATCAGTGCAATATTCAAAAAAATCAAGTTTAAGAAAAACTAAAAAATAAAAATAAAAAAAGAGCGATGGATACCTATTTCGTTTAAAATTTGTTGATTCCAATCTGTGATGTGAACGATTTCGGATAATAATCCCAGGTCTCAGTCTGGATGAGTTTGACACGGGCCTTATGAGAAGCACACACACACACACACACACACACACACACACACACACACTCACACACACAAAATAAGCATTAAAAAAATACTTTCTCAAAAGCTTCTCATGAGTTGAACCAGTGTTCATGTGATGCTTCTACACACCTAGAAGCTTTTTCCCCAAAAAAATAAAAAAATAAAACATTAACAAGAAAAGACACAAGCAGCATTGTTAAAAATGTTAGGGTGTCATGACTTAAAAAACGCAGCAGGAAAGTTTACAAAACCTAATTTTTCCTCTTTTTTTCCTTTAAATGTGTGTGGCATCCTGCAACAGTCACGTTTTATTTTGAAGTCTTCATCAGTAAATGAGGAACCTGCTCAGTAGTAACTTGAATCCAAAGCCTCGGCTCCTGAAGTTACCCCGTACGAACACTAGGGGCGCTCAAGGCTCCGTGTTTTTGTGCAATAAAACTCCCTGCATTTATAAGTCATGAGATACAATTCAATTAAATGAACAAACAGATTAAAAAAAACATGCATGAGAGAGAGAAAAGATGGGATAAGAGGGGGATGCTGTGCTCGTCGGCACTGGTTTGGTTGTAGTGTAAAAGAAACTGTCCCATCATTGCATCTTCTGCGCTAAAAGTCCCATCTGTGTGCAGAAAGACATCCACGGATGTCTTCTGACTCCAAACGAGAGAAACAGTTTGAGAATACTTTATAGTCGAGGTAGCTGGGAAAAGGGCAACCAAACAGTCATTTTACCTGGAGGAGGAGGAGGAAGTCCTCTTTAGGGGTCAACAAGGTGGGTTTGTCTAAGGTTTACCTCCACAGTTTAAGAGTCAGAAGCAGCTTGAGTCACCCATTTAATTCTTACACTACTTTTTTTTGTTTATATTTTTACAACATATTTTTTTAAAAGCATCTTCTCAATGTACCTTCATAAATATGAAAACCTCTGCCTGCTTTCACAGTGATGACTAGGATGTTATTAGAATACTGAAAGGAGATTATAAAGTGAATTCCAAACAAAAGAAAAAAAATTTAGAAATGTTTTGATACAAAGCAAAAGCAGCGGTTTTTAGTAATACAATGACCACTGGTAAAGAAGTGGTCGCACTGGCCTGAAAAACTGGACGCCAGCATGCTTGCAGAGCCCATTTAGCTATTTCTCTCTCTCTTTTTTTTTAAAACAAAGTAAAGCTATTGTGTACAGTACTTCACAACAATGATGGAGCCAGTTGTTACAGAATGATTACAGATCTGGGAAATAAAAACTGTAAATGATAGAAAAATGAATGGATTTTAGGACCTCTGGTGACCAACAGAGGGCAACGCTTCTTCTCTTGTTCATCAGATATTCCAGCATGCAGCCATGTAGCATCAAGTGCCATGTTTCACATCAAATAACTTAGAAAAAATAATAATAAGAGGGAAGCAACAGGTCAAATCTGCGCTCCAGGGATTAAAGATAAAAAAAGGTCAGGGCCACGTGCATTCTGGAGTCCAAACACCCGCATGATGTGGTAAACACAAAGCTGGTTCTTCTCTGAGCACACGATCTTAAAGGAACATTCAAGAAGAAAGCTTTAGTACCAACAAACTCACCGAAATGAGATGAAAGATTCCTGTTGAAGCGGTGTGTGTGTGTGTGTGTGTGTGTGTGTGTGTGTGTGTGTGTGTGTGTGTGTGTGTGTGTGTGTGTGTGTGTGTGTGTGTGTGTGTGTGTGAACCATGCGGTGCTTCGCTCGGGAGCGCAGAGATGGGCCCGTTTGGTTAGTGCGCAGGCCTGCTTTTATTGACTTTTAAAATAAAAAATTTGGCACAACTAGAATGTAAATGAGTCTCGTTCCTTTAAGAGCCTGGCTTTCCCGCGTGTTGCGTTGCAGCTGGGATGTGAAATTTGCTTTTATCTGAAGTTTTCTGGTTTGTCTTTTCATTTCCTGTTTTACCTGACAGCAGAGACAGATCACCTGGCGCCAGAGGAATACTTGGCCTTGGTGATGAGGTATAGCACAATGTCTTGGTGGCCCCCGAAGGCTGCGATGTGTAAAGCGCTCCACCCTTCCCTGTTGGCCAGTCGGATATCTGCACCAAACTTCACCAGGAGCTTCACCAGCTCCAAGTTTCCGTCGATGACGGACTGGTGGAGGGCCGTCTGTCCTTCTGGCCCGAACGAATTGACGTTAAACTCGCAGTTTGTCATATTCTGTAGCAAGGAGTGCAGCTCCTTGGTGTTGCCCTTCTTCACCGCCTCCTGGAAAACCCGCTGCGGCGCGGAGCAAGTCGAGACCTCCGCCTGGCTCATGGTGGCAGCGCGCTGGAGGGTGGGGATCGGGTAATCCTGCCTGGGCTCTAAAGCTGATAATAATCGTCTCTGGTCGGGTAACAATGCCACAGTTCTATTGGATTATAACCACTTGTTAAGGCACTTAAGGGTACTAAAAAGGTTTATGTTTATATCCAAAAAAGGACAAGAGGAAATGACACACCTGGTGTGCAAAAATGTTATTAGTTGAGAGATCATAAATCCCCCTAAAACATGAAAAGGTGCTCTCAAGCGGTCCAGGAGGAGTCTGGTGATAGTTTTCCTTCTGTAGCAGCAGCAGCAGGTAGTCAAGGACCTCCAGACCAGGACAGCCTCCTTGTTGTTGGATCCCCGTTCGTTTCCCTTCAGCGGTCCAACCTGCTTTCCTGGCTAAACGTCGCCGCTCATGTGGTCAGGTAGTCTGGGGGAGACAGAAATCACAAAAGAAGTCCGCATGAATCCCGATTCCGCACCAAACATTCCGCCACATCCAAGAACAAGAGCGGAGAGCTCCGTGCGCACGCGTTTTACGCACGGGACCTCATCGCCCCGCAACACATGCGTGAAACTGCGAGCCTGCTCACTTACCTGCGACGGACAGACAGCTGGACGGGTCCGTGTTGCGGACGTGAGCGATTTAAAAAAAAATAAAAAATAAAAAAAATCCACCGTGCGGCCCCGGGATGCGTCCTCCTCCTGCGCGGTCCGTGTGAGTCTCTGCTCGGCGCCGTGCTCCGGGGGAAGATTTTACGCGTCCTTTATTTGCATGACAATGCCGTCCCGAAGAATCAACTGTGTTGGAATGGGCGGAGAGAGCTGCCGGCTCGGTTAGAGGGAGGGATCAGGACCATGGGTAGCTGCTGGGAGGGGGGGGCGTGGTGTTCCGAGAGGAGGAGGAGGGGGGTGCAGGAGAAATATTAAACAAACACCAACAACAATATTGTGTTGATTTCTATGGCTGATCTCCTCCGTGGAGCGGATCGTCCTCCCATCAGGATTCACCAGGTGTCAAAAAATGGAAAAATATTCTCAAATTAAACGTTTATTTCAAAATTTACGACGAAAAAAAAAGGTAAAATGTGACATATCACAAGCAAATTTATGAAGAATAACATTTAGAATATAAAATAAAGAGTTTAGGGGTTTTTTTCCCTCAAAAAGTTTAATATGCAGTTTGTGCGCATTTGTCTCATGCAGCGGCTGATCCTTCAGGATTTTTTTGCGCACAAACATTAAACCAAAACACATGTTGGATTTTGCAGGTTACTGCCAAGTTTAAACTTGAACACACACACAATGTGTTGCTTTCAAATGACCAAGAGACTTTTACATCGGACTCGTGCGTAATGACGCTATTATGTTTCCACAGCAAACCTTAAAATAACCTCTGAACCAAACCCAAAGCGCTCCGTGTAAAAACACCTCCGAGGAGGAGATTATAGGTGGCTGTTTAAATCATAAACGGCGGATATAGTCCAGTTGTTTTTAAAACGACTAGACTGTGGGACTTCAAATAACAAAAGCCCTGCGCTACTTCCTCTCTGCAAGTGAAAAGAGGTGACGCTCTGCGCGGATTGACACGCCGCTCAGCTGCCCCCGCCACCGTGGGAACTGGGCGACTCTGTGTGTGTGTGTGTGTGTGTGTGTATGAGAGTGTGTGAAAGAGAGAAAGGTGGTGAACGACAGAAACACGGTTAGACAGATTAAGTGTTGGAAACGACCAGGAGGAAGAGCTCAGCAGACTTCATCTCATCTGTAACACTTTCTGAAGCGCGCTCAGCTCCGATGGTTTGGCGGCTTTCACACACTGTCCTCTTTTTCTCTCTCTCTCTCACACACACACACACACACACACACACACACACACACACACACACACACACACACACACACACACACACACACACACACGCAGTCTAAAATACATTTGGCGCACATTTGCCTGCAAACTACTTTGCACGAGCGTGTGAGAAGCAGCTGAGATCCCACAGATAACCTGCGTCATTTAGAAAAACGCGCTCAGCTGAATGCTGAACGGCAGGTGTTCAAGTGCACTTTTAGCACATTGCAACTTTAAGAAATGCACAAAATTAAACTTATTTTAGCGTGAAAAAATTTGACATTAAAGTGAGATGATGCATTTTTTAAGTGAACTGCAACAGGACAATGTTGATTTTAAGGATGTGAGAATCCTTTTCTTAGTTCATGTTAATTAAACTTATGGGAACAAAAGAAGAACAGACCTCTGACATATGAGGGGTTTTTGATTTGTTCCTCTGTACCAAGTGGCCAAAACATCAGCTGACTCATGTGAACGCTTTCAGCTGCAGATATAAATGTTAAATGATCACGCAGCATTGAAACGTTTAAATATTAAAACAGGAAACTAAATTAGAGGCTACATTTTTATGTTAAAATTTAACATTGTTATGCTTCTGATTGGTCTCCAAATGGACTCACAGCAGCCTGACACCAACAGATGGCTACAACCCCTCCTCCCACACCTCCCGCTGGATTATAAGAATGGACCAAATCTGCAGAAGAAAAAAAAAGTGGCAAGCTCTGCAAGACTGGGTGCCAAATATCTTAAACGCAGTTTAGCGTTTTTGACCATTCTAAAGCTGAAACATCAATTTCATATAAAGTTATTTCATTTCAACTGTTGCACGTTATTTGTCTCGTATAGGTTACTGGATCGTGCAGAACATTTCTCAGAAAATCGGGAACATCTGTCCGCTATCACAGCTCTAGCTGGAGCGCGTCTGAACACTTGGAAAACATTTGCACCGTTTGCAGGAGCCAAAAGTTTCTCCACTGGATGAGTTTCTTCCCAGCACACACTTCATTCCCGAACCTTTTTTTTTTTTTTTTTTAAACAGCATGTGCTTGAAATTTAGCCAAGGTAAGCTCGTTTAACCAGGGACAAAATTATTTTCACTTTTTCCTCATTTGTGTGTTATCAAAGCAGCTTTCGGCTGCAGCTGCGCGCATACCAGGCGTGCGTAAAAGCGCACAAATCCAAAACGCTGGGACATTTAGGATATTCTGTGAGCTGTTGGCCCAAAACGGACTGAAATATCTCAGTTGCTTAAATGTAATGTTTAAGATTCTGGTTATTTTCCCCCAATTTAGGACAAGAACCAAATGCAAAGCGTGGAGGAGATCCGGTCCCTTCCAGTCCTGTCCCGGTGTAACACAAAAAAGAAAAGTGAGCCAAATTTGTCACGAGAATATTTAAAATATATGATTTTTCTCCACAGTAATGCTCATGAAAGCAAGAGAGTGTGTGAAAGAGAGAGAGAGAGAGAGAAAGAGAGAGGGAGGTGACGTTGAACCAGGAGGGAGGGTCCTCTGAATGCAATTCATTCCGGGCGCACCACGTGTCCACAGAGCGTGGGAAAGAGGCGAGCTTTTCTTCCCAGCGAAGAAAGAGCATGGATCAAATAACACGGTGCTGCAGCGCAGAGTCAGGCTCAGCAGAGGCAGGAGAGCTGCGACCACCCGGACCAGGACGGGACCAGGAGCTGCACGGTGTCCGGTCCGCTCCATCCTCACCTAGAAACACCGGAAACTCCATAGCACTCTGTAAGCTGTGCATGGCGAGAAATTCTATAAATCTTCACTTTAAATGACTCAGAACAGACGCTCCATGCTGGTCTGGGTAGCGGATTTTGGCACCTTTTTTCTACAATATTACATCTCAGACACCCCCCCCCCCCCCCCCCCCCCCCCCCCCCCCCCCTCCTTGCAGCCATCACTCAGTTTGTCATCAACATTTTCTCACACCGTCAAGCCTCATCTGTGATGAGTCACAGTGAGGTTACACATTTTCTGATGTTTAATGTAAAAAGTCAGATTTACCTCCTCTGATCGCTCAACCAGAGCATATTCACACTGAAGCCTTGAACTAAATAAAATGGAGATGTTTTAAATAAAGTTAAAAACCCATATTTTACATTACTATTATAACCCTTATTGGCCTAAATAAATAACACATGCAAACATCTTTACTAAATATTTTAAATAAATTGTAACTTTACTGAATACATTTAAATGAATTAAAATGCTTTACACCTACTGAATAAAATAGAATTATTTTGAAATAATTTACTGACTAAAATGAGCTTTTTTTTTAAACTGTTGAAAGGAAAAGTGTTTTTCTAACTGAAATGTTTTACATCCATGTTTCTGTTAAATCTTCTAGAAGTTGTTTACCATTAAATAGACTCTGGCGTTAATCCTGTTTTTAGTAAAACCAAAAATATTTATAAAATTCCCCTTTGTCATATTTCCCCTTGAGTATTAAAAGTATTTAAAAATGTGATTAGATGTAATTAAATCAACATTTGTTTTGCGTGATTTGTTGAAGTTTTTATTAGTCTTTATACTGCGTAACGTTAAGAATATTTGGTAAAAGTGAAAATCAAATAAAGTGATCAAATCCTGTTTAAAAGTAAAAACATTTTTTTAAAGGTCAAAGCTCAATTCATCTTAGTTCACAACTTATTCAGATTGTGATAAAAACATAAATATGTATTTAACGTATGAATGTAATTTATGGAAATATCTGAAATGAATTGAACATTTTATATTTTTTTTAAGTTTTCCGTTTCTGCACATGCCTGTTAACCTTTTTTTCCACAATTCATCACAGACTCTTACAAATATCTACGTTAATGTTGAATCACATTTTCTATTTTCTCCTAAAACAGAAAGCGACAGAGAAGAAAATCAACTTTTCCTCCTAAAATCTGCAGTGATAAAACCAAACAGCTCGAATCAAACTCAGCTTATAAGGTTGTGATCCAAGATTTTTCAATTACACAACACATTAACACCGTCAATTATCAGGTTTCAACTGACTCACACAAAAAGCTTTAACTGCATAATTGTGATGATTCGCTTTAATTGCTATAATTATTTTTATTTACCTGTGAGAACATGGATGGGTGAAGCTCAGAGAAAAGTCACTATTTGACATCAATAAATAGTCAGTTCATTAGTACGGAACATAACTGTCAAATTTAAGTTTCATAATTGTGAAATGAGGGGGTTTTTGCTCGGTTGGAGCGGCATTAAGTCTGGGTCAAATGACAAGTCTCAGACTTCCTCCTGCAGCTGTTGAGACTTAAAACTCAGAAACTTAAAACTAATTTACCTCAATGATTCACAGCACGAACCATCTGAAAATCACTGTGGCTTTTTTTGATGCTTGTCATCAATAGAAGAAGAAAAGGCACATCTGGCTACAGTTAAGAGAGACTTACATTTTATGGGAGTTGTAGCTTCAGCCAAATACTCTTCCAGGAAACACCAGAAAATCTTTAATTGCAGAATTTTCTACATTAGATCTCTTCAAGCGCCCTTATTTTCTGCAATCACAAACATTTCAGTGTGAGATTAACCAACCGAGGCTGAGATGTGTGAGAAAATAAAGAGTGGATTCTGAGCTGGTTTGAGACCTGGACGCTCTTCAGCCTGAGGACAGAAAACCTCCAGTCTGTCTGTTACCTGACAGACATCAGTGAAGGTTAGAGGATCTCATCAATCTGCCCACACTCCCTCGTTCATCACAAAAACATCAGAACACACACGTTAACATGTTCTATAATGAAATTACCAGTGAGATCCTCACACCTGTATATAACAGATCACACGTCATGTGCTTTCCAGTTCAAATGTTCAACTCCAAAAACTTAGAAAAACCAGCAAAAACCCTTATTTATTCAGGTTCTACTGAGATTAAGAATCTCTTTTTTAAAAGGAGAGCTGAAGGATTGTGGGGGCTGGCCCAAGGACACATGGCTTGGGCTGGGGTTTGGACCCTGGTCTCCCACATGGTAGATGGCCTCTCTTCCCCTAATCCACAGTCGCCCAAAATAACAGAACATAAGAAAAAATAAGCACTTCAAAAAAGACTTGATCCACACCATGAAGAATTAAATACTGAATGCAGTTTATAGCTTGATGACAAAAAGCATTTATTTAACATTTTTTCATGGCATCCTAATCCAAACCGTCACACATCAGGTCTGGTTCAAAAATCAGGGCAAACTTCAACATCTGGGTTGTCTTTGTTGTACTGAGTTTAAAACAAATTCAAACTCTTAAACTCAATCAATTTAAAAAAATCATAGAAAATATAAAAACAAGCAAAAACATTTAAGACAATCAATGAGCCACGAAAACCTGAGTTCATAGATTCAACATACCTGAACATAGATTCAGCACTTAAAGGCAGATTAGTTAGACAAAAGAAGAGGCTGCTCATTCTTAGATTATGAGTCTAGAACTCCACAGGAATATGAACGAGAAGGAAAATTAAAGAGAGACCGTGTAATAAGACTACATCCATCAGAGGCCTTTCCTTTTGAAGGTTAATGCAGTGAGAACAGGTGAATCAGACGGACCAGTCTCTTTTCAAACCTTTAGATCTCTGCTCATGAACAGTTTGAATAAACAAGGTTTCAGCTGCAGAGATCTGTATGAACCCAAATTTTCACAAAACTATGAACTGATTTGCACCTTGTTGTTTTGACTGTTAATCAAAATAGTAAGCTGACAACCCTAAATTCATCTTAACCAATTATGTGTGAGGTAATCTGTATTTTTCTTACGGCTGAAACATTTTTGTGGATGTTTTTTTTAGGGTTGTCAGTTGTTCAGCATAAAAGGCTCTGCAGCTGGGATTTTATCCTCATCTGTTATATGTAAAACCTCCTGGAACAAGGAGAGGACGCGGCTAAAGTGCGAGCCTTCCCAGAACACCTTGCCACATCTGGTGCAGACATAGAACAGCGGTATCCTCTGCAGCAGGGCAGGGGGCACGGTGTGCAGCTGAATGGGCGACCCCCCGGGAAAGGTCAGGGTGTCGCGGTCCAGTCCTGAAAGGGAGGCCCAGCGACACTGAGTGGCATACCTGGGGGGTTCAGGGGTCAGGCTGGGGGTCGAAGTGTCATCAAGCTTCTGCTGTTCCTGTTGACAGGATTTCTCAAGTGTGGGGTCAGCGTTGTCCTGCAAATATCCTGTGGGTGAAACACAGAAACATTCAGAACTTGACCAAAAAAGACTATTTAGAGAAAAATGCTTTAAAAATAAACAGCAAAAAGAACAACGTGCAGATGAATCATTGTCAGTTTATGTAACAAAAATTTACTTTAAAAAAAAAGCAGCTGACACACCTCTCTGTTTAAGCATCGTGATCATGTCGGCTCGAGGGACTTCCACATACTGATCACTGTTACACGCCTGGAAAAACAGAAAAACACCCTTTAGAAACAACAAAAAACTCTTTAAAACCTTTAATGGTTCTGAAATATCTTCAGAGAAAAGAATAAATCCAGGAGGTTGATTTGTTACGAGATGAAACAAGCAGATTTTACTTTGGATGATTGATGTTTAACTGACATTTTTGAGACATGTTTGCACATTTATCTCTATTTTCAGATTTATTTAAACATAGGGATATAAACCAGTTCAGTTTAAATTACTGCTGCATTCTTTTCTGTTATTTTGTTCAAATCAATGCTCTCTATGATTAAACCAATCAAAGAAAGAAACTTTGACACTAACTCATTTAAAATGTGTTTATATCTTACTTTTCAAACACAAGAGCAACACAAAGCACTTCATATAGCAGCGCAGACACAAAGCAAATTTAAATAAACAAAATACAAAGGTAGATGCATTTTAAAAATTAAGAATTTGCCACGTATTCATGCTGAGACAGAAGACATAATTTGGAAAAACCTACGTTTGAAGAACTCTGAGGCAGTACTAAAGCTTGTTTCTCAATACCAACAAAAACAAAACACTAGGAAGTTTTGTGGAAGTATTAAAATATCTTTTGTCAAAATTTTCTTTGTTTATTGAGTATAAAGTTATTTTAAAGTTAAAGAACAAATTAAAAATTAAAATGTTAATTTAATGAAACAAAGTGATACTAAAAATATTTGATCAAAATAAAGAAAAATATTATCTTCTCTACAAATAAAGCAATATATCATCTAAAAGCAGTATTTTATAACTCTGCAACAAATGATATAACTTTCATAAAGGAGTTTACTGAAATTATAAGAATTCTTGAATAAAAACTATTCAAAATATACAAAAAGCAAGTAATTTTCAATTAAATCTGTAGTTGCTTCTTCTAACAACAAAAACAGAACTTTACTGATTAGAACTTTTCTCACAAAATATGAAACAGAACTGATTATTCATTCAGGTAAATCACCACTTCTCACAATAACTCTTTAGTAGTGACTTTTGTTCAGTTTTATGAATTAAATTATTAAAGAAACATAAAATTATAACAGCAGATTTTTAATCTCATGTTGGCTCACAAACTTTAGTTGAACTGGAAGAAATTTAATTTGGAAAATATTCATTTTTCTTGGAATATGAGATTTAGAAAATTCACATCAAAATGTTAATTTCCCAAATAAAAGACGTCAACCTCGTGTTAAATCCACTAAAATCAGATCTGACTGTGTTCACTTGTGTCGACCCATTCACAGCGTCAGTGGTGACATTTTTCCCAGGTTGCAGCGTTGGTGTGAAAGAGCCTAAGTGTTACACACAGATCCAATCAGGGTGTGTGAGTGTGGAGAGAGAGCGTTTACGCCTCAGTAATTTTCACACGTCCTTGTCCTCGTCTGTGGTAAAGGTCTCCCCGGTGGAACATTAGTGACCTCTTGCTTGCCGGCCCCTAACGTGAACACACACTTTGACAGCACTTCAATGCTAAAAGCCTTGTCAACACACCTGAGCTCCACCCAGCAAACAGCATTCCAGCCAGAAGCGGGCTGTAAATCAAACCTCGCTCGCAACTAAAGATCCTCGACTGGCTCAGTTAAGCCTCGTCACTCTTTACCTGGGAAAATAAAATCAGGAGCGAATCAGGAGCCTACACCCACCCAACACAAAAGCAGGTCCTCTCCTCTGTGTGTAATGTTTGCCTCTGTGGCGACTGAGGTCAGGACACGAGAAAGCAGCGAGAGACTGTGGAGGTGTGGGAATAGCAGAGGTGTCTTGTCTGTGTGAATGAAGCTCATCTCTCCTTTAATACAAGCTGCAGTCTCATCTTTGTAATCTGCCTCACATCAAATGCACAAAAACAGAAGCACTCAGACAAAACATTCTCCAATGCTGCCACACAATTGCGTGGCTCGCATATACGAGTGTGGCGGCGGCGGCCAGAAAAACAGAGCGAGCTATTTGCTCTGCTCAAAGTTTCCCAGATTTGAGCGTGCCAGAGCCTGCTGTGAACTCTCAAGGCTATAAGGCACAGACAGGCAGACACACAAATACACACACGCACTTCATCTCAAACACGCAACCTGGATAAAAGTAGCTATATCAGTTTTCACAACATTGAATTAATATCACAAATATCCTGTAGAAATCTAATAGATAGGTCGTTCAATTCAACTAGAAATTGCTGACAGATTTTAAAGGTTCCAGATAAATTTGTCTCCCAATCAAATCATATGTTTTGCAGTTTTGGTCAAATTGTACAGATATTTTTTGGGCATTTGCCACAGGTCTATTTCACCCATTTTTTTTTACATTTGTTGCACCCAGTTTTAGCCTGAATTGCATCACCTTTGCATCTGCTCCAAAGTTGATGAATTAATTTACTTGAGTACATATTTTAAACAACTTTTTTTTACAAAAACAATTTAAGTTTAAATTGATAACCACATCACACCAGATGGCTATGAAATGCCTAAATGGTAGGTAGGATATAACAGCTGCTGGGTACTAAGTGGGGGTACGATTTACCCCAAGGATGAATTGAAAGCATATCTGGCAGATAAAAGAAGTTTGTGAACAGCTGGTGTTTATTCTGTCACTACATAATTACAGTAGGTGTGAAGCTGTTGCTGTGGCCAAAAGAAGAACAAAGCTACACAGCTGTATTCTATGAAGCTACAGGACACCGAACAAACAGAGTTATCAAACTGTATCCAAGACAAAAATTCAAACATCCAATCAGGTCTGAGGCCAACATGTGGCTTCAGTGTTTGAAGTCTGCAGCAATGATGCTTGAAACGGCTCCACTTCACCATGTCTGAAACACATGTCCTCCAGGTGCACGTCTCCTCTGCACGCAACTCAGGAACGTCTTTAATAAATCAGTATTTATTGTCTTATTTGTAATTCATCCTGCACCACCAGTTTCTGCAACGTGAATTTGGTAATTTGTGTCAGTTTGAGAGGATTTGTTGGGTCACTCCATGAACGCATGCAGCTAAGAACTTAACGGCACAATCGGCAAACGTGCATCATTAAAACTCCCACTTAAAGGTGAAGTCTGACAAGAAGAAGAAAAAGAAAACGAATCAGGATGTTTGCTTTATAAAAAATACAAGGTAATGAGGCAAAATGTATCAACCAGGATAAGAAACATCTAATTTCCAAAAAGAATTTGCTAAAACATTTAAAAACTATATTCTGTTGACAAACCAGCTCGGTATTGCCACCTATTAGGTTGATGTGTAAAACGGTAAATCAGTAAGACAAACGTTGAGGCACAGCTGGTTCTGAATTTGTAAGCAAAGTCAGAAATCATGTCAAAGCCTTCAGTCACTGCAATGCTGTTTGCAAAAATACTAATATAAATACTGGCTTTAAATTAACATTTTTATCATGTTTCCTGAAATATAAAGTCACAAACTGGCTCTAAATCAAAATGAATATTCCAATATTTAACTTTTTCAGCTTTAATGTTTGTTAAACCATCCTACTCTCTAGTATTTGTTGTTTTTTCAGGGATCCTCCTGCATTGTCACTAAATGTTTCTCGCCGTGACAACAAAGACTATCTAACGTGTGATACGGAGTTTCAAAGGATGGGAGGTAGTGGAAAATGAGGAGAGAAAGGGGATAGAGGAGAAGAGGTAGGGAAGGGAGGGGGTGGGTGACTTTTTTCCCCCTAACTTGCTCAAACATACACACACACACACACACACACACACACACACACACACACACACACACACACACACACACACACACACACACACACACACACACACACACACACACACACAGAGCACCGAGTCAGTGCACTGTAGGCAGCTCCCATGGGAAAATCCAAGACCAATCTCAAAAGGCGGTACTTTTTAGGTCACATGGTTTGTGCAACCAATTAAAAACCAGTAAACGGATTCAAATTGTAGTAAGTCAGGTAAGGGGCAGCGTGGGAACTGGAGAGAAGAAGAGTGAGAAAGGGAGCAAAAACAGCACCTTCACTTCCTTTGAAAAGGCCTTCATCTGTGTCTGTATGCTAATTTTAGGTTCAAGTAGAAGTCAAGAATACTTCAACTATCTAAAACTGTTAAGGGGAAACTACATCTTTCCTTCAAGAAGGCACGTGAAAAACAAGGAAGCATCTGTTTTGTTGTTGTTTGCCCTCTTTAACCTGTCTGGAAAGCTCTGCCGCCTCGGAGCTATTCTGCTAAGCAGACAGAAAGTGCTGCTGTAAAATCATTTAGATTTACAACCTGTTTTGAGACAGACTGATTCTGATAAGATCAATTGCTGTAAAGCTGTCATAGCATCTTCATAAGGGCAGTCCTTAGAGTAATCAAAGATGATGACCTTGTCTGAGGATTTTTCTTTAATCCTGTGCATGATCAGGTCCATGTGGGGCAAAAACATGGCAAAGGACAAGCCAGCAGGTGTGGTGTGATGTTCTACAAAAAAAAAAAAAAAAAAACATGGTCTTTTTGTGACCAGGTCACCTGTTTCATAGAAAGGCTATTCCCTGACAGAGGTGATCATTTTCAGCAGGCCTGATGAATAAAAAGCTTAATAAATATCTCAGGAACAAGTTTGAGGAGCTCTAACAAAATCTGATAAGACACCCACAGGATGTAAAGTACAATATTATTAACTGAGAGTAAGGAGGGGAAAGTATGAACGCTGGCTCAGTTAAAAAGAACACACTAATACACCCTAAGACACTAGTATTGTAATATTAACTGAGAAAATGAGGAAAACATTGGCTTAGAGATATTGTTTCAGGAAAAACTAAAAAGATAAGTTTGTTAAAGTTCAGCCATCACAGGCAGAAAGATCTCCTGTGGCGTTCAGTGGTGCATCCTGGTGAATTAATCTGTCACTGAATGTACTTTTGCAACTGAGCAGCATGTCATGGAGTGCCATTTTCAGTTTATTTCATCTGTTGTTGTCCACCACTTTCAGCCTATTGCCCAGGCATGACACAGCATAGATAATAGAACTCTACCTGCATTGAAGTCAGCTTCTCACCCACAAGAGCCATCCTGATGGTATTAAATGCACTGGAGAAGTGAAAAAAACATGACTATTGCAGTACAGCCCCAATTCAGCTGGTAGCAATAAATGTTAATGCCAGAAATCACAGCTGACCCTCAAAAACTCTAGGTTTGGACAGGTTAGTGCTGGGTTTTTCTCCTCAGAAAAACAAAACTTCATTCATATTAGGCAAGTGAGAACGTCTATTTCTGCTTGTGGTCACCTCTGCTACCCCCAAAAATACTAATCGACCTTTTTAGCACCATTAACTACAACTTGAACCACAACAGAACTGAAACCATCCCATCTGAAACAAACAGAACAGCCGAGTTCAAGTGAAATGACACGCTGAACTGAGCTATTCTGTGTTTTGGTAGAAATGATGAGTCAGCTTTAGGTAACTGACCAAAACATTCACAGTATTTTCATTTTTAAGAAGAGAGGAAATGAGGAACAAGTAATTCCTCTAACTTATTTAAAGTTAGTGGAAGTAATAAATGCATGCATTGTATATAAACAAAGAAAAACATGCCTTTAGTTATTTATGTTTCTGTATGCAAGTTCAACTACAGTATATCAGGTGAAGGATTATATTTAGTTTAAAATCATAGATTTTAAATGAAACATTTCATTTATCCACTAAAATCAACTAAAATCAACCAATGACTAAAAAGAGGTACACTGCTGCTTAGGGGTCACAACAGTCTGGGGTAATTACAGCGCTGTTACTTGACAGCAGCCTAAACTTGGATCGTAGTGGAGCCTGTCTGGGCTTGACATCACACACACCTTCTTCTGACAAGTCTCCATGCACGCACATGTATGTGCACACACTCAGACACTTACTCAGGCATCCGAAAGATGTAAAATCTCCCATGCAGCTCTCACACAATAGTACACATTCCCTGACTCATATTGCACCCACTCATTTCACCTTTATGAAGCATAAATTAGATGTTATGTCTTTCCAGCTTCTCCAAGGATACAACTCGCTAAACACGTCACTGCAGCCATTTAATAAATTTATATTTATATATAATTAATTTATATTAAATTGAAACGTTAATAAATCAGCTGAGGTATCCTAATGTTTTCATTATAAAGATGCTGAGAAACATTTAAAATGCTTGCATTTCCTCCCTGTTTTAGCCCATTTTAATCTCAGATCCTATTGATCTTATTTTACCACCCAACCATTTCCTTCCCCCTCACTTGGCCTCAGCATCTCCCCCAATGTCTCTGCCCTCCCAGCCCATCTTTACCAGTGCTTACTAACAGGCGTAATGAAGAAGATAATAGTCCAGATCCTGGTAGATAACAGTCTAGCCACGACACAAATAGCACTATTGCTTTCCCTTGACTGGACACAGTCAGTTCACTCCGTTTTCAAAAACTCAACCTTCAACCTCGAACGCTCCCTCAATCTCCAGTTGGACCATTGTCTTCTTGCTTCTATGTCCATCTTAAAGCTCCATCTACCCCCTCCCGGTGTTTTCTTCAGCTTCTTTTCTCTGGTCGTCCCTCACCTCTAACCTCTTTCTTTCTTCCCCTCTCCAAGTACTCCTTTTTTCCTCTTCATTCGTCGCCAGATAGCCGAGGCTGCTCTAAACCAAACAGCTCAGGAAACTTGAGCTGAAAAGGTCTGTTGACAATGCTGCTATATGGGACATCATTTTCAAGTGGGGTAAAAGCTGCTCATTTAGAAAAAAAAAATGATTGTAATCTTTATTAAAATTATTTTCATTCAAATATTTCATTTTGGTCTCTTACAGCTTTGAGCTGCAGACATCGATGCTAAAGGTTTCCAAATTGAACTGAAATATAATTACAACTTGATCATTTACCATTAAAATCAATCAAAAGTATTATTTTTTGTTTTTAAAGGATATTAAAAGGTAATATTTTTAAATGTTGCTCTTCTTTCTGGGAACTTGTGAAGACATTAAACCCTCATGGCATGTTTAAACAGAGCCCATGCCAAGTGTTTTACTTTTTGTTTCTGCTTTTCTTTGATTGTTGCACAATTATTAAAACACAAGTGAGTTCTGTGGTGCTCCCACTTGTGAAACAAAGGCAACTGATTCAAATATAACTGACAGCTGAAATTTCTCTTTTTGGAGCCATGCAGCAGCTCCAAATGTTCTTGAGGCCTGTCATCCAATGTGACTTTGCACAACGCTTTCTCAAAAAAACTTTCTAAATACACTGAATTTTCCCACGCTTTCACTGCGGCCAATCAACCCATCATTACGACATCCACAGCTTTCTTAGACATGCGCCGACACTTCTCAAACTGTCACTACACCCACACACTCAAACTGAAATTCCCCCCCACTGAACCTATCAACCCTAACCAGCTCTGTGAGCGCCTGCCTCGTCATGGGAGAGCCACCAGCAGATTCCTCAGCTCAACGTTTATCATTGCTGGTGCATATTTCACCCTTCCAGCCCTCCATTTCACCCCTTTTCCTTTTCTTTTTATCTCTTCCTGATGCGAGGCACGCAGGGAATGTTATTGTAATGCAGAGTGATTCATCCAGGACTGTAAATATTGACAGTGGCTGCTGGTCGGTTCTGTTCTCTCTGGAAGAGCGGCGAGAGAGCGGAGAAGAATCGACTCTCCCACATGGTGTTTTGACAGAGAATGTGTCAGTGTTAAAGTGGGATACCACAAAATGTCAGCGATGCCGACATGCGGGTCCATTGGTATGGAAGTTAAATGCCTGCATGACTCATTTTATTTGATCGATTGTTGTCACAACAGGGTTTATTTAATGCCAACAAAGTTAAACAACTGTAAATAAAATATCACAGAAACATCTGTCGGAAACTGTATGGCACTGCTTAAATGTGTTTTTATCAGTTTAGCTCATTACACATCATTTAGTTTATGCTAATTTAAAATATACATGTGCCACATCCGTTGTTCCCAACCTTTTTTTTTAATCTATAAGTGGTGCCCTTTCCTTTCTACCAACAGAACTATGTTCTCTCTCACCTATGTACACATGCTGGCATGCCACCCCCCCAAAAAAGGCATTTACCGGTATATAACATGTTTCTTTGTCATGGACTACAAAGTGCTGTACAAACGCTGATGGCAGTAAGCTACATTGTAGCCACGGAAGTGGGGCGACCATACACAGGTGCCAGCGGACCCTCCAACCACCACCAACAGGCAATGTGGATGAAGTGTCTTGCCCAAGGATACAACAGCAAAGTGACCCAGCCGAAGCGAGGATCAAACAGATGAATGTTCTACCTATTGAAATAATTCTCTGAACATTTGTCTATATAAAAAAAACCATTCAGTCACCAGATCTCGGATGACTCTGTCCTGGAATGAGATGTAAGGATGTCTGTGAGTCTGTTACAGGCTTTTCCTTTAATTTTTTTAGTGTAACACTGGAAAACAACATGGAAACTACTCACTTGAGATCGCATTGAATAGGCAAATAATTGGCTTTCCTATTCTAGTCACCCACTGGAATGCCTACTAGGAAGCGATAGGCTGGCACTAGCATTAGAGGCTAGTTGCTAGTCACGATATACAACTGCTGTCCACTAGCCTGGAAATGCTGGCATTAGCATCAGAGGCTAGTGGCTAGCCGTGCTATACTATCAGCTGTTTATGAAGAGTGAAAGATGGAGCAACAACAAAATATCTTCACCATCTCCGAACTAACCACTGATCGTAGTTTAACGAATATGAAGAGCTTCAGGGGTCTGGACCCACGGTAGCGGTGAAGAGAAGTATTTTTCGTGTAAGTATTATTCAGCAATAGGAAATATTCTATGGTAGAACGAACAGATCGAACATAAGATTTAACACTTTTTAGGTTATTAAAATATCGCCATATTATATGTTATCAGTAAAATGGCAAAATCAATTATGATATCCATTTTTGTCACTACGAACAATCCTAATAGGAACATAAGAGTCTAAAAAGAGAATGACCTGAAAGCAACTCAACTTTGCCTGAGAACAACTCGACACTCTAAAGCAGGGGTGCCCAAAGTGGGGCCCGCGGGCCAAAGTTGGCCCACCGATTATTTAATTTGGCCCTCCTGGCCCTCTGTGGGGTACCCTGGATGCTGGGTGAACATTGACCAGTAATCCAGAAACCCAGTTTCCCTCAGCCAATTCAGCATTATGTGAACAGACCCAATGACTCTATATTGGGCTGCATACAGCCCTCACTCATGGTGCCAACAAAATCTTAGAAATGTCACAATTTAAAATCAAAATTGAAATACAAGTAACTACAAGGGACAGTTAGAGTAGATTTATGCACGCATGTACATTTGCACACTTTATAAAACCACAAATAGCTATATTTTGTCAATGTATGTAATCTCCCATGAGCCTTTGCTGCTGGACCAGACTAGATCAAACTTGCTCCAAGCTCACGGGTAACCCTCTGGCTGCTAGCCTAAGCAGCTATTATCAACATGGAGCGTCGTCGTCAGTGGCACACAGACAAAAGGCATTTAAAAAAATGCTGGTAGTAAAACTATTTTTTTTACAGATATCAATGGTAAAGCGGTCTGCCTTATTTGTAACCAGTCCGTTGCTGTACTCAAGGAGTAGAATATTCGTCGTCACTATGAGACAAAGCACGCAGGATTTTCACAATGCAGAGGTGATGCCCGAAAGAAAAAGACCAGGGAGCTGCTAGCTGCTAGCACTGATTACAAATAACAAAGACAGTTGTTTGTTCTAAATACCTATATGTTCTTTAAACAGAAAGGATGGTTAAATAATTGCAAAATGAATAAAAAGTAGTGTTCTATACTTCATCATTAGTATTTGCATTTTATAAATACTACATTCGGCCCGCGGCTCTCTGATAGATTTTCATTTTGGCCCTTTGAGGGAAAAAGTTTGGGCACCCCTGCTCTAAAGTGTTTTTCTGGTTTCTTGAGGAATAATTTATTTGACACTGAATGAGTTCCTCATCATAGCTGAGAGATTATAAGTGTTTTATTCTGGATGTGTAGAAGTCCAACATTACATGTAAACATCAATAAACCGGGGCTTCATTTAATATTGAAGCTGATTTTTTTTTGCAAATTAGCTTTTTAATTGTTACAAGGTTATAAATCCCAATAAAAGTGTAGCACTAAAAGAGAGCATACTAACAGACATGCACTCTGTGCACAGACTATTGCAGTTCTGCATTTAATATTCTCCAACTCTACTGCACTTTAACAAATATGATTATGTGTATTTTTTTGTTCAGTTTTTGCTGTCATTGCTGTTTTTGATTTGTTTTTAGTTTTAGCTTTTCTTATGTTTGATATATTCCCAAAGTTTTTGTGGTTTTGGTCAAAAAACATAGCAGCACGCTGTCATACAGTAATACCTGTCCCTGTTGAACATATCATCACTGAACAGTTTGAACTCGCATGAGGAAAAATGATCAGATTTATGCTCCTTTTAAATTGAGGGTTTTTGAAATAGAATGATTTGTGTCAATTCATGAATCATTTCAGCCTTACTACTCAATGTTCAGGAGCCACAAACTGGCAAAGATCTGAACTGTTAGAAGAAAACAGCACAGTTCTGCAAACAGATAACATGTTTTTTGAATGTTTTTGTAGTAATTTCATGAACTGGTTAACTTTCTGTGAAGTTTTCCTTATTCAAATGTTCAGTGCCCCCACAAGGAGCCATGAAGTAGCATCTCTGAGAAAAGGAAAGTCTGTTCAAAAACAATATCCATATTTGGCACTAGGGCATTAATCCTTGAGTTGCACGAAATGGAGCAACAATATCTTGGCCTATTAATCTTTTGTCCCAGCCCTATTTGGTTGTACACAAACTTGATGAGAGATGTTGCTGAACCGACAGCTCACTGTGTGATATAAGCTACTTGTTTACTTTCATACTAGACAGATTTGCTCACAACTAATCTCTCAGAATGCAATTTGACTCCAGGAGTATTCAAACATTTTCCCACCCAGTATTACAACAGATCCAGGACTTCTCAGAGTCATCATGTGGCCGTATCACATTGACCTTATCAAGATGCACAACCCACAGCGGATGGGCTTTTGGAAGGTTAGACAGGGGGTATATCAAAGAGAGAAAGAGCACGGGGTTAAGAGGTAATAATGATACAGGATAAGACACCAGTATGTGTGTGGCTGTGTGAATTCAAACTCCCTTCAAAGTGTTTCTGGAAGCCTTGTTCATGTCAACAGGAGATGCAGGAGAGGCTCATGGCATTAGAAAAGCAGAGAGGAGGAGGGGGGTCAAAAAGGAGGCACTGCACGATAGTGAACAAAGGCGTAAGAGAAAGACAGGACTGAGGGGTTAAGGAGGAGTGGGGTTTAGAGATGAGAGGGTGCGGGTGTGGGGCTCACAATGAAGGGGTTCATCTCTAATGCATGTGTAATGTGGCAAAACCTAAAGAAAGGATGATGAACAGAATTTGCTTCTTACTCTTCCTCTGTCCTCTGCCCTCTTTCCACTGCTGCACCCTTTCTGCGACCGGCCCCGGCAATTTCCCTTGGGCCAGGGGCAGTCCCCTTTCAGTCTCCAGTGACACAGTAATTAGAAGTGTGGGAACTGAATCCGTCCCTCTTTCTGAGCCCCGTGCTCCCTCCCCCCCTCCCTCCCATGCTCGTTTGCACTCTCCTCTCGCTGGCCCTTGCCCCCCTAACCAGCTTGCGGTTCCTACCCCTCCCCTCCACTTCCTTTGCCACCTCAATTTTAGCACCACACCTCAGTTCTTAATCTCAGGAAGTGGCATCTAACATCAAAAAATGGTCTCACATGAGATTACACATTTATTTATAGAGAAATGTTATCAGCAGCAACAAGTCTTCAGCTTTGCGTCTTCATCATTAAACACATTATTTCCACTTAAGCCTGATTATTTTTAATGACAACATGTTCTCATAACTCCAGACCCAGAAAAAAAATCTGACAAAAATCCATGTTGGCTAAATCCTCAGTGACCACCTGTGATGTCGATGGGAGCTACGCATCACACGCGCTCACACACATACACTCACTCAACCCCATACCCTTCATCCCCCCCCACCCGGCGTCACCCCCGCCTCTTCTACAGTCACATAGCCCCCTATCTCTTCGAACAGAGCAACGCTGTCTCTACCGCTCTCTGTCAAGCCCACCACCGCCACCCCAACCCCCATTCGCTATCTCCGTGGCGATAACCATGGGAACAGCAGCACTGTGGGAACGGGCCACCAGTTGACCAAAATAGACAGCAGGAAAATGGAGGGAAAGAAAGAAAGAAAGGGCTCCCTGCATCCAAGGAGGCCTGTGAGAGTGTATTTGTGTGCGAGTGTGTGCGTAGGAGGTCCATGGGATCACTGAGACAGACAGGTACTCAAGCGCTCTGCTCACCTCCAGTTTCCAGCAGCAACAAAGGGGATGCTGGATGGCTTGAACTGTGACATTAAGTAATTAACAGATATGCCACATTGATTCTAGCTGGTGGGACATGCTGGCAGCTCGTCTTCTCACACACATTTTAACACTTTAAAAAGTCCCACACTGACTAGATAGCACTGTCCCATGCAAAAAGGCTACACCCTAACCACAAACACCCACACCCAAACACCGTAGTAATATTACACCATCACACACCCACAACTGTAAACCTCTAAAAGCCCACGTGCACACAGGGATTTAATCTCTGGTATGAATGAGATGACTAAAATGGTTGGCATTCAAAACAAAACAAAGATGAAAGATTACTTTTGATTGGCATAAAATGACTACTAATAAAATTCTCTAAAATAATCATGAATTTCAACATGCAGCAGGACATAAAATCCTGAACCAGCCTTTTCTTTTGGGGCAGTAGTGGATTAATGTCATGAGCTTCATATTCAGGGATTTTAAATTCGCCTGCCCTGCATGTTGAAATAAACTCCTCTCTATGTTTGATTGAACACAAAATGCTTCATATATAGAGTACTAATATAAAATCTAATCTGTTTTAATGCATGAATGAGAAGCAAACTGTAAAAATGTTATCTAGGATTTAAATAAGGTTATTAAGGTGCTATATGCATTTGGACTGTTCCATTTTTGCCTTTTTATGTCACAGATTGAGTCTAATTTCAGCCAGAAATTAAACAATTCAAATATTCATATTTTTTTCAGCTTATCCAAGGCTGAATCAAAGAGGTAACAGGTCTAGGAGAGAAACCCAAACATCCCTCTCCCCAGAGACACTCTCCAGCTTCTCCTGGGGATCCTGAGCCGTTCCCAGGCCAGAGAGGATATTTAATCTCTCCAGCAAGTCCTAGTGCTGCCCCAGGGTCTCCTCCCACTGGGCCATGCCAGGAAAACCTCCAGAGAGAGGCAGTCAGGACCATTCTAATCAGATGCCTGAACTGACTCCTTTTGATGTGGAGGAGCAGCGGTGAGCTCCTTCTCCAACTCATCGTTAAGGCTGAGCCCAGCCACCCTATGAAGGATACTCATTTCAGACACTTGTATCGGAGATCTCATTCTTTTGGTCTTGATCCAACCTTTTGACCGTAAGTGAGAGTCGGAATGTAGATGAACAATAAATCAAGAGCCTTGCCTTTTAGCTCAGCTCCTTCTTCAACACAACACACTCCATTCTACCAAAAAGATACTTGAACCTCTCCGTTTGAGGCACTCTCAACCCACAGGGAGCGTTCCAGTTATCTGGTTTTAAATGAATTTAAAAATAGCAATAAAATCTGCATTCATTTAGTTTATTAATGTGGGATTCTCTCCAAGATCAATTGAAAATAGACAATACCAATTACTTAACCATTTAAAAAAAATGCTTTTCAACAACTTGCACAACACCGAACAAATCAGAAAAAATGGATTCAGTGTCGAGGACTCCTAAACTTGTAAGCTATTGATCCTTTTCAATTTATTGTTCCACCTCCTGAGCTGCTTCTGCCTAACGAACCAAGACTGTACATACAGTGACAGTCTGCGGTCTCCAAAGTAAACACATAAACACATGCATGCAAGCCCCTCAGAGTGCACGGCTTCAGCTGTAACACTGAGATCACGTTCCGATGAGAAAGATTAGACACTGCCCTCCAAGAGGTGGAGGAGGAAACGGGGAAAAGACGCAAGTGGTGCATCATCACTACTTTTTGTATATATATTTATCTACTGAGGGTCACATTTTCCATTTATACTATGTGTATTTCAGTAGCTCTCACGTTTAAGCTATTCCTTTATTGTTCTTTCCAGGTCTATAATTGTGAAACTTAAGTTTTTCCCTATAATTGAATTATTCAACTTCTACATTATTTGTAAAACACTCCACATAACTTATTCTCCCTTTTCTCTCTGCTCATCTGGTTTTCATTTTACACACTCCTTCTGTCTTCTATCTATTTGATCCGTCCTCCTCTGATTTTTATCAACCCACCAACTCTAACTATTCACAGCCCCCCCTCCCTCCACAGTTCCTTTTTTCAGGCTTTTCCCAGGCCAAGCTTCCTGACCTCTTCAGCCTTCTACCTCTTGGCTCTCAGGGGTGAGGGGCTGCGTGCCTCTGACCATTCCCATCCTGCCATGACTTTCACTTTAATTCTCTCTCCAACCTCCTGATAGCATCACAAACTACAAGCTTTGGGATGAGCAGAGTTTGGGGTTTTAAGGCTGAAGTGAGCTCACATTCCGAAGATTTACACTACACATGCACGAACAGATCAGTCATTTAAACAATGTACTCAGACCTACACTTAGAACTGTGGAAACACATTCAGAATGATGACACATGAGATAAGTAAAAGCAATAGATCACTAGAGTGTCAACTTTGAAATACAACACACACAGAATAATGTGGTTCAGCTCACAGACCACAGACTCTAAGGGGTTACCATCCATTATCTCCAACTTCACGAGGTTCAAATTGAAATGTTGACAGAACTAACCCTCAGAAAAATTATGCACACTCAAGTCCACTCCTAAACGCAGCCTTTGTGTGAGTATCCATAGGTTTAAATTGTTACAAAGACAAATAGGTCAACATTTCCTATTTGTGCTGACTCTCTGTCAGTAACAAGTAACTGAAAATGTGAGTCAGTTCTTGAAGCTTCTGTGGATCGAGAGCTATAACTTTCAACATGAATCTACGTGTCCTTGCCAAGTTCACCCTCTTTACAAATGAGTTCCCACATTTTTAGAACTCTGTTAGAACACCGTTAGAGATCTTTATTTTCTTAACGGTCCCACAAACTGTAAACATGAGACAGGAAGACACACGCAACCACAGATTTTCAATACTCTTAGTGTTGCGTGACTATAAGCACAAGACAACAGACCACACACATTCATCATGAGGAGAGACAGCAATCATGAGACGAACAGTAACTGAAATTATGCAGTTAGTAACCTAACATTAGGAAAACATAGCAGGAAAGAATAAGATAATTTGCCTCCCAGAGTTTTAACACCACATGGGATGTTGTTACTGTAAGCACAGTGGAGGGCATCTCCTCCTCTAAAATGTTAATAAATGTCAAATATAAACCAGAATTTGTGTTTACGGTAAATAAACCAGTTTTCCAATCAAGTTCTTAACTTATTTGAATGAAAGAAATTAGCTTAAAAATGAGTCTAAATCTAAAAAACACAACTACATGTTGAGGAGTTGCCCAAGCAGCTAAAGTGGGTCCATGTGCCACAGAGTTGTGATATAACGACCCTAAACCTCCCAGCTATTTCTCACTGGCAGGTATTAGCACGGCTGACAAGAGTTCTTTATCATCTGGGGAGAGTGCAGCGCACGCAGAATAAGCTCGGATGGTGCGCGATGTTGTGGTGCTTGTTGAGTGTGGGAGAATGATCTACGATTCACTAAGCTGAAAAGACCAAAGATCACATTTCACTATTGCAGGGGAAACCATTAAACCATGACCACAGACACAAAGAGAATCATACCAGCAGTTTCTGCAAGAAGAAAATGTGATAGTGAGCACTAGTTCTCACAATGCCTCTCTAGTGTTGCCTTTGTGATTTAAATGTTGCTAACAAGAGGGACAATTTGTAACTTGTACAAAGTTTGGGGAACATAATAAGCAAAATAAATTAATTCCATAATATTCTGATAAAAAGGGATTTAGTTTTGCACAAGTAACAAAATACATACCTTAAAAAACGGAGAGTTTTATGCAAATATGATGGTGCAAGATTTCTTCTCTGTGTGGTATTGTGGTCATTAGCTGACCCAAGGTTTGTTATTATACTGCAAAGAATTTAGCCTCCCTTAGGGGACTATTTGGAAGCATAGGGCAATCACTCACAGCAGCACAGTCTGGCTGCACAGCTACCGTGCTCGGCAAAACATGAGAAACTTCCTCTTTCTCTGGTATGTTTCAGAGGAAGGCATCAGTAAGTGGTTCCCTCTCCCTGAGCGGCAGAGGAAAGTAGACCCTCTCGAGTGCCTCTTGGCTTCCCCACCTCCCCCATGAGCCAATATCGCAGTCAGACAGAGACACACATACACACTCAGACACACAGTGTGGTTTCTCCTCTGGAGGGGAACATAAACAGGGCTCTCTGTCTGCAAGTGAAGAGCTAGTTCTCATGACATCACCACCCAGCAGGAATGCTGCGCTCTGCCACGTCAAAGCCCCCCGATCAGCCAGCAGCTCTCACACATACAGAAAAAAATATGTTAACTTGATTTATGCATGTCCACACTGTCACTGTAAAATGTACCAGATTCACAACATGGACTCAAATGCCTTCTGAGTTACTGTCAATGAGTTTTTAATTTCTTACAGCTCAGATTTTTCTTTCCTTTTTGAACCTTATCATTCGCTTTTGCTCATTCTTCCAAAAAAACCTCTCATATCTAGGCAGCTTGTGCAGTTCACAGTGTCAGACCACACACAACACCAAAACACAGATAGTGCATGAGAGAGAAATACCAAAGTTTAGGAGTTCGAGAAGAGAGAATAAAGCTTTATCTGCAATGAGAAACTTTCTGTGTTTCTGTGTTTGGGTGGTGGTGGTGGCGGTGCTGGTGGTGTGTATGGGAAATTACGCACTACTTCATTGTATTGGTGTTTGGAGGAAAAGCCCTATTGAAGCGCTCTCCTTCCTTTTCACCTCTCTTCCTCTCCAACTCTCATCCCTTCTACACCCCATCCATCACTTCCTGTTCCATCCTTCTCTTTTCTGTACATCTCCTCTTGCTATTTTTTGCTCATATCCAACCTTGTTTATTCCCTCTCTCCAGCTTAACTTATTGTCTTGCAATTTCACCCTTTAAGTTCTGTTTAACCCTCTCTGATTCTCTAAGGCGTTTGGGGAAAGCAGGGGCAGGAAGCAGCTTGGCTCTCAGACAATGGAACACATCAAAATCAAAAAGCACCACCAGCCTCACCAACTTCACACACACACATACACACACACACACACACACACACAAACACAGCAAGACAAACAGGACATTCCAGCTGCCGGCTGCACCGGATTCCTCGCCTTGGCTAATCTGAAACGGAGAGTGAGACTGGGAGTGGAGCGGGAAGGCTGGGTGAGAACTTTGGGTGAGGAAAAACTGGGTTGATGGAAAGTGAGAGGACCAAATAGAAGATGAAGAGAAGAAACTGATACAAAGAGAGAGAAACAAATATTGGGGGGAAGAAAATACTATCTTTAAAAAGAGCTGGAGCTCAGTGAAGGATGCACACTATAAAAACCCCTCTTAAACTATGAGTCATTTCTTTATATTTTGATTTCAGGTAGCCATGCTTTTCTCTAACCCTTTAAATTAATTTTGAGGAATCATTTTCTATGTATTTTTTTGAGGATTGTCTGTTTAATAACTTGTTTTAACTCTGGTTGGTCACTATAAGTAATCATTTTCCTGTTTTTCTTTCTTACGTCAACTAAACTCTATTTAGGACTCATTCAGGCAAAAAAAAGGCATCAGTTTATCTCTCAGCTGATTTATCTACATTATTCCAAGTTGTCAGCACTTTGACCAATATGGGACTCACCATGACGATGCAAAAACACTAGTTCATGCCAGCCATACTAGTTATTTTTGGATAGGTGCAACTAAACAAACAAAAAAATGCCTGTCTTTGCAGCAGGCTCCTATAACAAACAAACAAAAAGTCAAAAACTGGTTTAAAGTATGTGACAAAGCTGATTATGTTGAAAGAAAATCAACAAAGGCTATCAGAAAGTCTGGAGAATTATGGAAAAATGATGGCTTGTAATTTATGAGTCCTGTACATATCTGAGACCAATAAAATAGTGGTGTGCCGTAATATTACATTACATATTTGAAGAAATGTTGTTTTCCCCATTAATGAACAATACAAGCTGTGTTCAGTCTAAATTTGTGGACATCCTATTTGTTCCAGTGAACTAACCATGAAAAACCAGGGGGAAAACAATGTTTAACCAAAATTAGAAGGTAAAAAAAGGAGAGGATGTAAAAAACAAAATGAGAAGCAGATGAGGACACAACATTCCAAAAAGAAAACATTTGCAGAAAATTATGCTACAGTTTTCTACAGTTGTTTTTTCTTAGTGTACTGATCCTTTAAACATGGACAGGTATACACTCTTTTCAGTGCAGTGGTCCCTTAGTTTTAATGTATATAAACTGCATTAAGCAGGTTTAAATACATTTAACATTTCAGAGGAACACTGTGGGTCCAGATCAGTAAAGAGGCAGATTGTATCCAGTCGTAGTGCTAAACCAGGACTGCTGCTAGATCCAGTTCTCAACTGGTTCTATTAAGAAAAACACCTAAGAACCGGTTTGTATTTTTACAGCTAGAACATTACATAATAACTCTTACAATAAACGATCCTCCCTGTCCTGCAATAGAAATTTCTGTAGAAAATTACTGTGCAGGATGACTGTTTATCTACCCAAGTCATAATGTTTGTCTCGTTAATCCTGCAAATAAATGCCTCAGTCACCATATGCTGTTTGGGCCAACAGCCGGTGCTTCTGAGTACTTTAAACGATGACAACCAACATTTCTTTTCTTTCATTAATATTTATAGACTGCTTTTTAAAGAGAAGTTAAACACACCATTTCAAGAGGGATTTATAAACTCTAGCTGGTGATGTTAAAAAACTGTGTTTATAATCAGAGTTGCAAACAGCATTTATAAATTAAATTAAATTAAATACAGCAGCTACAGCTCAATGTAGTGCACAATTAAAGGTTAAAACCAACAGATGGAAGATTTGACTTCTTATGAATGTTAAGGCTGTTTTAAGTGTATCATGTTGAATTAAGCAAACTAAACTTTACATTAAGTCAGAGTTTAAACATGGCGCTCAAAATTTTCAGTAGTTGTTGGTCATCAGGTGATTACCCTGACCAAACGGACTGGTGTAAAACAACTGAACAGTTGTTCATAGCTAGAGTTGATGTTTTGGTTATTGAAACGGAAAGAAATGACTGAATTAAAGCTAGAACCAGTTTGGTGGAAAAAATCCTAAAAAAACGTGGAAGTCTTTGCAGCACCCACTTGTGAGTTTAAAAACGCAAAACAGCTTTATATTAAAAACTATTTATGCATGTCGATTACAGAATTATCAAGGTAGAAACACAGACTTTCTCAGTGACATCTGAATTTTAGGCCATGCATTTACTCACTTAGAAATATTAGAGTTAGCTGGAATCTAGTAAATTGTAAATGCACCAGGCTGTATCAGACTACACTTGCTTTTTGTTTATAGATAATATTTTACTTATTAAAGAAGTGGACATTTTGTAATCCCTGTAGTGTCCAACTGGTAGAGTACAAACACTATGTCAAAAACAAAAGGTGAAATCAAACACCCTGTAAAACTCCAAACTATAAAATACCACTTTATTACTGATCTATTTAACCAACAGGAAGAAATATAAACAATGATAAAAGTACATAATTAATTAAAGATATTTATTACATACTCCAGACTTGTAATCATGTTTTCCCTTTGGCTATGTGAGCATCCAGTAATGTTTGTGAGCAAAATCTATAATTAAAAGTCCTAAAAACATACAATCACCCGCCTTTCTGAGCAGAGTAAAAACAAAGTCGTGTTTGAGTGACTACATATTCTCTCACAGGCATGAAAACATGCACAGATACATAATCACGTGTACTCAAGTACACACACATGCAGGTGTCATTGCATTGCTATGCTGTCCTGGGGCCAACTTGACTGTGGGAAAAGAGCGGTCCTGATTTGCTGAATGCTTGATGAGTGACGGCTCATCTTTTTTTTTTTCTTATCTGTCTGTGAATATGAGAGTCTGCTGTTGTGTCTGCTCAAAAAGCTGCTGAGGGTTTTTTCCCCCCCTCTTACTAGGTTTTAAACTTCTTACAAAAACGCTGAAATAAAAAAAATATAAAATGATTTAAATACATTAAAAACTACTTAATTAAATCAATATGACAGGCATGTGTTTCCTCTAAAAGTGAGTTTTACTTTTTATTATTCCTCAATGTGTTTATTGACTCTGAATCCAGGAAAATACAATACAAATCTACATTATGTTTTTGCATGTTTCTGGTTTTTAACTAATATATTCTAAGACAGTTTCTTCTTGTGTAAAACAAGCTGGAACTAAGTTGCTTCCTAAACAGCACTGATATTTATCTATAGTCATAAATTTCACTTCAGTTTTGTTCATTTATTTTATACAAAACACTATCATTAGTCATGCTGCAATGATTAATTTAACTTATATTATTAACCATCTGCTATCATTATTAATAGTACCCAACTAAATCTGTAAATAAAGCTGTTTAAAAAAGAAGTTGATGCACTCAAACAGGAGAAGTTTAGAAGTCGTAAGAATTTAACTTACAATAATTCCACTTCTAAAGAAGCAACTAATAATCACTGATAAAAAGCAATAACTTTAAATGTGCCTAAATTAAAAAAGACTTGGAAGGACTTTGTCTTTTCTAAATGTTGTGCTAAATTAGCAAGTATGCTGAGAGTCTGACCCACCTCAACAAATTTTATAAACCACCAGAGCATGCCACCAGTCCATTTGTGATTCGGTGTAGAACATAATACAGCCAAGGTGACTGCTTTATTACAGCCATGGCTATTCATGAAATATATTTAAAAGGCAGAGAGGACCACCGTGCATGAACCACCACCTCTGACATCCACTAAAAGAACGATTATATATCGATCAGAATATCTTTGTTAGGTGTGTCGTCATGTTGTCCACAAAATATAGACATACAAAAAGTAAAAATATAAATATAATAAGGGGGGGGGGGGGGGGGGGGGAGAGAGAGAGAGAGAGAGAGAGACAGCATTTTGGTCAAAAACCAAATTGCACATGAAAACAAAAAAACACCTAAAGGGTTGATATGCCTCAGCTTCAATAGAGGAGGTTAGGTAGTGTTAAGTAGCCTAGTAGCTGCTGGGTTAAAACTGTTGGTTAATTGGCCTCAAAATAATTGTTTTATAAATGATTGCCCAGTTTATTCTACACCAGTATGTATAAAATGTTGATTTTCTTGTCTGTGACGTTCATAAGTTTGCCTTACAAAGACCTGACATATTTAGATTTAGCAAAAATAGAATTGATGTACTCATTTGTTAACTTAAAGAGACAGTGTACTTTTGCTTATCGTGTAAATGAACTAGACCTCATAAATAAACAATAAGCTCCGCTACTAAAAGCATGATACTGTAGCCATGTTTAAGTAATTGTAATATATAAAAAAGACAATTTAACAAGTCCTTTCCAGCCATGTACTTTTGTATTTTGGATAAATAATGCTTCCATGACTCAACTTCTTATTACAATGAGGTCACATCCACAACAAACAACAGATCCTGAGTGAACATAATAAATCCGTATTTAATTTGTGGTCATGTCTTACTTGTTTCCTCCTTCCTAAACTTGTCCATGGAAGTTACAAATCAATCACAGTGACTTTTACTGACCTTCAGCAAAACAAAACAACATGCAAAGTGTCACACCTTAGATAAGAATCCTGCTAGATTCCTTCTGACTACCTAATGTATATGTGCATACAATAAACACACCGATGATCGTGAGAATTATGTATTTCATTTTTAAACACGTTCTCCAAGCAAGTAAGTTCACCTCTAGCACTCTGCAAAAATGTGTGTGTGTGTGTAACAGGAGATGTGAACCTCTCACCACACACACACACACACACACACACACACACACACACACACACACACACAAAGAGTGGGAAATATTTGGGATGGTTTCCCTCGGAATGTCTTGGCGTGCCGATGGAATGCCCCCTCCCCACAGACTCCCCCACCCCTTTCAGACCGTCTCTCCCTCCCGTCTCTGGAGAGAGGAGGTGTGGAGGGGACCAGAGTGGGAAACAGCAGGATACACAAATACGACCCCCCTGTTTTTTTTACCGCAGAGAAAAGCACATGCACAGGGAAATACGAGAAACTCGTGTAGGGTTTTGAAAACGTGAGAAAATGCATTTGGGATTTAAAGTTTTGCATACTTGTGACTCTCTACAAACAATGCATGTATAAATAAAATAAGCAATAATGCTAAATGTGACATTTCATCTCTTGCTTCTACCACTTAGCCTTATGTTTTCCTTTATTGCTCATTCATGCTAAGAGATAAGGATGTCCCAGCTGTTTTTTATGTTGAAGTGGTAGAGTGAAGTTTGACCTTTTAAACTGAGATTTTCAGGAGAACACTAAATAAAGGGTTGTAAGTCATGCTGCTAACACTCAAGCATTTTATCCTCGTCTTAACTGTTATGTCTAATTATTTTTGATTTGGTTGCATTAGAAATCTTTTTATCATCCATAAAAAGAAGAAACAACTTGATATTTTTATTGCCAACTAATATAACATCTAGTTTGGTGTTTTTTGTATTACATATTACACATTACATATTGAAACTCCTGCAAAAAATGTGTTAACATGATGAGAGTGTGACAAATGGTAGTGTATCCCCTTCTTGAAGGGGTGTCCCATTTTGTCATACTTGTGGGATAATTAAGCGACCCTATCTGGTGAATTCAAAGAAAGGCAGGAGGACACTCATAAGCTCTGGGTAGAGGTAACACCAGTATATGAAATTCAGCTCTACGGTCACGTAGGTCGATAAAACCCGTCTTCTATTTTCTGCACTGGACTTTGATACATTCATCTACCCTGACACTGATTAACCCTTTTTCACTCATGTGCACAGATGCACACTAAACACAGCTCGTGAAGGTTAACATTAAAGCGTCTCAGCCTCTCACATTCCTCTGGTTTCTCAGCTTGCGGCTCTCTTACTAGATCAAAGGACAGACGAGTCTTTCTATCGCTTGGCTCTTCTCCACCCCTCCTCTTCCTTCACTCTCTCTTCCTCCTGCTATTCACTCAACAAACACTCATCTCACATGCACACAGATTTCTCCCCTAATATCACTAATGTGTTTCAACAACTTAATGTCTTTTTTTTCCTTCATCACTGACTCAGCTAAACTTTAACAATTGCTGAAATTCTTTCTCATCTTTTTACCTCCCTGCCATCACCTCTGTCCTCACCCCCTCCCTTCTTCTCTCCCGCCCCACTCTCTCACAGTTTGGCGGTTCCTGTTGCTCTTGTTTTCACTTCCCCAGTAGTCTGGTGCGTGGGAACCAGCGTTTCAGCTGCAGCAGAGTCTACAGCTGAGTGTGAGTGCAAGTGCAACCGAGCCCGTGTGCCTTTGAAGGTGCCTGTTTGTACAAGGTGATAGCATCAGTGTTTGGCAGTTTTGAGTTGTGCATCACTGTTTAGAGCATGAATTGGATTTATTTCACCTTTATCGCTCAGACAATCTCAGCATGTCTAAAAAGAAGGTTCATCTGATGCAACCTAATGTGCGAGTGTGTACATGTATAGGACGTTTAGGTGGAGCAGGCACTACTGGTGGGAAGAAAACGTGGCTATACATTCAGAATACTGTAATGTTATTAATAAGTGAAAATATTAAAAACATGTTATTTTAATAAATGTTAACACTCAGAGCTGACAGCTTTTAAAAAACAAATCTACATTAATGTTAAAAAATGTAGCTGGAAAAATAACTCAACAATATTAAATTTGACTTGTTACTGACCCTACTTGCATTTACTGTGTTTATTTCAATTTAATGACATTCCAACTTTTAGAAGCTGCATTTGAAGAACCTTTCATTCTGAAAAACAGTAACGCTAAACAATGGATTTTATGTTTAAACAAACCAAATTCAAAACACTTAAAAATATTTGTAGCCCTATTTTTTGTGCAACAGTGCCTATGAGTGCTGTTATAAACTCATGATGCTCCTCCTATAATATTAATAACCACATTCTAATATGTTCTAAAATGTTCCTGCCATCTATTGATACACAGACACTTGCACACAAGTCGGTGGATAATCTCTTCGTTTTAACTTCCCCTTCCTGGTGACATTCATCACTGGCGTATGAGAATGGGAGTGAGACAGACAGGGACAAAGGCAGGGAAACTGACCCGTCCACTGCTAATCAGAGAGCTTTACAATCAGATAACAAAGGGGTTAACTTTGCCTGGGTGGGCCGGAGCAGCTCCCGGGGTGAAGCTTGCTTGGCCTCTCTCTGAAATACCACTTTTCTGGAATATATTGATGGCCTTAATGTAGCAAATTATTGCCTTTAACATGACCAAAATTATAGATTTGGACAAAAAATGAAGCTAATTTTATTTGATTTGATAATATTAGGAAAAAACAGGAAGTATTTTATGACGTATTAAACATATTCAGTTTTTTTTTCATGTTTGCTGTGGATTTGTACAAAAGTCAGAAGTATGATTTAACACCTGGTAGAATTTCTGAGTGTGTGTGGGTGATAGCATCATGATTCATGATCAAGGTAGGAGGTTGGATCCAGGTGGTCTCGGTTTGTAACATTTTGTGTCTGAGAGAGAGCTGGTAGTGCGCCCTGACACATTTGGGCCCTCCTACAGGGAGCAGGCCAGAACACACAAGTATATCAACCTTTTTACAAAGATACCCCCTCTGAGTCGCCACCAAACAAACATAAACACAGCCAACCTCACACTCACACTCACACAGTTTCTCTAAACAGCCACCCACAGAGACATCTACAGGTCAGGTAGCATAAATCAGTCAGTCATTGCTTCACAAAAATTTCCTGGCTCCACAAACATGACATAATAATAAAAAAGAAAATAATTAATGCTGATTTATGTGTATTAATTAAATTGTGAAAACTTTTCACAATTTTTAGTGTGTGTGAGGCCTGCTGCACCAAATGCACTGTGGGAAGACATAAATCACACACTTGTTTAAAAATAAAGAAAGAAAAGATTTAACTGGGACTTAAAGGTGATACAGGTAATTTGCAAAACAAATTATCTTAAAACCTTTTTTTTATGCCTCTTAACAACGTTCAAACAAAGTATAGCTATAAAAATATTGTGGCAATAAAAACAAACCCGAAAGAAATCAATAAAGTGGTTGTCCCGCAGTTCTCCAACAACCTCAGTCAATCATACGTTTCGGACCAAAAGCAACTATTGGACAATCCGGCTGTCTGTCTGGCCGAAGCGCAGCATTTCCGCACTGCTTGGATCCTCCATTAATGCGTGCTGGTGCGTTTTGCAGCAGAACATCCCGGAAGTGAGAGAAGGACAGAAACAGCCGGCTGTTACTTCAATTTTAGGAAAAAATACCCGAGTCTCAAAATGAAAAACACCTTTTCAGCTAGCAGAAAATTAAAAGTTTGGACGTAGAAAGAGGAAAAACCAGGGTGAACACTAGCATAGCGTCTCAACGACTGGTGTTTTCATTCTATTGTTACTGTTGCAATGCGCGGTCCCATGTCCAGAGGAGGCGCGGCCTAATGATTATAGCCAACGGGAGGGGTGAGAGCTCTGAGACGTGTTTGTGAAAATTGGCTAGCTATAACTAGCTTGTTTGAAAATTACCTATAACATCTTTAATTAGGTCAAAACGAGTTCTAAAATTGATATCATAGTATTGCAAATTCACTCATTCATTTGGTAGGGACAGTGCACATTAATGAACATCTATTGGATAATCAATACATGTAACTATGTCGGATTATAGCACGAGAGCTAGTTTACATCCGTAGTCCCTAGACAGGTCACAGAAAAACATAAGATGGCAGGACAGTAATTCTATGGTAGCTGTGGAAAAATTTGATTATGATTCCAATAATTTCACAGTTGATATTTAAGTGTTTTCATCTCTGATTGAATCATGACCCTTTCACGCTGGAATCATCATGTAGAAGCAGGTTTTCAAACACATGTAAACACAAGGCAACTGACTTGTTTCCATCAGCAGGAAGGAAGTGGTTATTGTCTGCTTGAACCTTTTTTGTGTATGGGAAAAAAAATAAAGATTTTGTTGTAATTTTGGCATCGGATTCATACCCAAGTAATCAATGTCTTAGTAAATGACACAACAGTCATTGATATTATGAAAAAAATCTTACAATTGATCCCATTTCAGTACATTTCTGTGTTTTGTTTCCTTTTTAAGCTCTTTGTGTTACACTGAACTACACCAAACTGCTTGGAGCTCTTTTTTTTCCTCCTGGCAATCTTTTTCTCATCCATCCCTTGTTTTTTCCACCACCAGTACAGGTTGAAGCTCTGGTGGCAGCAAGCTGAACAATGTAATCCAGACGTCTTTCTTCCCCACCACATCCTGCAGCCACTGGTGGGGGACTCAAAGCATTCCCAAACCAGATGGGAAATGCAATCCCTTTCTCTGTCTCTTGGGTCTGCTTTAGGGCCCCCCTCCATCTGGACATACCCTGAATACCTCCACAAGGAGGCCACCAGGAGGTAGACTAATTAGATACTCAAACAATCTTAATCCACATATAGTTAGTTTCGCTGAAACAAAAATATTGTGTGAAATGAAGTTGTTGGCTCTCTGTATTGTATTCTTTCAGTTGCTGCCACCACAAAAATTTGACATTGCAGTAAACGTCATAATCATTTTCTCATTCCATCTCTTTCTCTCACTTTGTCTTTTTTTCACCCAGGAAAAAAGTTAGAAAATAGTCTTACTGCTATATAATGACTTAGAGCCATTACCGCACAAAGCGCAGAGGAGACATTGTTTCTGTCTTTTACTAGCTGTTTCCCAGAGCAATTTAAAACGTCCCCATCATTTTCTGCTGTCTCACTGACATCATAACAAACAGAACATTTTACCACCTAATAACTTTCCCATTGTTATAAATCAATCTCTTCTGCTTTCTGGCTTCATTTGACAACAATATACGACCACAAGCTTTGTTCTAATAAATTTGGGAACTCAGCATATTTGTGAAACCACAGAAATACTTCCTTGGTATTAATTTTGCTATAACTTCCCTCTAATATAGAAAATCTTTTCCCTCTTTCTCACAGACTGATGTGTATAAACCACAATGCAAAACAGATGTATCTAAACAAATGCTTTATCTATATGTTTTTTGTTACTTTTCACCTACTTTATCATCTCTTTTACTGTTTTCCTGTTATATTGTCATTTATTGTACCTCTGAGCTGCAAATTTTCACATTCGTTTTCACACTCAGGTGGACGTACCTGACAGCGGCTGAATATATCACTGGGAGTAGGCTGGATGTTGAAGTGTCTGAGGACCTGAACGGCCTGGTCTCTGGCTTTTTCTGAACAGTCCAGGGACAGACAGCAACCCTCACCCACCTGGGAGCGCAACTAGACAAATAAAAAGAGACAACTGTAGCAGCAAACAGGATGGGAATGCTTTCTTTAATGTAAAAATTTGAATTTTTTAAAATGTGTACCTACAGTTTGATACGGCTGTCCACATGTGAGGATGACACGGCCTTCAGCTTGTGCTAACTGACACAACAGAAGAGCAAAAATACACAATTACTGCACAGATCTCTATTGTACTGGGACAATCAATGCAGCAAACACAACAGCAAGTAAGGAAAAACTCACAAGGACCACAAACATTCACACTCCAATTATTCTTTATTTAATGAAAACTTTCTTTTTTAAATACATTTTGTAAGCTAGCACATATTTGTGTGTAAATAAAACTCGTGTTTCTCATTCCTGAGGGATTACTAACTAACCTTTGCTGCAACTCTGTGATCATCAGTGTTCTCCAACATGACCACGTCAACCCCCAAACAGCGCAGATACCTCCCGAGTCCTTGCAGCATGTTGTCACACACCACCCGAAACTGCTGGGGGGGAAGAGGCAGGGGATCTTCTGAGGGCATCTCGCCACACAGGAGGCCTTTCTCTGTGTCAGAGCGAGGGGGACTGACCCTTTGCGCCCCCTGACATTCCTAAACGGACAGAGGGAATAATGTGATACTTAACTGATCCCTATTGGGGGGGATTTTCCTTTCACTTGCACCACAGTTCAGAGAGGTCACAGCACAGGGTGAGTTATACAACTGCACCCCTGGAGCTGATAGGAACTGCTGAAGTGTCTTTGTCAAACACATATTGTCCCTCCCTGCTGGCTGGATGCCCAAACCTCTGTTCCTTCAGCTGGAGGTTCTCTGTTTTTATCCAGAAGTCACCAAAAAAGGTCACAGGTTATCACAGAGGCAAACACTGTCTAATTAGTACAGTTGGTCTTCTTAAATAATAGGTTGGTTTTGCTTCGTGATACAACTAACTGAAGAATGATCGAGTCATTTGGAACAAACTGAATTTGAGGAATTTCAAACAAACGATCTCACAAACTTTTATTTTTGCTTACATTTACTTTTCCATAAAGCTGATTCCAAGTTAATTCTTATGGATCACTAATGTGATATTTGGTTAAAATTTAAGGCATTATTTTCTATCATATGATCATAAATTCCATTTTTTATTCTTTACTTTTATTTATTTAACAGTCAGTCTTTGTTTTAAGTAGATAAATTTGATGCAGTAAGGTAGAAAGTTAGTGTGTATTTATTTATAGCAGCAGTCAGATACTTGACTCAGAATGTCTCACTAAAACGTATTTATCTCCACAAATCAAATAACGTCCCCACAATAAAAGCTAACCCTTTTGACATCCACCGTAGCTGTGAAGAAATAGCAGTAGATCCCTAACCTCTTTGCCAAGTGCTTGTTTTGTCTTCTTGTCCTGTTTCTCCTTCTGTTTCTTGTCTTTGCTCATCTCTGATTGGCTTGAAGAGATGCTGCGCAGGTCAGCTGGCAGACCGAAGCACGCCGGGTTGCTGGAGAGAACCGAGTACACGTCCAGCAAACAGTAGGCATCTGCCACTAGAGGAAGGTTAAGAAGCAAGAGAAAGAACGAGGAAGAGGGGGTGTTACATTGGTTTGCATTTTGTCAGGGGATAACAAAATAATCTCCAATACTCTATGGAGAGGAGAACAGAGACCATCTGGCTCTGTGTCATTGTCTGTCTGTGCATGCATAATGCCTTACCTGCATATCTAATTTGGCTGATGCGTAGTGGACGCTTCTCCCAGTTGGACATCTGCTCTGTCTTGTCCAGGGGTCTTCCCAGAACCTGTTGTACCAGCAGACTGAGGCCCTTTTCCGCACAGTCCTCCCCTACCAGCACTTCTTTAGAGCCGTTTTGAGCCAAATGGACCTTAGATCTCTGAATCTGTAGAAAGTAACCAGACTTAAAATGCAGAAGTAATTAAATAGAACTCATAAAAGTGGGATTAAATGTACCTTTAATAAAGAAAGATGCTCTTAAACTAAATGATAAGTTAATTAAGAGGCTGTTTTAATTAATGATGGGATAATATTACCTTTTGGTGTACATTAAGAAGATCAAGCATCCCGTTCATCTTCAGTGACACCTCTGATAACTCGGGCCAGGTGGCAAAAAGACACTTGAGATCTCCAGCTGTACCATAACCTGAAAGTAATTAAGGGTAGTTCTACATATTTAAAGCTAATCATGGGCTAATGCTGATTAAATATCTGCTTTGATGGATGTTTACCCAGTTTAAGAATGTTTTGCTCAGAAAACAAGACCCTGATGAAACCAATAAGGTCTGGATGTTGACAGAATTCTTCTGCACAGAGGTCTAACAGGAAAACTTGGTGGAGAACTGCAAGCTGAATCAGAGCAACTTTCTGAGGCTGAGCTGAGTTACAACCAAACGTGGGCTGCCACTCCATGTCAACTCCTACAACACCACCCCCCTGGAACAAGACATAGAAGAGTGTCAGAAGAAGATGGATATGTTTAACAAGCGGCACATTCGTCATCATTAGGTGACACAAACTTCTCTGTACCTTTAGGACAATGCCGCGACATCTGTAGAGCGCTTCTAGTGTGTCCACAAAGTGAACCTTGTCTTTGGAGAGAGGCACCTGGTAGAACTTCTGACAGTGTGACAAAGATGGCACCCACTCCTCATCTTGTGCTGAATTATTTGAACGTATCGGTCTGAAAAAGGGGGACACTTGTGTGATTTTAGTGTTAGTAAATGAAATAATGTGGAAAAAGGTGACAGCGTATTGAACTACAGTAGAGAAAACACATGACCTGCACTGACAATATGAAAAATAAATATTTTGTTAAAATAGCACTGGAAGTGGGCAGGATATTCTGGCAACAAGAGAATAAAATGTTTATGAGTGGAAAGCAGATTCAGATAAAAAGATGTAATCACACAAAATTCTCTACAGTTTGTTGGAATTCTCCAGATCTAAATGAAATCAGGCATCCTCCTTTAGATGTCTAGTAGTTTAAAAGCCTATCAAAGGTAACAGGGTAGTAAAAAGTTAAAAGGGTGACCTACTCAGTCAGGTGGTCATAATATAAAGGCTCATTAGTACAACATTAGGTCTTTCCATACACACACACACACACACACACACACACACACACACACACACACCAAAACCTTGTTGTTCTTGCAAGGGACTTAAAAAATAAAATAAATCAATTCAGTCAACAGTCAAATAGATAAAATAAATATTTGTTTAAAACACAGAACTGATCAGCTGTTTATAAAGAGAAATTCTTTGTAGAGGAAAACATCTGACTCCAGATTGCTCTTTAAATCATTCTCTATTTACACAACAGAATAAAAAACGTTAAGGCCCATTTTAGCCAACTCACTGTAGATCAGGCGGTAGGCTCTGCTGCATCTCCCATACCCCAAAAGGAAGTCGATTTCTGGGGATGTTGTATCTCAGCGACCACCGAGAGGCTTTCTGAACACCACAGTACTTCACCAACATCTCCACCAGATGGACCTGCAGCTGGAGGTCGTCTGCCACCACATACTACACATGCATGACACAAACTTGGAAAATTAAATATCTTAGACAACTTACTGATACAATATATACAGTAGAACACAAAAACCTACCTGCACATGATCGATCCAGATCTCTTCTGTCATGCCTTTCTATAAGAAATATACAAGCTGTTGCATAAAACCATATTAAAAATTGCTCTGATCATTGTAAACATATAACTGCCAATTGACCATCAGTGTGTTGGTATGTTGATGCATCACTTACATCCACAAACGTCTTATACATGAGGTAACGCAGACTGTCTAGTCTCCTTTTGTGCTGAGCATTAGGACACAGCTCTGTGTTTAAACAGAAACAACAATAAAGTCATATCTGCCTGTAAAAAAAAAAAGTAAACAAAAACAACCAGGTGTGAGCCAGTCACCCACTTGGGTCAATTTTAAATTTCTCCATGAGTCGCAAGGTGGTTTTGGTGAGTATTTTGGGCTGAATATAGGTCGTGTAGTTTTTGGACAGAGAAAGACGAGGAAAAGATCTGTGGAAGCACACAAAAACACAATCATATATATGGAAATAAACTGAAGGTGATGCCAGTAAACACACCGGTAACATACTTCCTTATATCCTCCACCCTGAAGCTGGGGTGGCACCAGGAGTCTAGCAGTGTGACAAGTTGTTGTTCTAGATGTTTGTGGCCTTTGACAAATAACTCAGCTAAAGGCAACTTATCCTGCAAGATCAGTGGAACAATCATCTGCAGGAGAAGGTTGGAGAGAAAAAGGTAGGAATCTCAACTTCTAAAAGGTGACAAAAAGGTCAAAGCAAATGTTTGTAGCCCATTCTTTATGAATTAACACTAAAGTATATTTAAAAAAGTTTAATCTCACCTCTTCTGTGTTTAGTTCATTCTGTAATTCCAGTTTTACACTAAGCACTGCAGCCTGTAAAAAAAATAAATTAAAAAAATCAATATAATTTAAATCAGGATATCTTGTAAAGGTGACCCACAAGTATTCACTTCTTTATAACAGCTGAGAGCCTGCAGCCTGATGATTTGCAGCCGTGATATGGAGGGGTCCAAAGACTTAAGCTGGTAGATGCTGATGAGACTGTCCACAAAAGCGGGCTGAGTATCTGTTAGCAAGCTGAGAGCCCGTCGCTGGAGCGCCACTGCTTGATGTTCAGAGAGTAAACTCAGGGTTACCTGAACACAAAAACCCAGAAAAATATTCGAAATACCTAAGTATTCACTTTATTTAAATGTCAACGCAATCGGAAAGTACGGAAGGATTTCACATCAATACAGGTGAAAAAATACTCTAGTATGTGTAAAACCACGGATGGTTTATCTACCTGAGGACGTTCCTTTATCCACATCTGGAACTCCATGAGAATGTGATAGCCCAGGGTGTGGTTCCGACCCATCTGTTTGCCCGGACAGCTCTCCAGGATTGTTAGCAAGGCCTCAAGAGGCTCAGACAGCTTTGAAAATCCCTGGACGGCTGCCAACTGTAGCTGTGGGTTGACAGAGAAGGTGGGAATGGTGAAACTAAAACGTTTAGAACACTTCAGCTTATTGTTGGATTCTTTCAAAAGTCAGGTCTGTTTTGTTGTATTTGATAATCTATTGAAACTATAGTTAAAAATAAAGTTAAAAGCAGACAGTTGGACAGTTCAACAAAAAGATTTTTTATGAACATGTGTTGCCCGTTCCTTTCTTATCTATTCATCATATAAGCAGACAGATAGTCTGAAGTCGATTCCAAGTGTGATGAAGGGCTCTGGCAGCTATTGCTCAAAATCACAAACACGTCATAAAATGAGCCGGTAATGCAAGCAGAACAAGAGATAACACAACGATGAGCTTGACGACTTCCATCCATCCATCCATTTTCTGAACTGTTTCACCCTGGAAGAGTTGCAGGGAACTGGTGCCTGTCTCCATTAGTCACGATGCAAGAGGCACCCTGGACAGGTCGCCAGCCCATCGCCAGCTTGGCAACGTATGAAAAAAATAAAAAAGACACACCTGCAGGAGCTGACTATCACCAGATCCTGCCCACATTAAAGAGCATAACTATTCACAACATCCAGCCAAGCAAAGAACACTCTGTGAGGTAGACATGTGGTGGAAAACATCAAAAGAGGGTGAAAAACTAGCATCATGAGAAGGTGGAGACGTTGAATAAGTCTGAAGAACGATAAGACTAGATTGAACTTTGCAAAAGCAAACAAAAATCTTAAAAAGTCAGACAAGTTTACAGTCTCAACTGTGAAATAAAAACATGACAGTTGCATCTTTTATTATACAAAATAGGATTCCAACAAAAATTACAAGACAATGCAGGCATTTAATATTTTTTTTAAATCCACTACAGATTTCTGTTTTAAATGCTTGTTTGATACCAGATGCTGGATTTTTTTTTAGATTGGGAAAAAGTGCATCTTATTACAATAAACAGCCACAGCTATTTTGCTCTCTGAGCCCAGCAGACACTGAAGTTTGCGACATATTTTAGACCCTCGAATAAAAATACAAACTCTGGAATTAAAAACTTCCTACAAGAGAAAATAATATCTGTGTGAGAATGCCTTGCACCATGGCTTAATTTGCAAAACAGATGTCATCCACTCAATATCCTCCTCTCAAGTTAATTCAGAGCAACACAAATTCCTTCCTTCTGACAGACAGTCTGGTTTCCTCATTAACACACACACACACACACACACACACACACACACACACACACACACACACACACACACACACACACACACACACACACACACACACACACACACACACACACACACACACACACACACACACACACACACACACACACAATCGCAGGCTGGTGAGCTTCATTTAAAGATGTTGGGATCCCTTACTGCTTTGCTTCTTCCGGTGCAGACACACTGATTATTGCATGCATGGAAGTGACATTGTGAAAGTGACTCTTACCATCCGCAGATCCTTCTGGTTCCATAGTTTAAAGAGTTGGTCCCTCAGCAAGGCAGGGTCAAGACCTGAGGGATCACACACACGGGTGGGGTTTCACTTTGTCCATTGACTATTTATAACAAAAAAATCCAAGATATTGGAGGGGTTTTTTTTGTGATTATTTTAGATTTATTTAACTAAAACTCTAAAGTTGCCCTGCAAAACTGCTCAGTTCTAGGTGAAATCTCAAACTTTTCTTTTTTTAGGAGAGTGTTGATAAAATAGTTCTAATGTATGAAGAAGCACCTAATTATAAAAGCCAAAGATTTTTCTAAAAAAAACAACAAAGAACAATATTCATTGTTTGAAACCCTTGATTCTTTTAAAGCTTCCAAATAAAATGACTTTATTCCTTACTCACTTTATAAACCAAACTGCTGATACGAATGTTTATCATCCTGCTCTAATGTCCCACCTGGCTGAGTAATTTTAAGTTCGGTAAAGTTTTTAAACACATCTCTGTTTGTCCATCCCTCCTCACTCACTGCTTGTGTAAATCAATGTTCAGATTTGCAGCCAAACATCTTGAAAATCCTTTTCATTTGTCCCAACTAAAACTGAGTTTACCTGTAATGTGATATGCAGGGACTAATTTTTTGCCAAAACAGGCATAGCTGAGTAGATTTAATGCCAAATGTAATTTCTTTAGCAGGCATAGCAGAGCCGCTATAACAGTGGATTAACAGCTGAGGCTGGTTGGACAAGCAGAGGAACTCAGCATTAGCTCTGCATTCCAGCTGAATCTGCAGCAAATATTCTCAAGAGAAAACTCTCAGTTCACATTTTTGGTTAAGTTGCAAAGTTTGGAAACAGAAGCAGATGCTTTATATATAATTTTATATAAATATACACATAGATTGTGTCTGCTTGTTTCAGTAATCCTTCCCAAAAGCTACTGCATCTTTCTCCGTCATTCATGCTGCGTGGGTTCCAGCGTACCTGCACCCCCCCCTTTCCTTCCCAGGGCTAGTTTTCCTGTTCTCCTCTCCCTCCCTGCACCAGCCTCTCTTGATTTTGTCTCGGATTTCCCCAGGAAAAAGGGCTACGCTCTGGCCATGCTGTAAAAAATACAGTCTTCCTGATACATAGCCTGGGAAAGCGGAGCAAAAGTCCTCTCTATGTTGGCGTCTAATCTCTTCCAGCCTGACACATTCAGTCTTTTTTTTCCACTGTGATTTCCAAGCAGCTACTCCTTTTTGAGTTTTTTGTGGCTTTACAATTGCTTAACATCCCGAGAAATTTCTAATAAATTATTTCTTATAAATATGCTCCCATTATAAAATGTATTTTATATTTTGCAAGTTTTTTTCTCTCTCATTTGAACAGAGCACAACAAAGAAAATAAATGTCTTTTCTTTGAAAAAACAAGAAAAAACCTAGTTTTCTATGACTTTGATATGTGCTTGTATTCGAGACAAAAACAAGTAACAAAAGCAGTTTGTTTGCATGTCCTGAAACATTTATCTTGCATCCCCTACATCAGCTTCTTCCAAGAACTTTACCTCTTTAAAAGTTGATTCATAATTACTCAGAATTTTGTTACAAAATCTATTGTTGTTTTTTCTTTAAGTGGCATGCTTTGTCACGCCACATCATTGAACACTATGGAAAACAGGCCATGTATACTGGTTATACATTAAATAGACAAAGACATGCATAATAAAACAACACTACTAAGGTTCCATCAAATGTCCTGTAATTTAAAACATTTGAATGGCTGCAGGATTCCCTCTGCTCCTCTCCGTGGTTCCCTGCTGTTATACACCCCACTCCAGCCCATTCATCTCAGTGATGAACATGCAACAGACTACGTGCACAGCGACTCACAAAAACACAAACAGCACAACCCACTTGAGTCTCGCTGTTTGGATGAGGAGAGGAATGTTGAGCATGTAGCTTCTTTACAGTCTTGGCTGGAGTGCGAATGACAGAGCTAGAGGCTCCCCCATTCATTACAACATAATAACCCTATCACCGCATTCAAATACATGGACACACATAGAGTCCATGAACTCATTCACCTCTGGGAAGGTGACGCTTTTTTATTTTAGCGGGACGGGGTAGAGGGGGGATTGTGGACATTCTTTTTACAGTATCTCAATTTCTTCCAATGCTTGCAAAACATTTGGAACTTTTGAGATTAAATTCACAGGCAGGTCTGACTGCATGTTGTCAAGTTGGTGCCAAAATAAAAGAAACACTGAGATCAAGTATCTAAATGGAGTATTTGGTGTTAATACAGCCACCAGAAGAGCTTCAGTGTGACTTGGAAGTCGTGCAAATGGCTCCAGTCCATTGGAAGGATGCCACAACATTCTTCAATAAGTACTTCTCCTCTTTATATTCTGCTGAAGGTGCTAAAACAAGCCTTCATCAGGTGCTGTTAAAAATAATGTGAATGAATACCAGAACTAGCTAATTATGATGCCTATTAAAGAGGTGCTTACATGTCAGTTGTCTTTTTAAAGTTGTGGCACAAACAGCTAGCTAAGGTTGCAGGATGTAAGGGAAACATTCAATTGTGATATTATTGTAAAATATTGCCACAACAGTATCAGTTTCTATAAATCCACATTAGCTCACAACATACTCCATATGTAAGTGGTAGGCATTTAGGGGTGTTGACATCCCAAATACACATTTTGAGAAAACACTGCTTTGTATGAAATTTGTATCTGCTTTTCTCTTGGTTTGCAAAATTGATATTGCACACAATCAGTACGGCACTTCAGGCAAATATTCCATATATTGTGAAGTCCGACATGGTGCTGTGCAAAGATAAAAGTTTGTATTTCAATTTCAAACATTTGAAAATTGCAACATTTTTTCATAGAGTTCAATTTTCAAGTGTTGATGTTCCTGAAAAAAATACCAACTAATTTTTATGTTCACCCCATTTAGACGTCTGAGCTTCACAAACAGCTTTGCTCTCCTTTTATAGCTGCTCTGTCTGCCCATGATTTCTTTATGTGACTCATTGATCAAGTAGAAGATTACAATTTATTTGTGTATTCTAGTGTATTAAACTAATGCCAAAGTTTTACAAATCAATTTATAAGAATGTTATCCTAAAAAGGCCAGATTGGAATTTTTCATTGTACACTATATTGACTCCTGTGATAAAATTTATATACTATCTTAAGTTTTAATCATCACTAAATAGAACAACTCTGCCACCTGCTGACATAAATAATTGTCTGCAGTTTCCTTAAAATGTCTTTTTCATTCCACATTTAATTTCCCTTCAGGGCGCGCCACAGAGAAGCATCTGGCTCCATCTAGCCCTGTCCTCTACATCCTCTACTCTTCCACCAATTAGATGCATGTCCTCTTTCACTACATCCATTAATATCCTCTTTGGTCTTCCTCTAAAGTTTCCTTAAAATAAAAACTCTGGATATTTTATTCGTTACAGAATCAAAAAACTTAGATTATGATTATATTTTTCTCCCTTAATCTAGCAGTCCATATTAACATAAATGGAATACTTGAACTCTCAAACAATATATCAAATAGCCAGTTAGTATTATTCCTTGTTAAATTAGAACATCCAAATTTACATTTTAAAGCCCAAGTTGTAACACAGCAACATTTTACTCAAGTGTGACACAATCATGATTTTTCTTTGATTTCTGCTATTTTCTAGGGGTGCAACGGATCAGAAAACTCACGGATCGGATCGGTTCACGGTTTTGAGTCACGGTTCGGATCAATTTTCGGATCAGCATAATGAAAAAGAAAAGACAAAAAACTTTGCTCTCTCATTATTTTTTAAAACACTGAGCAACTTTTTTATGCTCAATCCTCATAAATACAAACTGCATTTAACTCAAGACGTCAATCTGATGCTTCAATAAAGTTTTGAATCCTATTAAAACTAATTAATGGGGGAGATAGACTCATATGCCACCTCAGGGTCACAGACCTGCTTCTGTCAAACTAGCTGTCACAGCTGGGGGGGGGGGGGGGGGGTGCGTGACGCACGAGTTATATTAACGTTTATTAGCTCGTATAAAAGCCCAACATAACGTTATCTTAGACAGAAACAGGTGAATCTAGTTTGTCTATCAGAAAGATGGATTTCCAGCTGATGGAGAGAGAGACAGAGGAATCAGAGGCAGCGCGCGCGCAGCAGAGACTGGATATTGATCAGCGATCCTTCGTTCTGGTGTACTAAAACGGCTGAAGCCAACAGAGTTAACCTCTATACGTGATGCAAAACAAACCCCTTTCTAAGAGGGGAATAATCTGCAGATTCACAGCGCGTGAGCACAGAACGTCGGGGATTATTTAGCAACGCACGCGCTCTACATGAACCGCGAACCACGTGCGTTCCGAACCGTAGAGGGTGATCCGTACGAACCACGGATCGATGATGATCCGTTGCACCCCTACTATTTTCTCTCATCTCTTTTTAATTTGTAATACAAATTTCACAGCTTTAGTTTTCCCATCTAATCCTAACAACATTGCAAGAAATGCATACTTCACTGGAGTTACTGCTCAAATTTTCCTCATACCTCTAGCATCTAAACAGCCGATACAACCCCTATTGGTCCAAAGGTGTGTAAACAAAAAGTACCTACAAAATGAATGTGTACAATGAAACTGAGGTACTAACCCATTTCATCTGGAAGAGTATGATTCATTTCTGCCCACAGGATGGCGTGCTATTACTCTGTAGAGAAACAGAAATCATTTGGTAAATGTGTAGTCACAACATTAACACATCTGACATGTGTGTCTACATGTTAGTTGGACTAGAAATTAGCCTTTATAAGGAGCAAGAACAGCCTCTTAGGTTGATGAAATATAATGTTGTATATGTGGGTAATTTAGATGCCTTCTGCACTTTTAGAAGTTGTAAAATTGATGATCCCATTAAACTTCTTCATGTGCATTGATGACTACTTTTATTTGAGTTGATTGTTTTACAGAAACTTCAGCTCATGGTATATTGTTAATTTCCTTTGTTATGTGAGCTACGTCATGATGTATTTGTGCCATTTGTCTATTTAACACTGCAATGTTTTTGAAACTTGAAATCATTTTTCCCCACAGATGTTTCCACTTAGCAACTCACGAATTCACGTTCTTTATTGGTGTTTTTGAGACTAGCAAAATGAATGTAAGGAGCAAACACACAAAGATACAGAACTTTCACTGAAGGCAATTCTTTTTATCTTTTATCGCCCCCTCGTGGTGGGAAAAACCTCGATATGTTTTTTAGTGTTAGCTTGTGTGACTCGGTTAAATCAACAACACACTAAAATGACAACTGCTCAAATGTGTGTGTGTGTTTTATTAAGACGTAAAACCCCCCAAAATATCGTACATTTAACACAGCTGCTGACTCAGTCTAATGAGCTACTTCACAAACCTCAAGGCTAAGTTGACATGTTGCTCTTCTACACATCACTTTTTTTAAAAACAAGTAAAAATGACCGAATTACAATAGAGTAATACTGTCATAATGGTGTGAATAAACTCACCCTCGACTACTTTCTCTTAGTTAATAGTCGTAAGGTAGAAGACTACCTTATTTGATGCTAATAAAATGTCGTCCGTTTGTTTAGCTTACAAGTTTTGGAGTAATTTATCCCCGAGTTTGGGTTTCAGGCAGCAATAGCTCCCACATCACAACAGCCGGGACATTGACTTTGTTTAAATATATTAAGACCAAATAATTGAGTTGTGTCATATTTTTAATTCAAAGTATAAATATCTCGGAATATATCAGATTTGATCAACAACTGGAATAAGATTTTGATTATTTTCAGCCTGTAAGATCAATAATAAGGGAAAAAATTTAGCAGTTCTTGTTCTGCTGGTTAGGTTTCAGAGAACATTCTCGCGGTTGCAGTGAACTACTGCCACCCTCTGGTCAAAATACATATAACAGGCACATGGTTGTAAAGGTAAAAGCAGTGAAATTATTTTACCTTAAAAAAACAAAGTAGGTAATAAGAAATTATAAATAAAAATATGTGTATCATTTTTATATTTACAGATTTCAATTCACTGTAGTAATTGGAATTATGATGTTAGAACACTTTTTTTTGTTTTTGCAACTTAAGCAAGAGTTTATGTACCTTCAACTAAGAAATGCAAGATGGTTATGTGTTTGTGACTGAATGGGAAAAGTTGTATACATTTCACTTGGATATCAGAATGTGGACGTACCGGTATTTTTCACAATTTTCACCATATAGGAAGCAAAATTGTGTGTGTGTTTTTGAGAAGTGAGTGAACAAAGTTTGTGTACTTGCAGTAAAAGGTGTAAAAGATGCATTTGTGGAAGAGAGAAAAACAAGTATGCAACATATGAAGTCTATATTAAGAGACTCTGCTGCTGGAATTGTTATTTCTGTTAGCTTTGACGTTAGCATCAGCTCCGGTATGTGATGACAACAAACACCTGTGAGCAATCAACTACCTCTGATACCAATGTTTGCTGATATTGAATGTTGCTTAGTATTTTGTTTATTTTGTGAGTTTTAGCTGGTGAATATTGACTGGAAACATTGTTAAAGTATAAGTAATTTAAAAATGAAATAGTTTAAATAAAATTAAAATGTTTAAGAGATTTATATATTTATACCAATCAAATACTGCCATATTTATTGTAATTATATTCTATATAAGTACATTTATATGAAAATATTTCAAATGAAAATATGCACTTTAAAGTTAAAATTAATTGTTAAGTATTTACTTATTTGTCTAATCTAATAATATAAACACTATTATGATTTGGTGTGTGGTATTTAAATGGTATTTGTCTTTATCATATTTAGTTGAGATGGGCAATTTATGTATTTAATTTATGTAAATTTGAATTATTGTTAGTATTGTTATGTATTTCAAATGTTTACTGTATATTTATATACTTTTTTGTTTGGATTTAAGGTTTTTACCTGCTAAAAGACCACCTGTGATCAAAATTAACTTAAAATAAAAATGAAAGATAAAAGGAGATAACAGCCTGGTCCTTGAGTAAATCCAGTTGGGAGAGCTGCGTGGACGCTTTCGTCCCTTTCAAGTGGGGAATCTGCACAAACCAAGGCAGAACTTGACACTTGCCGCCGACATTTTTCAGCCAATGAAATTCAAATTTCTGCATTCTCTCAACATGCATGCGCATCGACCAAACCTGTACCAGTAGGGGGCGCTGTACAGGACGCTCCGTGTGTTTCTCTTGTTTACCGTCTCGTTCACTGAGGACTCACAGCTCATTTCTACTAAAAACTTACCCATTTCCCAGCTAAAGATGGATTTATTTTTATTTTTTAAACCTTTCACCTCACAGAATGGCAAGGCTTGACAGGGTTACGCGTTTATTTTGGTCAGAAAGTTCATCCAGGGCCGAGTAAAGTTCAGCCTCAGAGTCCAGCAGCAGCACGCTGCTAACGGAGCTAACATCAGAAGCAGCAGGGACAGAGAGGGCTCATCAGACCCTCGTAGTGTTGGAATAAGATTGTGAACTGTGAGTGATTAAACCCTACACATTGAGCTGTACAGTTTATGCCCAAAGTATATGCGCCGTGCACGCGCGCACACGCGACCGGACGCGCGTGTCGAGATGTTTTGAGGAGGAGCCTTTGGACGTTAGATTCAAAAACTGCTCTCTTGCTGAAATAATCCAGAGTGCGGCTTTAATGAAGGACTGTAATTTGGTAGAGCTATGGAGGTTCAAAAACCCAGCCCAGCAAACTTACTCCTGCTGTTCTGGTGCTTCTAGAAGCTTTTCTAGAATTGATTACTTTTTGCTTTCAGCTGGCCTTATATCAAATACCATGGATTGTTGGTATGATGGTATTCTTATCTCTGACCATGCCCCACACTCTTTCTGCTTAATATTTATAAACTCAATACTACGTTCCAATCTATGGCGTTTACAACCGATATGGCTCAGAGACCCAGGCTTTATTAAATTTATCGGAGAACAAATAGATCTGTACTTTGATGAAAACACCAATCAAACTTCCGCTTCAATAAGGTGGGAGGCCTTTAAAGCCTTCCTGAGAGGTCAAATGATTAGTTATACAAGTTTTAGATACAAAGCAGAGACACTACAAATGGATAAATTAGAAAAATTAATAAAAGAAAAGGAAATGATGGTCTTTCAAAACCCGAGTGATACATTGACTACGGAACTGTAGCATTATCAAATATGCTATAACCTCTGACTCCTGTAACCATCAAAAGCAATAATCCATCTTTTTCCCAATAACTTGGATTAAAATTACTCTTTATTATGTCTTAACCTGAATCAACATTCTTCCAAGGGTTCGGTCGTACCGGAAGACCCACAGTACTTTCTTTAGTTATAATAATTAAACTTAAAGACTCTTTGATGTCTAACCCTAACTATTAAAGACAATCCATTTACTGACAAGAAATGCAACAATCACACAATTAGAATAGCTCTAAATGAAACTTTATTTCCTGGTAGAATGAACAAAAATAATATAATTTACAAATTTAATTAAAAATCAATTGAGAGGCTAAGAACTATTTACTTAAAACTTCCTATACTTCCAAAAGCTAAAGAAGCACACTTCAAAATAATGAATGCAATTTATCCTTCCAAAGAGTTATTAAGAATTCGGTTCAACATTGATGACAATAAATGCTCATTCTGTGAAAATGACATAGAAACTATAGACCACATCTTCTATGAATGTTGTAAAACAAAAGTGTTTTGGGAAAACTTAGAAAAATGGTTTAAACAGAAAATTACCCTTCTAGAATCGATCACTAAAGACATGATCATATTTGGAATATTACTGAACAACAAAAGAAATGAACTCTGCTGTAACTTAATCCTTTGTTTAGCCAAATTCTTTATCCATAAACAAAGAGTGATGAAATCTTTCCCTGTCTTTACTGTATTCCTAAATGAATTCCATTCATATTTGAAATCCCTAAAATATATTGAAACGAGTGATAAAGACCTGTATAACATGTTAATTGAATTTCCCACAAATGTAACTTGATCCTAAATGTAATGTTCTCTCTCTCTTTTTATTTATTTTTTTTAACTATTCATTTTGTTCATTACTTTATTGTGTTTACTCAATTTCTATGTGAATGCTCCTGTTTGAACTAAAATTTGACAAATTTGTTTAAATATAACGATGCCATATTTGTTTGTATATGTATTGTTAAATAAAATAAAAATAAAAAAAAGGTTGCTGTCCGCCATCTTTGTCCGCCATCTTGTGGCTGCAGCCAGGTACTTTAAAACCTACTTTTAAACCTGGGATCCAGTGAGAACATCTTTCTTTCATAAACCAACTATAATTTTGTGTAAATGTGCAGTTTTTGTCTCATAATGAAATAAGATAATAATAATATAATAATAATAATAATATCTTTAACTTCACTGGATGTTTATTTTCCTTTTTCTTTTTTTCTAATTTTTCTGTCAGTGTAAGCTTCTAGCTTGATGACTGGTCATTTTCTGTTTTTAGCGATTCTTTATTTGGTTTTAAAATAAATTGTTTAGCATCAATCTACACAATTTATTTCTATTGTGAAATGTGTGTCATGTGGCTGTCATATGTAAGTTTTTTAATGAAATTAATTCCTTGTTTGTTTAATAAATATTTAAACAAATAAACCTAAATGTATACAGACTATTTTTTTCTATATGAACTTTAATCTGATTGTTTACCTTTCTTAAAGTACAATTCACTAGAACCTAATAGAAATCTGTGGAAACTTGAGAAACTGTCACGTGGTTTAAATCTTTTTACCACGTGACCTTCCCGTCATCTCTTAAAACAGATGTAGTAGGTGCAGTACATGTTGTTAGTTACGTTGTCATAGTGTTCTTCTGAATCATACTCCCAGTTTTGCTCCACTGACTCTTTGTTGTGATATTTGTATCAGATATATTCGTGACTTAGAGCAGAATATAAATATCCAAACTTTTCTGATTCACCAAACACAGCTAGCGTTGGCTAGCAGTTGTAACGCGGAGCTAGCTAGGCAGTTGGGCAGTTATGGAGTGGCTTGGTAACAGAGCTTCAAGACACCCAAACGAGGAGTCAAGCCCTGACTCAGCTTCGACGGCCAAGGGTTTTAGAGGATGCTATCCTCCCCAACAGGTAATTAGCTTTACAGTCGCGTTTTTATTGGAAGACTTCCACCTTAGCAAATGCATGCTAAGTGGCTAATACTTATCTTGTGCGTTGATGTTAAGTTTTACTGCTTACCAGTAAGATAATGTCAGTTTTCAATAATATTATCTCCTAAATTAGTTTGCCAATTGGTTGTTCTTTCAACAAAGGAATTGAGTTGCGTTTTAGAAATGAATGCTAACCATAAACAGAGTGGCGCAATAAAACTAGCTGTATTTTACCTAAGTATTTGTCAATGAGGATATCGCATGTGGTCATCTCCTCGGAAAATTATTATAATAGGTCTTGGAGAAGGGATTCTTATGAGGTATAATAACAATGGTGAGATAAAGGCCTAAAACAGACCACTGCAGGTTCACAACACCTCAAAAATATTTTCTATACATTCACAGCTGTCAGGAAAGGCTTATATACGAAAAGCTAATGGCCTACTTTAGTATGTAGACTTTACAGTACGTGTGAGGCTTAAAAACGCAAATGACACAAATGTTGGCTTTCACCAACTTTGGTGTTTCGTTATATTTAAGATATTTTTGTCATGTGTTCCTATGGTTCTTTGAAGTTTAATTGCATGTATTTTAAAAGATATGAAGGCTTTCATGATAATTAAATTAAGTTTACACAATTAGTCAATATTTGCTGTGTTGGCATGGCATGCAGACATTCAACTTCTAGTCCAAATCCTGACTGATGGAATTTTATTCTTGCATAATTAGGGCTCAGAGTTCGTCCAAATTTGTGGCATTTTGTTTGTCCACAGGTTTTTTGATTATTCAGTTCAATGTATTTATAAAGCTCCAGTTCACAACACAAATCATCTCAAAACACTGTGCAAAGCAACAAATCTAAATTCTTTCATGTCCAAAACCGATTTCAGTAAATTCAATTCAGTTGTGATAAAATGACAATTAGTCAGATCGTCCTGCTATAAAAGAACCAGGAGACTGGATTGAATCATCCTTTCAATGCTATCCCCCATTCTGAGTAAGCACAGTACGAGGGTGACGGTGGGAATGGAGGAATCTGCAGCAGAACCAAGCTCAGAATGTGCAGCCTTCTGCCTCTGACAACTGGGGTCTGAAATAATGGGAAAGATAAACACCGATGGACTGGGGCAGACATCATCTCTAAAACGGAGAACAAAGTTAGTGGCCAAAGCTAACCTGAACTATAGGAATTATCAAAGAGGAATGTCTGACGCTTAGTCTTAAAGGTAGACAGGGTTATAAGTTGGAAGCAAAACTTTAAAATCAATTCTGGACCTTAAAGGGAGCCAATGAAGTGATGGTAAAATTGGATAAACTTGATCTCTACATCTAATTCATCATAACTGGCAGAAGCATTCTGGATCAGCTGGAGGCGTCTCACAAAATTTGGAAGTAATGAATGCATGGACTATTTTCTCTGCATCACTTTGGGTCAGGATGTTTCTAATTATAGCAATGTTATGTAGGTGAAAGAAAGAAGTCATAGAAACATGTTTTCTATGAGAGTTCAAAGACACTGGAGGCCAAGTTAATGCCATCCAGGGTTCAAAAGCCACAACCTCGTCTAGTTTGAATTCCAAAATAAAAAATGATGTCATTCGGGGTTTTATGTCTTTAAGGCATGCTTGTAATCTAATTAACTGATTGGATTCGTCAAGCTTCATGGATAAATACAACCACAGTGTCTCGTTCAGATTAAGGTTTGAGGAGTTTCGTTGACTCCATATTTTGAACTTTTGTTTTTCAGTCCACTCGTTAATTTCGCCTAGTCCAGTTTACCCCCATAAATTTGTTTGACAACATTAATAACAAAATATCAAAAGCAAACTACCAGCATATTACAAATACTAGCGATATGACAGATTTCTACTAAATGCAAACATGTGAATATTGTGTAAAATAAAGTAAGAAGTTAAATAGACACAAGAGATAAAGATAAGGGAAAATAACAGTTTTCATGCTAATAAAAACAGATAAAACCTGTAAAGCTTCACTGACAGTTTAGAAATTACTCAGTAAATATCTCTTTCCCTCACAGCAGCCACCATCGTCACACCTTTGTGACTGTGCCATGGCCTCGCTGTGTCAGAAGGACTCCATCGTGTCCAGCTGGAGACTGGCTGAGGCGCAGGACCAGTTATGCTCTTTAGGAGTTCACAGCTCCGAGTCGCTGGAGCAGGAACGTGCTCGGACTCTGGCCTGTCCGACAGAACTCACCAACACGGAGGAGGAGTGGCGTCGCAAGGAGAGCATGTTATGTCAGGGACCCAGCCGCAGCCCTGTGCTCGGTGATACTGGAAGTTGGGATGTTTTTGATAAGGTGTGTTGAAATGTACTTTTTTAATGCTTAAATTGTAATTAACGTCTGAGTGGAAAAAATGATTGTTTTAAGTTGTTTAATATTTATGTCTAATGTATTTTATTTTCCACCCTAGAGTATCATCAATGTCCCAAATCAACCTGTAGAAATGGATCAGGAGAAACGCAAAACATTTCTTCAGAAATATGAACAAGAGCTCAGACATTTTGGTGAGTGAGCTACACAATTTTACATATTTATGCGTTTTTTTTTTTTTCTTCTTTTTTTGGGGGTTTAACTTTCACCTGTTCTTTTACATTTGACTTAATGCAACTCTATGATGATTACAGTTAGATCATTTGCTTTGCTGTAAAAAATATCTAGCATTAAATACAACATTTTCTCAGAACAGCTTCAAAGTATACAGGCTGTTTCACACTTTAGGATGGATATTTGTTGTTTCAGGTATGTTGCGGAGATGGGATGACAGTCAAAGGTTTCTCTCAGACATGCCTCAGCTCATCTGTGAGGAAACTGCAAACTTTTTAATTTTGTGGTGCATTCGACTACAGCAAGAAGGGGTAATGTAATAAGACTGAGATGATGTTATGTTTGTCTTAATCCACTATTCTTCAACAGTATGGTTTTTATTAAGAAACCCAAAACAATATGTAATATAACTTATTATAATCGTTTTGTGTAGATATACCCTTAATTTTCTTTTTTGCACCTGTAAATGTTCCATCTGGACAGGGATTTTGCTTCATTATCCATGATTTATTGCTCTCACACCCCCTTTGTTCTGCAGAAAGAAGCGTTGATGGAGCAGGTGGCACACCAAGCTGTGGTTATGCAGTTCATCTTGGAGATGGCTTCAAACTCCCAGCAGGATCCTCGCGGCTGCTTCAGGCAGTTTTTCCACAAAGCCAAAGTAATGCACGCACATGTGATTAACACTGTACATGTTTACGAAGTCTCTATACCTGCTGCTGATTTCCTTTCCTGCTTTGTAGGAGGGACAAGACGTTTATTTGGATGTCTTCCATGCAGAACTCGAGGCCTTCAAACAGCGAGTTAAAGAATATACAGTCAAATATAAAAGTGATACTTTGAACATTCAACAGCAGAGTCCCGACACAAACTTCACACTTGAAGCCAAAGAAGAAACAAACTTCATAATCCAAGTAAGTTTCTGCCGCTGAGGCTCGTAACCTGTTGCGGTAAGTGTGTTCAACTGATAGAGGGCGCCATTGGTCAATTGTGTGTTTCTTATTAATATTTGGACAAAATAATGTCATATCTACGTGATGATTGTTTTTTATTTACATGCTTATCATTTAAATAATATACTAGTGAGGAAATGTTTAAATATGGTAGAATAAAACAGTTCAAGTGGCTTCAGCTGAAATTAGACTTTCAGATAGTTTTTAACAACCTCTTCTGTCTGTTAGAAAATCTGAACATCATTAATCGGGCAAATAAAAATTTAATGACATACTTTTTAACTTTTTAAATTGAATTATTGTTTTGGAGGGGGAGGGAGCAAAAAAGTTCTACCAGCCAATAAATAGAAATATGCACAAAGAACAATGTAAAACTTTAAATAAATCAAAAGAAAAAAGCTTTGTTAGTGTACTTCATTGGCAGCAACACACAATGTTTTTACTTATTGTTCTGATATTCTTTTTGCTGCTTTAGAAGAACCACTGGATTTATTCAGTTCCATTAATTTCTAGTAATTATTCTTTTATCATTAATAAAATTGACTGTTTAGAGTATTTTGGGGTTCTTCATAGACTTTGTACTTCTGGAGGAAAATCAAATAGTCTCAGTTTTCCCAACAAGTCTGCTCTGCCAGTAGGTAGAGTGTTCATCCTGTAACTCGAGGGTTGTTGGTTCGATCTCCACTGGGTCACCTTGTCATTGTGTCACACGTCACCTGTTGGTGGGGGTTGGAGGGTTTCCGGAGGCGCCTGTGCATGGTCAGCGTGTGAATGACTGTAATGTAAAGGACTTTGTAGTCCATGACTCAGAAAAGCGCTATACAAATGTGGGACATTTACATTTTGTTTCTAGCAGACTGGTTCATCTGTAAACTAGCGTGTTTAGGTAACACAAGTTTAAGTTGCAAACTGCACTTACATCTAAATTATTTCCGTTTTAGTTTTATTAAAAGCCTTTCATTTTGAGAAATCATAATAAGTACAATTGGAGATAAAATAATATGTGTGTGTGTTAGTTTCAATAATCAGATGCTGTCTTGTGATAAAATGACAATCATGGTAAGTAGGGTGTTGCCTCAGATTATTGAAAAATGTTTTCCATTGTAGCTTGAAAAGGCCTTTTGTAAGTGACGGAGAGAATGGGGGCCACCTCCCTGCTGCTGGCCCCACAGATTCTCTAACTGCCAAACATCTACATGTTGGAAAAGAGAAAACCCTCCCCTTCTCAAAGGAGCTCACTCTGAGGCTCGATCTGCTTTTAGAGTTTTGTCATGGTGTCTCATGTGACCGTATTTTGATCTTTGTAAACTTCTGATTGTAGAAAAGATCATTAAGAAACCATTTAAAATACAAAGTCAGGATTTACTGATAAAATTTGATAAGTATGTTTTTTAGCTCAAATTAGCACATTAGAGAGCAGTTACATAACCCGCCCGCCATAGTAAAATAAACTGAATTCAGCCAGTTTTTAACACGCATTAATGTCTAAATGTGATCATCTATTATTGCTGAACTGTTTTTTCCTTCCTGTCTTCCATCAGGACACAGAATTTACCATGAAGCGTTGCTTAGAGGCTGGACTTTGGACAAGCACAGGAATAAGGACAAAAGATGATGCTTCAGAAACAGAAGACATCCGAATGATGGAGATCTCGTAAAGATCAGAGGCTCCTGCTTTTCTTCCACCCCCCAATAGGAACCCTCTGAGTTTAGATCCTCTCGTCGAGCAAGCTGAAACACCATCACAGAGCAGAAATACATGGAGACATCAGTCTTCACGCTGCCATTATTAACAGTAAAAGATGTTTTATGGGAAATGTTTCTCTGCATCGCCTTTAGTACATGGCTATAGCTGTGGCTTTTTCCAGCTAGTAAATGCTCGTGTTGTGCCATAACCTTTTTCAAAGATGTAGTTTCAAAGGTATTTCTCATGCAACAGAGATGAAGGTTCTTTCAAAAACAATTGCACATTAAACCAAGTCACACAACAAATACTAAAAAGTGAAGTATTTGGGCAAAGGTTAGGCACCAAATAGCTCCCCTGAGTCGGGACTTTGTTCAGAGGATCATTAAGGACTCATGAAGCCTGAGAGAACAACGATTTGATTAAAATCATGTAAAAGCATGATTAGAATTGGTGATATTATGAGGGTGTTTTTGAAGAATTAATATATCCAAAAGATGATGGCTTTTTATACCGTAAATTCTTCATCTTGTCACTTTGGTTTGTGTAACAGAAGCTACACTCACATGTCCACACTGTATGCTAACATTCAAAAGGGAGTTAGTGGATGCTATATGGATGAATCTCAGTCATATGAACAAGAGTAAGAATATTATGGGTTCTAGTATTTGTTGACGTCATCCATCTGAGGGAGAGACCATACTTAAAGGATAACCCAGCATCAGTGCTGTGGTCAGAGAGTCCCTGTGAGTGTCTGCAGCTTTCACCATCACAACTGATCTGAATGTAAAAGAGCTGCACACAATCCAGCTAGTGTCTGACCATAAATGATGTTATCTTTAGGCGGGTGCATGTGCTTAGCTGATTTTGATACAGAAGTGGTCAAAGTGAGCCTAACGGATGGTTAAAGATCATTTCATTATTGGCTTGTTTCATTTGACCCATCTTGTTGCTTTAGGTGGGACAAATTCAAAATAAGATGTGTAATCGACCTGACAAACGATCAGAGTGGCCTTATGTTTTGTTTTCTACGCATGCTGTGTGATAAGTGTGTGAGGGTTAACTTTCCAAAAAGTATTCATGGGTGTCTGGAGGGGCAGGAAATGGTCAAGTCTGCAAATAACTGGAACTGAAACTATCGTTTCATTTATTTATGTTCATGGAGTTTAAACCAAACTAGATCTCAAACCCAAAATCTAATAGATCATTTGAACACTCCGTTAACATCATGCACAAGAGCTAAACGCTGACAATATGCCACGTAGAACAATTCAGCTGAACAGGAACTTTTTTAGTTTATTATAAATGTAGGTTCTGTCTGGGTTCAGAAGTAGAAAAGAAGCTGATTTTTACCTTCCTGTTTGTTAAATGATCTCTGATCTGCTCTCTAGGAGTTTCAGTGGATTTATCCTCTGGTTTATTTAAGTTTCTGATGACAACCGACAGCTTCAACAAAATCTGAGCTGATAGTTTCTCTGTGCAGGTTGTTTGTAGAAAACCGTATGGAGGAGTAGTGGAAGGGCTGAACTTTATTTATGTGCATAAAGACAAGATCCTTATTTTAAAAAAATTTTAAATATATTTTTAAAATATTTTTATTTAAATAAAAAACCTGAATTTTTATTTTTTTCAGTCATGCCAAATTTTGTGTAGAATAATATTGGACAATGTAAACTTCAGCATGATTTAGTTTGGTTCTGCGCTGCTTTTTTGTCAAAGAGGAGCTTTTATCACATTTTTGGGTCCTGTATACATTACTCTGGTTATATTTTAATCAGATTTTTTTCGGTTTGTGCCTCCAAGCCACATACAAACTTCAGTTTTTGGTGAGGAAAACATTTTTTCTTTCTTTACCGTTTTTGTGTAGACATAAGATACAGCTTTCAAAAACAACCTAGTAGTGTGATGGTAATAATTCAGAGTTTTTGTCAGATTAATGTGGATATTTGTTTTAAAAATTACCTAAAAAGTGTAGACAGGACTTTAGGCTTTGATGTATTTGTTCCCTAATTTATTTTTATATTTAAGAAGTCAACAGAAAATGTACAAATCTGCTGCGCAACAGTCAGGATGTTGGCAGCAGTCATCAGTAAAGTATTAAATATATTCATAGCTGCTGTAAGTTAATCATTTTGCAGCCGAGTCCTTATTTTACTAATCTTCTCTGGCATTTCATTCATTAGATCATCACAGATACTAGGATGACTCCATCAGGTATTAACAGCAGTAAAGTTCAAAAAGCTGCAGTGAATTTAGGTATTTAAAAAAAAAAAAAAGTTTATTTCAGTTAAACTATCATTGCATGAGTCACAATGATTTGATAAGTTTATTCTGCTTTTACACTTCACTTTTAAGTGCACAATTTGTTTATTTCCCCCCTTATATTTATTATTAAACTATGCAAAATAATTGTTGGGCTCGATGCCGTCTCTGGTGTCTTGGCTTCCTGAATTCTGTGTTTCTGGATTGAAGAGTTTGGACCCTGAGCAACATTTTTTAGGAATATTGTGAAATGCATTTTGTTTTTACAGTAGATTATTAAAAGTTCTACAATGAATACCATAATGTTTCTGTTCTTCATGAATCTGCTGCAACTATACAGTGAGATCAGCAGCTTTAATAAATAAAAAGTGGAGTTTAAATGCAGCTTTGTCGTATTTCAAATCGTCCACAGGTGGAGCTTTTTAACTGTGTTGGGGGCTAAAAAGAAACAAAAACAATGTCTGCAAATACACAGTTACATTCTACAGTAAAAGGTTTATTATGGTCTATAAATACTTGACATTGTTGATTTATATATGAAAACGGAGAAGAATGATGCGTTTAAACACTAATCAAGTGTTAAAGAACCCACAGAATTAGAGACGATACATGACGCGTCAGCATTTTAAGGCTTTTAACAGGGTAAACATTTCAAGCATTGTGCAAAAGTTACAAGCTGAAACATTCCAGCAGCATTTAACCCTGTAAAATCTGTCAATGTATTATGAAGACGCATTAAATGCTCACATCAAGGAACAAATGGTCAAAATGGTGGAGTGCTTCAGAGGCATCAATTAAGACCTGAGGTGTCTGAAATATGCTGTTGCATAATGTTTTCTTGTGATCATTAAAAATATTCAATACAATAAATGTGGATCATGATTAGAACAAAACACCTTTGTTGAGCTGGGGTCAAAAGGCACTTGTATGCATAAACAGCACGTTCCCTTTAAGGGAACTAAAGGGAAACAAAAGGCAGTTATGCACACAAAGCTGAATGAAGGACTTATGAATAAAAAGCATTTGATTTAGCTTATGGTAGCAGGTCACATGTCCATTCTTTTCTCTGTAGCTGGGATCACAGTTCTCCAAACCACTTGTCATGTTTCAGCACTTAACTGGATTCATAATGGCACAAAATGGAATGGACACACTCGATATGCTCGCTAATAACAGGTGTTTGAAGGATTTTACACACGCCTGAGTTTCCCAAACTAATGTCAACATTGTAGTTTTATGATAAGCTGTGAAGACAAAAAAAAAACTCTAGTCTTTAGTTATGTTACATGAAATTAACTAAATTTGCTTGACTTTAATCAGCGTTCACAGTATTCACCGACAGCCATCCTGCTTCCTGATTGGTCGATGCACACATTGGTTCCCTTCCGGCGTTCTAAGCCACTCTTTGGCTGAGGGAGGAGAATTTTCTGTGGAGGAAAGCTTCGACATGGGGCCAGATCTTGTTGGTTTCTGTCCCTGTAAAAGTCTCTAGCACACCTTTACTTCTGGAGGGGCGACAAATAGAAAACACAGCTGTTAATGTATACAGAACTATAAGTCATTTTAAACAGGCTTTAAAGCAAATGAAACTTAAAATTTGTGTCAGTGTTTAATTTAGTTAGAAACTACATTTAAGCATCGTGGAAGTGCATAAAAGTAGGATATTAAGGCATGTATATTGTTTTTTTTTTTTTTTAAATAATAAGGCTTTAGGATAATTGTTCAGATATTTGTTATTCATGTAATCAGAAAAAGAAACCGCCTGCGCCGTCAGTTTCTATTAGCCCTCTTAGAATTTGATCCTTGAGCAGTTCTTAGGTCACTGAGAGGTCACGGTTCATTAGCTGTGACCTTTCACCCATTTTCTCTGGGGGTGCACTTGAGTGTGACTCAGTGGTGAAATGCAACCAACGAGCCAGACTTTAGTTAAATTATTCATTTTAAAATGGCTAATGAAGTATTTTTGCAAAGTTTTTTCTTAAATATTTAAAATTATTGATAAAGCAGATGAATAAAATGAAACTAAAATATGGAGAAATGATCCTGTTAAGGCTTTAAAATGAGCTATCAAACACATAGACTCACTGACTGGTTGTTGTTCCTGGTATAAAAATGTGATTATCTCTAAATGCCACTTTACAAAACTAAAAGGCAAAATTATGAATTTATTCTGAGTAAATCTGTTTATAAATGGCCACAAATGATGTGAAAAGGCTGGCAAAATTCTGCAAATACATTTTAATTTGTGATAAGTTTACTTAAGATATATTTTTATCTTCTTTTGTTAATAAATTTAATCAAAAGGTTTATGTGAGGATCTAAACTTTAAATTAATAAATGTAACCATCACTGTCTGCAGTGTTTTGTGTGTATTTATCTATATACCTGTAGTACTCTAAGACGGGTTCTGTCTGGGTTTCGTAGGCCTTCAGCCTCCGTGTGACCGTCTCTGGTCTGTCATCATCCCTCTGGACCAGCGGTTCCCCCGTCGCATCATCGAAACCCTGGAGAGAGAACAAAAACCACCTGCTGAAGCTAACGTAAACATTTCTGTTTGAATGAGAGTCAAGCTGCAGATATTTAGTTTGTTAAGGTTTATAAACTTCTCTAGACGTGCATCAATCGAGCAGAAGGTGCTGCAAAGTGCACTGTCAGTGTTTACAAGGTTCAGATAGGTTCCCATGACAACCTGCTGACCACATCCACAGCTGCTGCAGCTTTTTGTCACCTTCACTTTGTTTTGGGTCAAAAGCTCCTGATTAGAAATCAATCAGCTGATGAAGATCGCTTCTGTGAGCTTTAAAAAAAAAAACTATAATCCTGAATTCTCAAGGTAAAAAGTCAGTTTTATTCCGATCATTTAAAAAAATGAATTAAAAATATATTTAATGATGAACTGACACGTGTATATAATGAGGACTATGCTTACAGGAACTTTAGGCGGGTTAAAGTCTGTGTTGTAGACTCTCCCGCTGGGAATGTGAGTCCAGCGAGACGTCAGTCTTTCTTTGATGGTCTGGAAAGGCACGTTGAGGTTGATGACTGTATCTACAGTGTAGACCTGATCAAGAGCTTCTGCTTGGGACACCGTACGAGGGAATCCTGGAAGAAGAAAACGAAAGATAAGGATTTAATTCCATTAAATCACCTGAAATGAAGTGAGGATAAAGTGAGCAGTCTGATGAGTGGTTTATCTTTAAAACAGCTGATTTGACAGGTTTGACTGCTGCTTCTGAGTCCTACCATCCAGCAGCCAGCCGCTGGGGTCTATCCTCCTCAGGTCGTTCAGGATGAGGCGAGACATGATGGCATCAGGGACCAGCTGACCCTGATCGATACAGGACTTCATCAACAGGCCGAGCTCTGACACAAACAGAGGAAGAACGAGGCGTATAGTTAAAGCTCTCTGAAGTATTTCCCAGGTAAAAACAAGAAGCATTTTCATCGTTCAGCTGCCTCAACATTATAGCAACAGAAGCACCATAAAAAAGGCGGAGGCTTCCTAAATAGTTTCTGTTTTCTGATACGTAGCAGTGCACAAAACAGACTCTCTCTGGGAGACAAAGAGACTTACAGGTTTACAAAGTAGACAAAACAAAACCTCAGATTGACTGTAAATGACCTCCAGGAGGACGTAGCAGACTCTAAAGCAGTGGTGCACTTTTCTACACATCCTTATAAAAGATCTGAGAAGAAAAACATTCCTGTCTTCTGACAGAAACCAGTTCTGGAGACAAAGATTTAATAGAACTTTAAGGTCACTGGGACAAAGGTTGATCAGCAAGAAGAACGAAATGTGGAGAATTTCCTAAAACAGTTCAACGTGGAGGTCAAAAGACAGACATATGATCCACTAATGGAGGGAGAACTGGATTTGATCAATTAGAAGAAAACTACGGACTCAAACATCACACTGTATGAAAAATGAGCTAGTGTTAAATGTAGTCTTCAGAGATGCACCGATTCTAGTTTTGTGTATTGATCCCCATTTCCAATTTTTTTGGCCAAGTCCAATTTATCTCAAAGAACTTTAATTAACAGAATACAACTACTTTTGGTTTTAAAAAGTGAATAACTTGAAAATTATGACTCTGGAAGTAAAAACTTCAATGGGAAAAATCTGTTAGCAAATTAGCACTTAGCGATGATTAGTTCATAGACCTAGAAAAATGTAGGATTTCCCTCTTCTTCCTTTTTCTTCTTTTTGCTGCTTGGCAATGGTGCATTCACAGACCCAAAATAACCCCAGATATTTGAGTTTCAGATCAGTTTATTACCAATTAAACTGATCATGCTAATGATCGGTCGATTCTGATCACTAACCGAATGTTGGTGCATCTCTACTTGGTTTTTTTTATAGAATAAATAAACATCACACATTTTAAAATGCACCCTGAAAATTAAGCAACAAACAAGAAAAAGTAAATGTTCAAAAATAGATTTAAAAAGTCTAAAAAGCTAAATTTCACCAAACAAAATCGGAGTTGACAACAAGGCCCTTAAAATTGTAATAAGATTATAAAACTTCTTTAAAAACAGCTTCCAACATTTGCAAAAGTTTCACTTTTTTCACACAATAAGTGTGTACTGTTTAAAGCCAGAAAACTGACAATAATTTAAGATAAAGTCTTCCCTCCATCACTTCTATTTTCACCGATCGATCCAGCTGAACAAACAAGTTCCTTGAAGACTGTGGTAGAAACTGCCTGACTGCCTTTATGCTGCTGATATAACATGAACCGGTGCTGAAGGTCAAACCAGCTGTGACACAACAGGAACTCTTCAAGGAGCCGTTTCCTGTCAATCAAATGCACTGGTGCAAAGCGTTCACTCTGCAAAAGTAACAGGACTGAATACTTCTAGGGAAAATGTCAAACTCCAAATTCAAATGTGAATTTATCTCCATATGATAATATGCAGTTTTGCTTGTTTTGGGCGCCCTCTGGTGTCCGTTTTAAATTACTGCATTAAACAAGTTACCAGATCGTTTCAGCTTCTAAACGCCAATATCTACCTGTTGAAATGTCTCCTCAGCCTTCATAGCTTTCTACAGGAGCGGTTATTTACTCTTTCAAAGAAATCAGCTGTGTTCAAGCAGGGAGAGATTGAAAAAAATCAGGAATCATGAGCTAAAAACACTCCAGCGCTAGCATAACAGCTAGCCACTTTGGGTTAGCCTAGCCCTCGTGAGACACGTGACTTCCTGGGTACCGGGACGGCGACGGAGATCTTGCAATCGTGGTTTTCCGACTGTAATCACCAGATGGGGCTAAGTGACTTTTCATTAACTCTGTAAAGGGTCATATTAGCACATACTGGCTCAAGGAAAAGATTTAAAAATATGAAAAAGTTGCATATTATCACTTTAATAACAGCATGCAGTCAAGAGGTGCAAGGTCAGAGGTTTAGGTCAAAAGACCTTTTGAGAAGATTTAATCAGGAGTAACCCAAAAAATACCTATGCAAGTGTTTGACTCAACACCAATATATGTGTTTAAGATACCGAGGTTTGTTTAACCTGTATGCAAAACATAAAATCAACAGATCCATGCTGAGTAAACACTTTAGTCTCTTTTATGTGAGAGCTGCTTCGATTGTTTGCTTAGTGGAGCTTATAGCTGCCACAAATGCAAGATTAATTTAAATTAGGTGTTCTTTGTAGAAAACTCCAAACCTGCCTTTAATTCCCCTAACTGAAGGCTGTTCTATTTATAATAGTTCATCTGTTGTGCAGCTGTTATGACATGTTTTAATCAGTAATCCATCCACTCAAAGAACAAAACCTCACAGCTCCAGTCATCTTTACAGCCCTGTAAAAAAAATCACTCAAGGTGATATTGAGCACCTACCAAAGTTCAGGTAATGTTTGCAGTATCAACATAAAATACACCTTCATTAACCTGCAGGACATGTTTGGGTTTAACTTGTGAGAAAACTTGTCTTTTTAAAGCTGTTCCTCTGCAGTATGTGACAGAAAGATAAGAGACAGGCTGTTATAGGAGTGGTGCTCTTATCACTAAACGCACCACTCTGCATGACCTTGTTTGACGTAGTGAAATGAGACATATCCTGCAGCAAAATGTATACATTATATGTCTAAAGTTTCATTTTTACACCGGACACGTGCACCCTGTCATGTGCATTGTTTTTGTTTCTGCCTTTAACTCCCTCACCTGTTTTTTCCTTGATGTTGGCTCTTAAAATATCCCCACTGGAGATGTGTTCGAGTCCAAAAGTTTTGGTAATGCGCCCGGACACCGTTCCTTTCCCCGATCCCGGAGGTCCCATGATGACAGCACGGATAACTCTCTGTAAAACCATTTCCACTCTCGGGTGTTGCTCAAATTTCAGTTTCTACGAGCAGAAATTTGTCGCGGGATTCTGATCCACCGTTTCTTCTTGATGCACAAAGAAGACAAGCTCGCAGAAAACGCTGTTCTTTCAAACTACGCAACAATGGGCGAGTCTTTAAGCTACCGGGGTTTCAACCCTCTCTCCTTCTGCTCTGCTGAAACGAGGAAGAGGAGGGAGGGGGGAGGAGAAAGGAGATGAGAAGACCAGCAGGGCAGATGGAGAGAGAGACACCAGCCCTCTGCGCACGACGCACATTGTCCAGAAAGAACTGCCTTTATGAAGAATGTATTCTCTTTGAAGGCTTTAATTGCATTTCGAGTATAATGCGGTTATATAATTGGTCTGCGGGTGAAAAAAGCTTATTGGCAGGAGGCTGATTAATCCCTTTAGATCCTTTGAACGAGCAGTCAGATCTGCATGGGGAGGCAGTCTGAAATAACGGATCATCATGTTAAATAATAAAGTGCTTTGTAAAATTACTTGTGGGATCATTTAAAAGTAATTATTCCTACTTAACATTAGCAAACATTAACATTATTCCTACTTAACATTAGCAAACATTGCTAATTTAATGTCGACTTTAAAACACATTAACATTTAAAACACTCTGTCTGGATGCTGCTGATTTATAGAAACAAAACCTGACTGGTTTAATTTGACTGCTAAAAAGAACGTAAGGCATTTGTTTACGTTTCTATACGAACTGTACCTTTAACAATGAGAAGGCCACGCCTACTCATTTGGTCTGTTTTGATTGTGCTGCCCTCTAGCGTCTCATGTGAGAATTGTTTCTTATTTAATTTGCTAAATGCATTTTTTTACATCTGTTATGCTACATTTCGTTTAAAAAATGTTATTCTATGATAGACTATCATCTATTTAACAATAACACTAGCTTACTTCCTTCTCTACTGCTTCTCTACTGATAATCTATGTTCTCCTGCAAGATATGCTGAGATCCTGCATCCCCTAATCTACTATTTTAAATGATTGTTTTTATTTTAAGGATATTTTCAGCTCTTTTATCTTTGATTTTAAACTATTAAATAATCCAAATTATTGCTTATTTTTTATGTCTATGAGGTCCCAATAATCTAAAATAGCTAGGGGAAATAAGAATTTCTGTGAAGGAATTTCTCATTAAAGACCTGAATTTTAACTATATCAAGCCCCTGATTTCCTCTCTTGTAGATAAAATATGCAGCATAGTTTCAGCAATAATATTTTTTTTGGTCCTCTTTTTTAAAGAATTTGGAAAATTCATTCTCAAGTCGAGATGATGTGACTTGGATGATTCTATCAAATCATTTCCTCACATCCAACTAGGTTAAAAAAATTTAACTTGAAAAGTATCTCAGTAAAAAAAAAACTAAGTCTTTAATAAGTTTTTCTCCTGAAAGTAAGTAACTAAGTAAGTAAAACATGACCTGGTTTTCAAATTTTCTGGAAAAAAATTTGCCTGGCATACAGTAAACCAAAAATATGAATCTGCAAGAATTTAAAATCACTGTATTAATAATTTTGACAAAAATTCACAAACACAGATACATTTCTGTAACTAAAATGTCTCATTTTATGTTTGAAGGACAAGCACCACATAAATTATGTGTTATCCCACAATACATGAATGAAAAGTTCTTTCTTTTATAAATAAACTGCACTCAAATTACCCCAATATACACATGTTTATGTTATTTGTTCGGAACTGGTTGGTTACATTTTTGTAAGTTTATTTATTTAGGTAGCTACTATTTTAGTGTTAAGGTTATTTATTTAGCTTTTTAAAAATTACATGAGTTTAAAAATTCCAGTCAAAAGGCGATGCAACAACAACAACCGGACATTTTTTACCCTCGCGACTTGCCGTATTCGCGCTTTCTTCGTCTTACTTCGTCGCTTTCCTGGCCAAAACACACGTGGATTCTACGCCAGACACAAACAACAATAACATGTCAAGCAACGGACTCTCTTATGACGGCTGTAATTTCTTTAGACAGCGTCTGGTTTTATCGACACTCAGCGGGAAGCATGTGAAAATAAAAAGCATCCGGTCTAAGGACGACGACCCGGGGCTCCGCGGTGAGTCGCAGATTCGCTCCGCATGTGGCGTCGCAGTTAGCTCGGTGGCTAACTGGCTAGCTGTTACGCAGTTGGGAGTGTGTTTAATTACTGGAAGTTAGAGCTGGGGGAATGATCAAGCAGTGGTGTAAATGAGATAAAAACATTTTGTTAGTGTAAAATACCAGTTTATGTAATTGTTAGGGTTGTCAGAAGCGTAGAAACGACACATAACTTGACCGCCTTTACATTTGTTTTGTTTATATGCACTCGTGTCTGCATCAAATGTTAACTTTTATTACGACTTTAGAGTAGCGTGTTCAATGAAATGCATCATTGCTAAATACATTTAAATAGAAGTGCCTGGAGATAAAGTGTATTTGTTGACTGTAATTGGGAAAGCCATAACTTTATATAATGTGAGATCTACAGATATTCATTTTTCCTGATTGTTTTTTTTTTCTCCCAGATTTTGAGGCTAGTTTCATCAGGCTACTTGACAAAGTGACCAATGGCTCCAGAATAGAGATTAACCAAACAGGTGAGTTTAACTCAATTTAGATTGTTAATATTCATTTTTTAAATATTTTTTCTTTGTGTTTATACTCATATTTGCATATACTTTCATCAGAATATGTTTCTGATTTTATCTGTACAGTTGTGCCTAATGGCTCACTCAGATATATTATTGGTTAAAAATAAATACTGAAAACTGTATTTTCTTTTCTTTTTTTTTACAAAGTAACAACTGTCAGATCTACAAGTTTCATATTTTTTGTTCTTTTTCAACACACAAACCTGGATAGACACATCTAGTCTTATTATTGCTGTCATAGTAGATATACCAGTACTAATGCAGTCTCCACCATATTATGAGTACCTTACTTGTCATAGCACCTATAAATGCTTGTAAAATATATCAGATTCAGTTTTGTTTATATTTTTATATGCATATTTAAGTTTTTCGCCATATATTTTTTACTGTTCTTATAGCCTGTTAATATTCTTTCACTAAATCCCAAAAAGAAGAGAAGCATTCAAGTTTATAGGAACAGAATTCAATGTTTATGTGTACCAAGCAATTAGTTTTTGCTTTTTCAGATGTAAAATTGAGCTGTGTGTTGTAGATTGAGTTAATAATGTGTGTCAAAGAATGTAAATTTGACCTTTGCATTAAACTTGTCAACTGCTAAGCTGATTTTCTAATGCTTGGCTTGTGACTCGCTGTCTTTACGTGTCTCTTTACCAGGTACCATGTTATTCTACCAGCCTGGTTTGCTGTATGGAGGTTCTATAGAACACGACTGTAGTCCTCAGCGTTCAATCGGGTATTATCTGGAGGCGCTGCTCATGCTGGCCCCATTTATGAAGATGTCTTTGAAGGCAACACTCAGGGGAGTTACTAATGACCCCCTGGATCCAACAGTGAGTTGCACATTTTTTGTTGTATGATTCAGAGTTCTCCCAAATTCATCTGTACACTGCCATCTAGTGTATACATGTTTACATGCATTAGATGCAGAGTTGATTTATTTGCTCTGTCGTGCAGGTTGACCTGTTGAAATCTACAGCGTTGCCTCTGATGAAGAAGTTTGGGATTGATGGAGAAGGTTTTGATCTAAAGGTAAGGACTTTCTGCTAATCTTTTCACAAATACAATATTATATCATTCATATCAGCATGTTTCTTTCTGCTGTTACTCCCTCAGGTGTTGAAGAGAGGGATGGCACCTGGTGGAGGAGGAGAAGTTGTCTTCACCTGTCCTGTTCGTAGGACCATCAGGCCAGTCCAGCTAACCGATTCAGGCAAGATCAAGAGGATCAGAGGAGTGGCGTATCCTTCTCAGGCTTATGACTTTTTTCTTTTCATGTATAAAGATGGTAATCACAGCTGGAAATGTTTTCACAAGTCTCTGGAAGCAAATACCAACTTTAAAATGATGCAAAAGAGAGGAAAAAAAACTAGAGCTTCTGACTGGAAAAACTCAGAGGAGTTGTTTTTTCTACTCCTAACACAATTATCTGGTATCTATTCAGATAATAAGTAGAATTCAAGGGCCAATTAGTTTCTCTACTTTTAAACTTTCAAGGCCCTCAGCAAATGAACACAGTGCTGAAGATTAGATGGGATTGTTTAAAATTACAATGAAATTGTTGTTTTTTTAAAGTTTACTAAATTTAACCATGCAGGAAAGATTTTTCTCAGGTTTTTGCTTCTTTCACATCAGTTAGTTGTTGACTCATTCAGTAATTTGTACCTATGGAACTCCTTGACGTTCCAAACTTAGATATTCTGTTCGAGTTTCGCCCCAGATGGGAAACAGGATTGTGGAATCAGCCAGGAGCGTCCTCAACAAGTTCCTCCCAGACATCTACATCTACACAGACCACATGAAAGGAGTCAGCTCTGGAAAGTGGGTATCTCTGAGTTCATTTAAGCTGTTAGGTGTTTTGGTTTCGTTCAGCCTGTAGTTATGGTGTGACACTAATGTTTTTTACCTGCAGATCTCCAGGTTTTGGTCTAACACTGGTGGCAGAAACACTGAACGGCTGCTTCCTCAGTGCAGAGATGTCCTCCACGCCACAGGGGCAGGGGGACCCCGTTCTGCCAGAGGACCTTGGCAGAAACTGTGCCAAACTTCTTTTGGAAGAAGTGTATCGGGTGAGTACTTTGAAAACTCGCACAATCAGCACCTTCTCTGTGAGAAGAATCAGAATTCTTTAGAAATACCTGACATGCATGACCAGAGCGCATTAGAATCCCTTCACGTAACGACATTTGCTGCCCTTGTTTACTCAAATTCTCTGGTAATGACCCGTGTCTGCAGATCCAGTAAGACACTGTTTGTGAGCAAAACCATGACCTGCAGAGCAGCTAGGCTCTTCAGTTTCAGATTTGTTTTATTTTTTCCAGACAGATTCTGCACTCTGCTTGGAAACATGCTTGAATGTAGAAACAGGTTTTTGTTAGGACTTGGACTGTAATTGACAAAATACATTTTTATTTTTTGTTCCGCAATGAACACTGCATTTTATACATAAAAAAAGAAAGTTTTCATACTCGTCTTATTCCATTCAAGTCCTATTAGGGAGTCCCAGTCTGTCCTGTCCCCAACCACCTCCACCAGCTCAGCTTCTCCAGTGGGATCCTGAGGTATAGACCCTGTGCACGTTAGCATATGCTACTTCCGGTGGGAAGACTCCTGTCCAGTGTTTTATTTCCGGTTTGATATTCTCGCCTGGTCGCACCCTATTTACGGTCTTGTATTCCCGAAGAAGTCGACAAAATGAGTGGACTAAGCGGCGATTTAAATTCTTCTAGATGTCTAGGGCATTTGCCTAATATTTCTGTTGATGATGTTCACCGACTTGTTGATCGTTTTTCCCTGCGCCAAAGAGCAAACAAGAGAAAGGCTTCACATTTTATATTTCGCAGGATTTATCTCATTTTGAAGGTAAGTCACAACCTTCCCCATCGTCAATACTTATAGTTTGAGACCCTTACCAACGTAAATTATTTGTGTATATGCTGTGGCTTTTTTACGGTTTGTTTACATGCTGTGTAATCCTCCGCTGACGGTCGCGGTTTGGAGAACCTGTTTAGAAGCTGCAGATCGCTCGGTTCCTATTCGATTGATCTAACACCGGGCCCATTTAGCACATAAATCCATAGGATTAGACTCTAACTTAGTCCATCAGCCAGTCATCAGATAGAAATAAAAACTCTCCGGAGTGGAGCGCAGTGCAGCAGCAGCTGAGGCACAGCTCTGTGCGCTTTGCGGGACTCTGTATAATATTAACGTTCATTATGATTTCATGAGAGAGAGAGAGATGAGGTGTTCACAACCTTCCCCAACGTAAATCCTAATATATAGCAGGGGTCGCGTTAACCGGAAATTTCCGGTATTTAACCGTTTTTTTTTTTTTTACTTTGACGGAAAGATCTGAAGGGCGCCGGTCATTCTGACAGGTTTGCGCGCGCGCGCCTGCCCATCCATACCGTCATAGGAAATCACTGAATTGTTCCCTCTAATAATTCGAACCAAGGATGCAGAAATAGTGCAGCATCTCCACCAATACCTGCAGCCCAGACTGAGATTCTGTGCTGCTGAGCGCAGACCTGTGATCCAGACGTCCTGCGCTCTGCAGCAGAAGAACACTGGTCCACCAGAGCGCATCAGGTGTCAGACCCGAACCGCTCAAACGCCCCTTTGCAATCCGGTGCTCAGTGCGCGATCAGATATGGATTAACTACACTTCCTGTTGTAATGCGCCCTCAGAGTAGCGTTCATAGGCTGTGGAGGCTTGTTGACACGCAAAATCTGCTCCGCGAGCCGCGCGCACATTGAACTGGACTCCAAACGCGAGGAGGTCCGCATTAAACAGCAGCGCCAGGTTCCCCCCCCCCCCCCC